>JAODLD010000069.1:19957339-19972925 GCA_026781065.1 Mormyrops boulengeri | reverse complement strand
CCCCCCCCCCCCCCCCCCCCCCCCCCCCCCCCCCCCCCCCCCCCCCCCCCACAATATGCTCCACAGGTCCCCCGTTTTTGGATGTTCAGTTATTATTATTCATGATGAGCCAAAGATCTCTCCTGCTGGATGGGGAAGAACAAACTTGGCAGAAAAACAGAACGACCACATCACAACCTCATTATGCTATTTAATGAACGAGCTGGAACATCATTATGAATATTGCTGATATTAATATTATCTTAACTGCCTTTTTGATGTGGCAGCAGATAGCATTGTCGCTAATGCTAGAGACTTCTGCTCCTGGGCAATATTCTTACAATGAAGCAGTTCAGTAAATGCGGAGCTATATAAATGGACAGAATTGAGCTTTGCTCCAACTAAAACGTTCAGCCAAGCCTCTAAGTCTACGACATACACTCCTGTGGCCCCGGCATGAAGTGAACCGTGTCACTGTTATGCTCTTAAATGTCCATTTAAATGTCTGAGTTCAATAACAGATGGTCAGGGGTTATGTTTTTCGGGCTGATCTCGACCGGTGTCTGTAGCCCATTAGCACTGAGATCTATGCTTCACGGAGACGGAGCAACAAGCCTCAAGAGATAAGGGACAATAGGCCTTCGGGAAAAAAAAACATGTTCGGGGATTTATGGCAAATCTATCGCCTGTACTGGGCATTTGCATTAAATTATCTGCCACATTAAATGCCGTGCCTTGACATGATATGTGTGGAAACCCTGTTAATCTATACTAGCCTTCCCTTTTATCCAAAACCATAACCCAGAGCTTAGAGAGGGAGTGGGAGTACAAAGCGATGCCCATAGATCATTTACCGTGGGGGTGGGGCACTAGCTTTGTTGTATTTCTTCTGCTGCACACATTATCTACTTGACCCATTGCTTTCTGTCTAAATAAGGTGTTAATTTAAATGTATCGGGACCCTGAAACGCCCATTGAATTGAACGGAAAGCAATGAGAAATTGCCCCCCCCGCGCTATTAAACTGTCAGTCTAACATACTGGCAAAAGGCTTTTTCAGCTTCAGGCTAAAATTCCTTGGAGCAAAGCGACTCCCCATGCACGCTTGAGATAGGTGGGGTGGCGGGGCGGTGGAGTAAATCTGATCAAGGGGGCCATCGATTGGGGCTGGGGAAGCCAAGGCTTCAGGCAAGAGAACTAACTGTAACCTCACTTCCCAGGATCTGCATCGGGGTACCAGATCGCTGTGACCACGCAGAGATCCATCAAGGTACAATAAATACGGCATGCGGCAGCCGGAGGAAACACCACAATAAGGAACCAGAGATGCCACACTCTTGAAATGGCAGAACCCCTAGATGGCGCACAACTAGACCTGGAAGACCAATCCCTGTGCAAACAGGTCAGCTGCTATGAGTTTCTGTATCTCTGCTAATTGCTATTAAGTACTGGAATGTTACAAAGAAAGCCTAAGGCACCTAGCTCTGTCAGGCAAAACAACTCCACCTCAGCCTCCCCCACCCCCGAATCTGGAATGAAAACCAGTCTGAGTAAATAATGCAGCCAGCTTATGTTTATCTAGGGGAGAAACCCAACCCCTGTACTCATATTAGCATCTTCTACAGCACCCAGGGTGGAAAAGGCAGTGACAGCATGGGATAGAATGCAACATTACCTTTTCCTCATGGATGGCCGGCAGAGGGAGGAAGAGGCAGGTGCTCCCCTTGGCAGAAAGTCGGCGGGGGGGGGCATGAGGGGGCAGTAGCATGCTGGCATGCAGCAGCCTGCTGCATCTTCATTCTCTGCGCATTTCCGTGGGCACTGAGCCACTGAACAAATGCGCCACCATCACTAGAACGAGGCATGCCAGGCTATTTTTTTCCCCTCCATGCTACTGGTCCCAGTAAGCTGAGCAAACGTGTGTGTGTGTGTGTGTGTTTGCATGTGTGTGTGTGCGTGCCCACAGTTGGCAGGAGGAAAAGGGCTGAGATTGACGTTTCTGGAATGCAGGGGATCCCAGCTTCAGCACGCAGTTTCATGTATTTGCCAAAGTTCCCTAGCTGGTTGTTTTTCTCTTTGTTTCTTTTTTTTTTTGCAAGTCTGTCTAAATAAGGTGTTAGGGGCAGATTAAAGCCAGCTGGGCTGAGTGCTGGGAGAAGAGAGGTTATTAGGGAATGCAGGAGGGGAAAAACCAGCTGTCCTTTCATAGAACTTTCCATCACACAGACATGTGTTTGCTTTGATTTACTTTCTGTTTTTGGTTTTATATCTCTGTTATTAAAGCGCCTTCCTGACATGAAAGTGCAGACCTGTTTACCATGACCAGTGTGGATAGCGCTTCCTACAGGCAGCTACATTCTGTGCTTGTTATGTAGCAGAAATCACAATACATCTCCATTTTATGTTTTCTTATATAATGTGTACCACCTTGATAGGTACGCCTGCTTGTTATTGAAAATAGCCTCCTTATACAAACAACGAATCATGTGAGGTAAGTTGGAACACATATAGCATGCAGACTGTCAGGAGATTCAGTTTCGGTGCGACTAAGCATTAGAACAGCTGAGATACCTGATCTAAGGACTCTTGAACATGTTGTCATTGTTGGTACCAGATATGGTGGTTCTACCACCTCTGAAACAGCCACTATCCTGGGATTTTCACAAACTATAGCGTCTAGGGTTTACAGAGAATAGTGCAATAAATAAAAAAAGTGGCATTTCTGTGGGCCAAATCACCTCATTAATGAGAGAGGCCAGAGGACAATGACTGGACTCATTAAAGCCAACAGCAAGGCCACAAGTGCCAAAATAACAGCTCAGTGCAGTCAAGCACCCCATGCAAAAAGCTAGGAAATGCCCTCCCTCATGAACAAGAAAAGGAGGGTTGCAGGAATTTGAAAATAACAAAAATAATACAATAATAATAATACAATTTTGAAACAATATAATACATGTATGTAGTGCATTCTGCTGCCACTGTGACAGTTGCAAGAACTTGCACTGTAGTCCATATTGCACATGGAGATGAGGTATTGTATATGTAAAAACAGACATACAGTGTGGCCGCAATATTGCACAGAGTAACTGAGTTGCACAGTGACAGATTGGATGATCATTCTTCCATTAAACTGGGGTTCATAAATCTGAGAAGTTATCCAGCTAAGCAAGAAATCCTACTTCATCACACAGGCCCCTGGTTTTCCGGTGTTTTCGGCAAATCTTCCCAAAATATGTCCCACTTTAGCTGATCTCACCTTATTTAAAAAAGAACTTACACTTTTTTGTTTTTCATGGGGTGGGGGAATAGGTTCAATACAAGTTCTAGCCTGATTAGCCATTGTTAGCAATACCAGTTGAAAAACTACACATTATGCAGTGTTTTGCGCATACAAACACCATAGCAACATGACATACAAATAAGGCATAAGTGCTAACAAGCAGTATATAACTACAGCTTTCACTTCTGTAGATGAAGGATGCAGCCATCTAGAATTCTGAAGTCGGGTTGTAGAGGGTCCTCTAACTTTCCCAATCAGAACTCCAACTTCATGGAATTACAGACTTGGAAATTTCGACTTCCTGATTCAAGTGTAATACACCACGACAGTGCACCAAGATGGCACACAAGGTGATTGTCACGCCCTGCAACCCTGCCCCCTCTAATGAGCCACACCTTTTACTAATTTGTCTTACCTCTCTCTTAAGCCTTCGTGTGATTCACACTGGATACCTCTCGTTTGCTCCTCATCAGTGACATATAAGAGTGCCTCCCAGTCCTGTGCTCCCCAGTCCGGTCTTTGACATTGCCCAAGTGTGTGCTACAGTGGTTCCCTACTTGCCAGTTTTGTCTTATGTTTGACCCCACGTGGTCAACTTGAATTTGCCTTTTTCCTCTTCCTTAATAAACCCCCCTTTTGGTTTGCCCTCATACCTGCTCCTGCCTCCTTCATTGTTGGAATGTGACAGTGATTGTGTAATACCATTGTAACCCTCCCAGTGTGCCCCTAGTGGTCTGGTGCCCCCTGGCAAATGCTAGGTTTGCCTGGGCCACATGCCATCCCTGCCCATTTGGTTCAGGAAACAAAAGGTACCTGAGAATATCTAGGGGTCCTAATTAGGAGGCCACTGAATGTGTGACAGAATATTAATAAAAGTTTTATTACATCCAAGCATCCATTGCTATTATCATGTACAGAATCTGTACAGAAACCCTGTAAAAATGTTACTCTCGAGGTCCAGCCAAATTCCATGCAAGCGGTTCTGGCAACAACACAATGGTGTCTTGGTGTTGACTGAATTCACACTCCTCATGTTCTATTGCTCTTGTTCTCCATTGATCCAGACTGGGCCGGTATTAAAGCTCCCTCTGTCTGGTTATCTCACAGCTACCAGAGTCACTCATGGCTTCTTCCTACCAGGGGAGCTTTGACCTGCACCTCGCTCCCTCCATCTCCTTCGTTGTCTCTTTGGTTTCTGCTTCTTCCTCACAGTTTCCCTGCCATCCTTCCCATTTCCATGTTACGAAGTCCCTCCAAGCTCCTGTCCCAGTACATTTGACTTACACACCCCTAACGCACCACATCCCGGGCTCTCGCTCTCTATTCCCAAAGGCAGCTTCATCTCTCTTTTTGAAAATACCACGGAGACCACAGCATGAGTTTTTGTTTCGCTCATTTCTCAATTTATGGGTGTGCATCTGTGATTAATATTTTTTGCATACTGCGGGCTGGTTCTTCTCTGTTTCTCATTAATGAAGGGCTTCTTCCTTGCTTTATGAGACTTCAGTCCTGCTTCTACGAGCCTGATACAAACTGTCCTAGAAATACAATTCACAACTGTACCTAATGTTTCCCATTCTTCTTGAAGGTCACTTGATGTCATCCTCCGATTCATGAGAACTGTCGGATAAGTTAACATCTCTGGCATTAGAAAGTCACTTCTGCCCTTTACCTGACTGGTTTCTGGTTGTCCCCAGAGTGTCCTGCTTCACCTCGTTCTTGTGTACTGCTGTCTTAAAAATTTAGCACCTGGAAGCAACATGCTGCTCAGCATTGCCTTCTGCCAGTGGAACCACAATTAAAGCAGGATTTAAAAATACAGATTTGTTTAAAAATATACAGTGGTCTCTTAATTTTTTCCACAGCTGTATATTTATTATGTTAATTTGATGAGGTCTTTCACTTTTGGCCAGGCTGTCATGAAGGTGTCAAGATAAAAATAAAATCAGTTACCAAGACTCCTACAAATGTCAGTGTCCTTTGTTTGTCTATGTTAAAAATGCTTTATGTTATTCAAATAACATGCCCACGGCAACATGCTGAGAGTATAGACTCAGTGCAGGTGGTTCCAAGGAGAGCTGACAGAGATCAATTAGATTCCTGTGGATAACTGACCTTTAATCCACAGAAATGAGTGTCCTTTTTCCCAGTGACCTGGCACGAAGCTGAAATGGAAACTAAAATTGTTCAAAAGCTGAATGGCAGAGTACGGGGGGTACTAAGATCCAGTTAAGAAAATCACAAGGCTTGGGTTTAGGCCAAAATCTTCTGAAAAGCAGCCAGAAACAAGCAGGCGCTGTGCTCTGAAGGCAGTAAGACTGATCCTGCACCAGCCCCTCAGCTGATGAGAACACAGGGTACAGCACAACAAATGCCCAAACTGTCTCTGGCAGGTAGGAGAGATCCAGCCTCATCTCTGTCCAAAGGTTCCCCCACTGGTGCCAGCACTGAAAGGATGGTTCTCCACCTGCCTCTCACTGCACCCTCAGATCCCTCCCCATTCCCACCCCAGCACCTCAAGGTTCTGCTCAATTCCATAAATGAGGAAACCACGACGTAGGAGACATCCATAAAGCCATTGCTTGGAAACATCTAAGCTATTGCATTTTGCATCATGGCTTAAAGTTCAGCTTAGTCTTAGATATGTTAATGAAGCAAGTCACAGTAATAAGTTTGCACAGTGTAACAGTTTCAAAGCATCTTCCCACCCAACTGCATGTTCACTGGAAACACGCAAGTCTTGGGGACACTCCTAAGGCGGTACCACACGGCTGCTCATCAAAGAGCCTTCCTGGCCTAGTGATTGCTTAAACGATTACTGATAGAGAGTGAACGACAGACAATGGTAATGACTATTATTCCAGAGTGGCAGCTCCCCTATCAGGGACGTCGATGTCTTATCAAAAGTAAACGACAATACATTTTGGGGAAACGCTACACGATTTGTTTTCTTTATGCAGGTATTATATCACACAAGTTTTCGCTTTCATTTCACATTCATAGTTTTGCTTATTCTCTCCGATCTGGGGCTGGAGTTCAGCTCCAAATCAGATAGGCAGAGAGAAAATTTATTTGTTTGCCAAGCACAAAGTGATTTACAATATCACTGCCTTTCAGGGAAATTGACAGAGGAGATGAGAATGAGAAGACAAAGAGGATGAGATAAGGCTGACTGAGGAGAATTTATAATAAATTGATCGCAGTCCAGCAAAGGCAAAGTCTCAATCAGATATACAGCTATGCTTCTAGTCCATGGTCAACTGTTCACATCAACCAGGCCTATGAATAGACACCTTCATAACTTTCCTTCTGTTCATCACCCTTTGAGTTTGGGGTCAGGCATAACAAACGCACACGCACAGGGAATACAATAATGCTTGGTTTATACTGTTATGTGAACTATGGTTATTGCTATTATTATTGTTGTTGTTGTATAGACCGTAAAAGTGAGTTTCAAAGGGAGGGCCATGAACGATCCCTGGATCAGAACCTGTTCAGTGTAGATCTTCTCCACCATCACTATTATACTGCTTTGCACAGAGGTCCAGAGGTACTAAAATTAATATTAAATTAGTAATTAATAATGCAGGTATAATACAACTCTCTGAGGAACACATCATTCATAAATCCAATCCATAATTAGATGTTTCCACTAGGTTCCCTCTCTCTCTCTCTCCTTTAGTTCTTGTTTTTGTCCTTTGCTCTGTCGTTTCTAAACAAAGCAGCAATTCAGCTGCAAATGATGCTTGAAAACATCAGGTTTGTCAAAAATCTTGACAGTATGGGAACAATGAATAAGAATTCTCCTCCATTTCTCCATTTGACAAATACACTAGATTTTAGTGTATCCCTTTGCTCTGTTCCTGCCCTTAACTAAATGTCTAGTTTGTGGACAGACATTTCCAGGGATCTGTGACACACATCAAAATAAACCACAGAAACTTAATATCAAAGATTAAAAATACAGTGGAGTCTCACTTATCCGACCTTTGCTTATCCGACATTCCATATTATCCGACGTCCCACCGGAAAAAAAAACAAAAAAACGCATCAATCGGCAACAAGAACTGCAAGTTGCGAGCGTGAGCTTCGTCTATTTTTTGTTGCTCCCGACTCTACCGCAGCTAATTAGTTACCCTGACTGTACAGTTTCTGTTGTTTTGTTGTAAAACATGATTATTAGGTTCGTAATGTGTAAAATTATAACATAGTATGACCTTTAATAGGCTTTGTCTCAACATCTCCCATTATCCGGCATTTTTGCTTATCCGAAGTTCTGTCGGGCCATTTATGTCAGATAAGCAAGACTGTACTGTACATCAATTGGCAGAGCAAAGTTACTTTAGACAATTAGCAATTAAACGTTTCACCATATTTGAAATGATCCACACAAACTTCCAGAAGATATGTTCAAGCTTTTTGGGAATCTTTACTGATGCACGGTGTATATCTTCTGGAAGTTTGCGGGGATCATTTCAAATATGGTGAAATAGTTTTAGAGATGAAAAACAGCAAAGGAGACTTATAGTTAAATTTCAGAAAACAAGATGAAACTTTTAATTGCTAATTGTTTAAAGTAACTTGGTGAAGTAGATGATGAGTGATGAGTAAAAACTAAATGGTGTAACCAAATAACTGCAACTCCGCCCCCATCTGCCACCCTTCTTGACGACCATTCTGATTCTAATACTCCCCTCTTCCTTTCTCTTCTTCCCTCGCTCAACGCTGCTCCATAACTCGCACTGCCCTACAACAAACTGTCAGCTTGAAGCCCCCCCCCCCAAACTTGCAAACGCTGTGCCTTTAAATCGCGCCACTCACACTTCCTGTGTCTCCTTTTTGTCTCTCTCTTGCTCCCTCTCCCTCTAAATCACATCTTCGTCACAGTGGCCCCGTATACAGACACTGCAGGGGAAATTTGCAGGAGAAGAACAAGTTTGCTCAGCCGCATGGAGTAACATTTGTATGTCAGTACTTTAAAGTGAGGATGGTGCGTTTGTGTTTATGCGGTGCGGTCATCCTATATATGCCTATATAAATGCCTATATAAGGCGACTTACTGAAGATCTATTGCCAAGACTTGGTGATATGGAAATTAGTTACTGAGCCGTTTTCAGTGCTTAACAAGGGCAGATATAAAACATCTCAAAATATTATCTCAAAATCTTTCGAAGAAGGCTGTAGTAAAGCAGTCGAAGGCACTCCCTGTGTTGCCGCAATCTTGGTTCTACGATACCCCGAGCGTCTATAAAGTCAGCGAGTCATGCTTCAAATATGTCAGGCTGAACATGAAGGTTCTAGGTGACTCAGAATGGATTTAGGCTGTGCCCTGGGTAGACAGGGATGGGACTGCTTTGGGTATTGATCTCTTGCAAATTGTAAAGGGAGTCTGTAAGCTTCATGCAAGACCTGCTACAGGCAGGATGACTAGAACCATGTATCAGAAGGAGGAAAAGAGGCTTAATTTAAGTATTTGAGTGGAAACTGAACTAAATGAATGTGTTTGTCACATGACGTCAACAGACCTTCCCATACTGTGGCGGAGCATGTTGGCCACTTCCCATGTGAGGGTCACATGGTTCCATAAACATAAGCAAACATGAAGTCCCTTGTAGAGAGCTTTAAAGGCTTTCATTAATAGTCTACTATGACATAACTGTATTTTTGAACAACAAACAACATCTCGTGAAGACCTTCAAGCCCTTTGGGGAAGTTTTGATTTGAGTTGGTGAGCTGAGTTTATGTTTGTTCGTCGTCGAGGGGGACATGTTGCTTGTCTTTGTGGAGAGCCCAAGAGATGGCCAAGTCCACTGTGGGCCTGTGTCTAATGAAGCTAATGCTTACAGACAGCTCGTTATGGGTGCCTGGATGTTGTGCGGCAGCTCCAGCACCAACCCATGCAGGACGTCTTCCCGGACGACTTATCATAGCTCGGTTCCATTCAAAACGGCCCAGCAAAAAAGGTCAGACAAGAATATCCCACTCTGACCTTTACGTCTCCCAAAACATCCGCCCGAATTAAGCACCTTATGCCGTGTCTGGGGTACAGAGATCCTTCAGCCTAGACTAAATGCTGTCTCCCCCATGACTTAGTTGGCTCTCGACTGCAAGATATAGGTCACAATGAAATATGAACCAATCGATATGGGATATATGAAGCCATACTTTCACAAGCGATGTGTCCCCTCTGGTGTCTATAACGAAGCCTAAGTGCAGAATTAATTACTTATTAGAATGACACAACAAATAAAATATTAAAATTACTATGATAGTTGTAATAAGCAAAAGTTACAGAACAGATAAGCAGCCCTGAGAGTATCTGGCAGTACTGCTTAATATATATCCAGCACGTACAGCCTCAGTTATTTCCTCATGGAACATACTGTTACTCATAAACACTAGTGAACTGAATTCATCTTGGCCAAATTTCTTTTAAAGTACTCCCTGCTAATATCTCACTATGGGATCACCGTGAGCGTATGCGAGTGCGCGAGTGGGAGGGGATGTGATCCTCTGAACATTACTGGCATAAACACGGTACCGTCAAACAGCGAGGCTGTCCCCATTCAGGCTGGTGCTCTTTACTACGCAATTACCATTCGGGGTGAGGAAGCGCCCTTGGCGTCTTATCGACCTTGAGGCTCGTGGCTGAGGGAGAGAAAAGGAGGAGTAGCGGCAGGGGGTGTGTTG
This sequence comes from Mormyrops boulengeri, assembly GCA_026781065.1. Taxonomy (NCBI): domain Eukaryota; kingdom Metazoa; phylum Chordata; class Actinopteri; order Osteoglossiformes; family Mormyridae; genus Mormyrops; species Mormyrops boulengeri. Next base: position 19,962,977 of record JAODLD010000069.1, on the reverse strand, counting down.
GGGGGGGGCAGTCTTCATCTCTGCTTAACGCTGTGCTATCTGTAGGGTGAAAATTGCTTCACGGAGCCCCAGAGAAAGAAGGAGAAAAAAAATACAGAACAAACAATCACAATGGTGCCAGGCTACACAGCGACCTACCGGCTGCCCGGCAGCCAGGCTAAAATTGGAAGCGGAGTGACTGAGTCTCTGAGCTGCACCTCTTGGGGACGTAAAGCGCTCGGCACTTTGTGACCAGGAGCCAGCACCCAAAAGACGCATCTGATCACTGCAAGTGGGCCCGCGGCACTGGCCAGTCTCAGGCTTGCGCCCCCCAGTGGAAAAGGTCGGCAGATGTGATTGATTCGTTTGGCCTCTCACTCCAGGAGCTGGCAGGCCGAAGCCTGGGGAGCGGGTTGGCGTTCAACCCCGACCTGGCTCACTGTGTGGCAGAGACCAAGAGAGCAGCAGGGTCAGAACCCTCCTTCTGTCAGCAAAATTTCCTTCTCTGCACCCCTTACCACCTCTCAGCAGGCACCTTGGGGACAGAGCTCAAGCAGGAAGAGATGAACAATATCTGAGGAGAAAAAAAAACAAGTAATGTAACAAAATATCAGGTCCTGAAAACCCTGAAAGTGGCGTTTATGGCCTGCGCTTTTCAACTTGTGGCCAGACGGAAAATTCATCGAGCTTCTGACTCCAGGATGGCTTGCGAGAGCAGCAGATTGACGGTGCTGTGCTGTGTTTCTGGCTGCAGGGGTCATGTTTATTAATGAAGACCTTGGGGTGATAGAGAAGGATATGGCAGCGTCCCAGAGAGCGCCCGTCTGCCCACACACACATACGCATACACTTTATATACGGACATTTAACTACTTTCATCCTGCCTAGGACGTCAAAAGCAGCCAAGGAGAGGTCGTGACGCCCCCTTATCAAACCTCACATACTTATGCATTAATAATGATGGCTGGGGATTTACAGTCAGATTGTGGCGTGCATTACGTGGAATCCTGCATCCTTCCGCTCATCCCCGCCATCTCTGGGATAGAGTGTAGGCCACAGTCAGACTTTCTCCAGCCGGTATGGTTTCTCAGGCACGTCCCACTGCTTCCTCGTGAAATATTTAACCAGTCAGCATAACGGGGAGCAATAGTGAGCAAACACACACTTTGTGTGGCTTTAAATAATACAGCTTCCTTATTTCCTTATTCTCAGCTTTCCTGCACCGGGCCATGCGGCTGGAACGTTTTTGGTGATGAAACGGTAAAGCCCTGAAGTTTCTTTCCCAGCAAAGGAAGAGGAGAAGACTTTGAAAATAGAAAGATCACGGAGACTATTAAAGATAAGCTCATGTAAATAATGATTTCTGTCAAGGACACAATGAATAAACCATTAGGCGAGACTCGCCCGCGTGAAAAAGCGAGACTGGCTATGACCGGCTGTTTTGCAAGGCCATGAATTTTGGAGAACAGCGGTTCAGAAAATGGAGACCCGTGTTGCATACGATATTGCGTCTCCTGGAGTGCCAGGGAGCCAAATCACGTTAGGTTGTTTACAAATTGCAAAAAGCCTGATACAAAGCAAATGGAGGGACGGGGGGAGAGGGGGGGCTTCTGTTACACACTACAATGAAATTGTACATGACAGAAAATCTTTATTTCACATTGGTACCTCTAGGTTGCACTTTTCATTTGTCTATTTAGTTTGAATGAGAGCTGGTAGCTGGACTGCAATTTGCAATATGTCCTCCGAGAAGCGACACAAGTGGGGAAATGAACTTTGCACAGAAGGTGTCACGAGCAGAAGATGCACCTTACATCGACCAACGTCTCTGCTGTAATTCAGCTATAGTTCAGGTAAAAATAACCCATATTCCATTATACTCCAGGGTATCTCATAAGCATTTGAATATGTCGAGATAACGAGGCAGGCAGGTCCGTATGAGTGAGTGGAAGGAGCACGAATGAAGCTTTTCTGCCCCAGGAGAGACACAGAATGCAGATCTGCTACTCAGGACTCCAGCAGATAGATCTTCATGTGTAGGCAGAAAAAGGTATGATCTGTTTGTGTGTGTGTGTGTGTAGGTGTGGTGTGAGTGCATGTATGTGTGTGTGTGTGTGGTGTGTGTGTGTATTTGTGTGTGTGTGTGTGTGTGTGTGTGTGTGTCTGCTTTCCATATGTGTTACAAGCCCTGTCTTTAGCCAGGTTCTGCATACAGTTTGGCATAAACATTAACTCATTAGAGTGGAAAGGTGTGCGGCTATAAGACAGCTGGGACCATTGGGCCATTTGAGCTGCTCCCACCTTACACAGGAATGTTACTCACACAGATGCTCCTGATCACATTGAGAAAAGAGAAAAAAATCAAGAAGAAAGGGGGGGGGGGGGCGCTTTCCTTTCTGGCATGCTGACAGCATTATTAAATACAAAGAAAGCTTACCTTGGGGCGGTATTTAGTGAGAAAGCCCCGCCTTGAATTGGGAAGTATTAAATGCTGCATACTAATGGAGCCATTTGTCAGGGAATAATGGTTTCTCAGGATGCTAGAGGACACTGGCAGCTGTCCGCTGCGTCTGCCGCGGCAGGTACGAGGCTCACAGGCGCCTCTTTTCGTATCTTCCGACACAGTGACTTGCGTTCCTAGCGTGGTCTTGTAGCAAAATCAAATTTGCCAAGGTTAATTATGGATGCATACCTCAAACTATTGATTTTCAAGAAAAAAATAATACTAAGTTAAACCTTTTTGCACCTGAAATTTCACTGCTGCGTAGTAATGGCCAGCCACCATGTGGATCAAGTTCTGTCACTTATTTGTCTAATCCAATTTACTTACTTTCTGGTGAGGTCAAGCTGGTGACCATCAGTAAGACCTCTTGGCTTATTAAGTTGTGTAACCAAGCTCATATGACACACACCCACGGTGACATCTTAATAGGCTTCTGCTCCCATATCAACCCCCAATGTTATTCCTAGTGTATACAGGTGTTAGCTCCCAGACAACAAAAAACACACTGCAGAAACATAACATTTTATAGGCAAGATTTCTGCAGCCAAAATCAGATGAACCTTCTGGACTACCAACTTCCCACAATGCATCTCACTAAAAGGAAGATGGGTGCTGACCCTGACCAAGCAAAGCGGGGGCACCAGCACCTCCAAGCCAGAATAAATTGTTCATTATAATGAGGAGGAACAGCTAGAGATTCACCCACATTGGACCTTTACATTCTCTCATAGACCTTTACAGCTAACAAGAGTTCTTCCTCTCTGAACTCACGTCATTCTAAATCAGAAGTAGCACTCAGTGATTTCAAACCAGACAACCAAGTGTCTGCAGCCGTTCTTGTTAATTTGGTTTTTGCACGAGAAATGTTCTGCAGTTTTTCCTCTGTTTTGACCCATATCCTTTGGAAAGGTTACCATAAACAAGAGACTGATTTGCTGAAAAATTCTGGTGTCACGTGTCCCTGTAATCTCTCATGGCTATCACACATCATGGCTATCACACATCATTTAACCATTTTATTAAACACCAATGTTTCCTGTCTCCTGACCAGAACTCCTGAGGATTGATATTTTTGATGTTCGTGCATGAGGGATAGACAGAAACAGAGCAGTGTAAAGAAATGGACGATACTGCACAAGCAGAAATTATTACAAATACTTGATTTAATGTAAAAGATTTAATATGACTGATAACACATTTTTGTCCCGGCTCTTCTTTAGTTCTTCCTTTTATCTCCCTGATCTATGAGCTGACCCAGTGTTTGACTAGGTTATCGGTCCACAGAGGGAAAAGACTGTGGAGATATATAAGACTGAGATATAATGAATACAAGTCCCCCTAATACTTAATCCACATGCAAAGCCAATTTTACAACAATAACAACAACGGCAGTGGCAGCAGGGCTGCAGGGGGCAGCCATCAGCGGCGTCAGCAATACCCCTCGCCTGCTCCCCCCCCGCCGCCCCCAACACGCCAGGCAGGGCCCTGCCGAATCTTAAAGACACAGCGCTGCTATTTGTCACTGTAAAAAGGCAGCATGATAAACCACCCCTGTACCAATAGACTCAATAATTATCATCAATTTATAGGAAAATTACACCAACCCCCATAACCCTGTATAGGACAAAGTGGTATGGAAGATGAAATAATGAATGAATGAATAAATGAATGAATGAATAGCAGGATACTTACTTACTGTAAATATTTATATATTTACACATACACATTTGTATGCCTGTTCATATATAATACTTACAAATATGGTGCCAGAGCTCAGAATGAGGACAGAGACCTACTGTGACCACCATTATATGAGGAGCTGACTCTGAATGATGTCACACACATAGATCGGTCTTTAACGACGGTAACGCGCTATTGATTACTTAAACACTTAACAATGTGATATTTTCTACTGACACCTGTTAGTTACACCAGACTGTAAGACAGACTTACCCTGTTACATTAGCATAATGGTCCAGAAGGTAACCTCATCTCTTTTAGTGGCCAAAAAGTAGATTTTTCTGCGTATGAGTGGTGGGGTCTCCCCCCTTTCAAATTCATCCATTTTGGAAAACTGCTTATCCTGTTCAGGGTCACAGGAACCTACCCCGGAGGCCATAGACACAAGGCAGGGGACAACCGAGGATGGGGTGCCAAAACATTGCAGGCCACACTCACAAAAGCATATCTACAGGCAACTTGGTTTTTGGACTATGGGGGGAAACCAGAGTACAAGGAGGAAACCCCGGGACGACACAGGGAGATCATGCAAACTTCACACACACATGGAACTCTGGTGGAGACACAAACCCAGGTCCCAGAGGTGTGAGGCGACAGTGCTACCCACTGCACAACATGCCGCCCCACTTTCCATCCAAAAATCATAAAAGTGAAACAATTTAGGCCGATATATGTCAAAAAATCTAATAACACAACAATTTTATAAATGTAGATTTCTTAAGTTCAATTTGCATTTATTCAAAAGTTTTATGCAAATTCATTTTAAGTGTAATTATATTGGGTGTAGCGTTTGAGGTGGCGGAGCGCAGATTGCTCTAAGCCCAGAGCTGAGCTCCAGCACCAATTAAGCTTTGGATGACTCCATTTCATACCCCTCACTATTTTTAGAGTAGTGTAACTATTCTCCGACCATAGAATGAGCGCTGGACGCTGGCTCCTTGTTACTGAGTCCTGAGACCTCAAGATGAATAGTAGACTAGGGAAGGCTTTAATGCTGCTTTGAGCTGTAATACAGCTGGTTCCCATAAGGGCACACAAGGAGCAGGAATCCTGGGCTTAGCGGGAGGCAGCTAACTGTTCCTCACATGCTGATAAACTTTGAAGGGCTTATCTCAGGCGTTAGCCTTGCCGGTGGGCTGTGAGGCGCCATCACACAATGGTAACACGTAATTACATGCACTTCTTATATTTTTTTAATGCAAATTAGCTAGTTTAGGAATTAGAAGTCTGCGCAACCTTGCTTGATAATTCTGTGTTACTGAGCAGCAAAGGTTTTTGATACTCCAGGTGTGTCGCGGGGCGGCAGTGTCACGCCCACGGGGGCGGGACCAAGCAGGTCCAACTCGTCCTCGGATCATTAGCCTCTTTCTAAAAGCAGCCAGAGCCCAGAACAGGTTGCGAAGTATTGAGCTGATG
>JAODLD010000069.1:19918349-19930554 GCA_026781065.1 Mormyrops boulengeri | reverse complement strand
CAAGTGCACACACAGCGAATCCACACACTTAACATGCACACATGTGCACACACAGCAAATCCACACACTTAACATGCACACACGTGCACACACAGCATGCCAGCAAATGTGGCAAATTTAAAGCATGTAGGAATGCATATCAATATAGCAACCTGTATTTCCATTACCTGTATCCATTATCATATTACATATGTTAATATGTTCTGGATCAAAGTGCGTTTAGGTGTTTAGATAAAGTCTGCTGTACAGACATAAAGCGGATATGTTTCTCATTGCTGTATAATGGTTAAATAAATCATTACAAGGAGTAAGCAGTCATTAGTGTTATTTAGTTCACAAAGCACAAAGTGTTTCTACGGAAACCATGCCAGCAATTTCAAACACAAAAAAATAAAGGCCTTTTTCAAATACTCCATCTCAAGACATTTTAATACCATCCTCTGCTATTGTAATCACTTCACAGACCAACAGGGGGTGTCAGTGAGCACTTACTTAGCTCCCTATTATGTATTAAGGTGTGTCTCTTTTCACTAGGTCCCATAAATAATGCAGGATCCAGGTAAAACAGCCACAGGCAAACTGTTGAGTACGTGCCATGACAATATAACAGATGAATAAAAAATAGTGACAGGCTTTGGCTCATTTTTTAAAGAACTGCTGCTTCAACAAGCTATTTTTAATACGGGGAGCTATATCATTATATTTGAACTGGAGGGAAGCAGAGCAGCACCATCGGCCCAGGTTGGGGGATCTCATGCATTACCAGGGGAACTGATTGCCAGTCACTGAGGCCTTGTTAATGAAACTCAGCTGGTACTGACCGGATGGGGCACCAGGCTAAGGATAAATAGGGTCAGTAGAGCAGATCAAGGAGGTTTTGGGAGCCTGAGGCATGCTCCCTGTCAGGTCTGTAAAATTACTGCCTTAATTTTGTCATTTTTTCACTTTTTTAACAATATATTTGATTTCCTGTGTATCCCTTTTTAGTTTAGCTTTCCTAAAGGGGCTTGGTTTGCTTACACTTTTGTCCTGCCTATGTGACAGTCATTGCCCCTCAACATGATACCTATCAAGATATAGTTAAAAAACACGTGACACTCTTAATATGCAGAACAGCAGATAACTATTGGCTAATGCTAGAACGCTGTCAGATTGATGATAGTCTGACGAATGACTCGAATTCAGCTCTTTTGCTTTAAAAGACCCCGGTGACCTCTGCTTCCTGTGGCACGGAACCTTTCGACTTGTCCCGAATATCCCATTAAAACGTTTGTGCTACGGAATTGGAGCGGAATACAAAATGCAGCAGGAGGGATGGGAGGAATCGCACAGGAATCTATCCAGTGTAAGTAAAAGCAGAGGGTTTTACTTTAAGCAAACAGAATACCGATCATGGAAAAAGCCAGCTCTCAAATGTCCATCCCCCATGAATTTTTCACCGACCTGGTGAAGCTGATGGCATCACCGCAAACAAGGACCAGCTGGACAAACTCCATCTCCCTTCTAAATCCTTCCTTTTATGGACTTCCCTGAGGATGGCCTTTTAACACAGACCCTGGTCTGTCTCTTTTCCTATGTGACATACTGCCATCGCAGGCCCGGTGAGGTGAAAAGGGCAATCCTTAGCATTGCCCTCAATGATGCAATCCCATTTCCGACACTCCCAGGCTGAGGGCTTAGGGCATCTCCCAGTGCACACTTCCAAAAGAATCAGTTATATCACCCATGAATCAGTCATACTTTCTACTACACAATATGCATGGAGAGAGTGTTCAGGCTGGATATACTGTACTGTCTGTGTGACTGCCTGTGTATTTGCACCCTGTGATGGACTGGCATCCCATACAGGATGCCCCCTGCCTTGTGCCCTGTACTTCCTGGCATTGACTCCAGGCATCTCACGACAATGTACTGAGTAAGTGATCAAAAAATACAATGATGGTGGGATCCATGTATTCCAACTTGTATGTGAAAAAAAAACTTTTTTTTCAGGGTTTTTGTTCAGTATGTGTGCTGCAAGGTTTTGTATTTCCATTAGATGTGTGTGTGTGTGTTTGTGTGTGTTTGTCTGTGTGTGTGTATTTGCCATTCACGTGTTTTCTAGTCAAATGAGACATATCTGCAGTTAGTAGCTTAATCCTGCTTGTCAAAGGCCTGTTAGTCAAACAACTACACTGCACTTTCAAATTAGCCATCACTAAGTGTCTCAGAAAGTTTTAGCTTAATCCTGAATCCACGTTATGCCTCTTAATTATTTTTGTTCAAAGAGCAGCTCTTCACCTTGAAACGGGACTTGAATATAAATTTGTACACATTTGCTTATAACAAGTCATAGCATTGGTAGAAAAGAATTTAAATGAATTTTCTTGGATAAAAATGTATTTAAGGACTATGGAAATGTCACCAAAGTTTTTTTTTCCTCCTTCATAAATAATAATGAAAAAAGAAGCTTGGGAGTAACTGACATAAACCTCACTACTGTTCTGCTAGCTGTAGCTCACCTAGCATTTGCACAATTGGCAGTCAGTTCCCACAAGCCCCTAATTTAGTGATCTACTTTAGCATGGACTGCTGCCTGATTTAGCATGCTAACAGAATGATTTAAAAAGACTGTACTAGCAAACTATACTGTGCTTCCTTGCATCTATCTAAAATCATGACTACATGCTTATTCATATTTCATTACATTTTCTCCCCCATAACTTCTGTACAATAATAGCAGCTTCCTTGCTTTGCACAGCAACACGGTATCAGTTAGCATGCATGCAATATAATTCACCAACCAGATTTATGCAAAAAGGTGAAACTCCACAAGGCCACACATCCCACTTGCTCACACAGTTCCAGCTGCTTTATCAAGCAATTTCATAACCGAAACCCGCTACTCATTTACATTTCTAAAACTTATTTACATATACCACACATAATTGGCTCTTTTGTCAAATATTCAAGAGTAAAAAATTTCCAGACACCACATTCGTTTTCCCACGCCAGAGGAGGAAGTACGCCATCATGAGTTTGTCTTTCCCTGCAAAATATGGCAACATCTGCTCAGTATAAACAGGGGAGGAGGGTCATTTCATTTCTCAGCTTAATTTGCTTATTTACTGCATCAGCAGTTTTTGCACTATGACATATGGCTCCTCCTGTGTAGAATTGAATAAATGGTGACAATATATTCATGTCAATCCAAGTAGATAACAAAATTATGTGCAAATTAATATATAATCAAGCACAAAACGATACAGATATCTAAGCTCGAGGTGATTTGAACAGTCGTCTACCTTCGATTGCACAGATTTCGACTGGCAGGACAGACGGACCTTATGCCACATGCACAACATTGACATCTAGTGGCTATTTTCGTCTTTGCCGACAAGTGCAGGGTTCCACAATCAAACGTTTACTTGTTTGGTAGCTTTTATAAAATGTTGATCAATGATGAATTTACATAAGGGACATCCATCATCTTATGACTACTTATCCTGGCTAGGGTCACATGGTACATCAGGACATGCCGAGTGATTATTAGACAGGGAAAGGAGGAAAGAGTAACCCCGGGGGGGATCATCGTTAAAATTGATGTTAATTTAAATGGCAGATCTTAAGCATGAATTTGTTTATTCTCTGTTACAGTGCTCTAAAAATATGGACATTACTCACCATCACAGTCATCTTCATGCAGTGTTATAAGTGACTGATGTGCTTACCATAGTGCCCGCCATTCAGCTTTCGTACCTGTGCAGGATTACCTATGGGCAGTTTAGCAACTCTGATTCACCTGAACATGTTTTTGGACTGAGGGGGAAAATCCCACAAAGACACGGGGAGAACATGCAAACTCCACACACGCAGAAATCAGGGCAGACACTCGACCCCTGGTTCCAGAGACACGAGGCAATAGTGCCATACAGATGATGCTTTTATGAATTTTTATGAAGCAATTGAGCCACAGCCAGTCCCAGTTGGGGGCGAGGACCTTGTTCACGGCCTAAAGATGAAGTTGTTCTTCCAACCCAAGGGATTGAAACAGTAACCTTCCAATTAGAAGCGGCATACTAATAATCCACTGAGCCATAGACCACTACCTCTGCCGCTGTATTAAATATTGTTAATGCATCAATGCACTGTAGCAAGTAAGCAAGAACCACACTAAACACCCTTTTTTTACTTCCGAACTGGTCATTATGTAAATTACAATTAAAATGACATTTGTTTTTATTATAGAAATGTAATAAAGTGACACATACATAGCTTAATCTAAAGCAATTTAGATTCTCATTTTGAGAAATGACTTGAATACAAACCTCGAAGTATAGCACATATATAAGTTCAAATACCTTAAATCCTAGGCTGTGGAATTTAGCCCTTTTAGGTACCATTATGTCAGCAGAATATGCTGGTTATTACAAATTAAGTATCGAAACTACGATTAATCAGCGGGTGTGTTGCTGCTTCCGTTCTGGGTCCGTGCACGTCGGGAGCCACACCCCCTCGTTACCTTGGAAATTCACTCTCTAGTACACAATATTCTATTGCTATATTAATTACAAATGGAGTGACACAAGTTGTGACTCTGATAGAAAATTATGTGTAATATCTAACCGAATGTGCAAACAGAAGTGCGTAAAATCCGTGTTTATATATGTTATCACAATTATTAATGCTTACAAATAAATGTAATATAGTAAATAGTTCTTATATTCAATGCCAAGTAATGCTTATAGATTGACTTACATTAGTAAAGTACATTATACTACATTATGATAAATGTTTTAAAGTATAACCATTTAAGTTTGTTTATGGGTGGAACCTGTGACGGTAGCTAGAGCTATGAAAACGCAGTATAATTATAAGTTATAATAAGTTAGATCCTAATCTAAAATAATACCTCTAAATTTTATTATAGTAAAGCCGAGGGCGCTCAACTGAAACTAGCCAAATGCCACAACGGGCACAAAATTACACAACTTGTTTTGTGAGCAGTATACATTCACTAATGTTACCTAACCAGCTTATCCGGAAGGCAAACAATAAATGGAAAGCACAGGTAATATATCATTGCACAAGTTTGTTAGAGTTTATTTTATTAAGTAACACCCAATACCTTGGAGGTATTACCTACTTATTGAATATGCAAGTAACGAGCCGCGCTAAGGGAACGCCCCCCTCACCTCTGATTGGTTAATCTAACTGCCATTCAAGGTCACTATTCGCTGTATTCTATTTCCGGGAGGAAGCGTTTGTGACTTGAGCTGGCTTAATTGCAGTATGTCAGTCTGTTGTGACAGGTTCAGCCAAAAAGGCATTCGTTTTCCAACGTAGTTTGTAGTCACTTTATCAGCTTATCGTCTGGATTTCTCACGAAATGTGGGTTTTTGGATACGGATCCTTGATTTGGAAAGTTGACTTTCCTTACGAGGAGAAGCGAATCGGTTACATCAGGGGATTTAGTCGCAGATTTTGGCAGGGCAGTACTGACCATCGCGGGGTACCTGGAAAGGTAAAGTAGGCAGTAAATACAAAAACGTACGACCAACTGACGCTGATCAGTCAGCATGTCAGTCTGCAATAGACGAAACCATATTTTATTCGACAGTATTTCGTGATTTTTATACCGGTATTTAAACTGTACTCTACTGTACTTCATCATGTAAATGTGTACATTGCTTCTCATTCTTTCGTAATAAATAGACGAGAATTCCCCGTATATTTATCATTATTTGCCATATTTAACTTTAACTTTCTCTTATCCATAGCCAGGCAGAGTAGTCACCTTGGTAGAAAACCCTGAGGTAAGGCTGTGTACTATTTCTGTACTGTCCTTATTTCACGACACAAGGCTCTCATAATGTAAATAACCAGTTTATTAGCTGCCCCTATTCGTTTTGGTTTCTTATTAACTGGTTCTTAATTAGATTATGAAAATGACCTAGGACCAGTTGTCAAGGATATAACTGTATTGTATAGTGACTAACCACAAATTACAATATGTATCATACTTTTAACACAATATAATTAATTAATTTATAGTCTCGTATTCTGTGGCTATAATCCTTCTCTGTCTAGTTTGGTTCTTCTTTTGTACCTGTGTTATAGTAACAACATAAGCTTAAGATAATTAAGACTTCTGTGCGATGAGCCGCCTGTCTCTGTTAGAAAATATAGGTGCCAGATGATTTATTAACAAGGCAAAGTTAATAAAATACAAGAGCTTTGTGTTTTGGGAAGTCCTTTTGTGAATTTGATCTTTTTCAAGATTGGGCAGCCAGTACAACTTAAAAATAGCCAATATGATCCAAATTACACAGAAAAGAGTAGGATAGAAAATTGTGCTTTCTTAGATGTTTTTTCCCCAGAATATATGCTGTATAACTGACCTCCTGTTACTTTGCCTCCATATGTAGGGCTGTGTGTGGGGTGTTGCTTACAAATTGCCCTCAGGGAAAGAACAAGAAGTCAAGGACTTCCTGGACTATAGAGAAAAAGGAGGCTACAGGGTGATTAGTGCAATCTTTTACGACAAAGAGCCCCAGAAGGATCCCTGTGAAACTCTAATCTACATTGGGACATGTGACAACCCTAACTACCTTGGCCCTGCTCCCTTGGAAAACATCGCCCATCAGATCCTCAGTTCTGTGGGACCCAGTGGCCATAACACGGAGTACCTGTTTGAGCTCGCTGATGCCATTCGGAACCTGCTACCAGAGGACTCGGACGAACACCTCTTCTCCCTGGAGCGACTCGTAAAAGAGCTACTCCAAAAAGCAGAGGCCTTAGACCAGCCTAAATAGGTCTGAAGTAGACCAACTAGAGCCACATTTACAACTGCCATCTTCTTTATTTATTTATTGTGTCAGATTTGACTAAGGCTTAGAAAAGGACGTCTTTGGTGTTAGAATGCAGGGGTGACCTCAGGGACAGATCTAGGACTACATATAACCTGTGAATTATGTTTTAGATTTTTACAACTACTTGAAAAGTGTTTGACTCAGTGGTGCTTTGATTTTAATCATACCCAAAGTCATAATGAAATACTAGCAACGGGTTTTAATTGTAACATAGTTTAAATGGTAAATAATGTTATTTGTGAGCAATGGTTAAACCTCTAGACTGGAGTTATTTCCACTAAAGTTCTCGGCATTCCTGAAAGACAGACCTGGAGGACTAATCTCTCAGATAAGTCACATTTAGAAATTAACAATATTTATCTAGCCATCTTCTAATCTTATCCAGGCCAGGGTTGGATCTCAGGCCTCATAAGGCACAAGGCTGAGGTACACCTTGGATGGGATGCTAGTCCATTGCAGGGTACATACAGTCATACATTATGGCTGAATTCAGGGGGTGCATCCTTCTAAAGCTGCATTTGAAGACAGACTGTGTCACAGCAGCGCGACAAGGCCGTCCCATTTTGAAGGCTTCTTCAAATGCAGCCTAAAAATGCGTTATTCTTTTGCCAAGTTTCATTCCGTGAACCTTCGAAGGATGCAGCCCATGAATTCAGACATAGCCCATGAATAACATAGAAAGGCCAGATAGCTGAAATGCATGTCTTTGGACTGTCAGAGGAAACTTGTACGCACAGAGCAGAGGTGGGATTTGAACCCCTAGGCATGGAGGTGTGAGGCAACACTGATATTACAAAATTTATTTAAAGCTGTATTTAGAACTTTATTACTGCTAATGTGGATCTCAGATGAATGCAGAATCTGTTATGGAAAGCACACCCTGTCAAGTTCCTAGCATCAAGATTCGTTAGAAGTCAGACGGCATAGTTTCCCCTATGTTTTGCTCCCACTTAAATTAATATTAGTACTTGGATATGCGGGGGCCCTTAAACTAGTATGCCATTTTCCATACGTCGTGTATACTTTTCTTTTGTTCGGGATACTTATAGGTGTATATTGTCTTTATGTCAAAGTGAATGTAACTTGGGCTTTGACGTTTTGAAAAACAGCAGCTTAATATTCCATAGTGAATAATTAAAAAAACCTTCCCCCGTAATAGCTTAATGACACAAACCACCCGACACGCATATATTTGCACATGTGTTACGTTTTAGGTCGGTAGTTGCTAATTAACGCGAAGTGAAGTGTTCGACTTGGTTAAATAAATTATCCAATGCCAGAAACACATGTACGTGTGGTTTCCTTTTCTTTATTATTTTTTGTAAACCACAACAAGGTTTTCAATAAGCTATCGTGGTACGCTACACACAACAACCGGAAATGTCGTATGAATGACATGGCCCGATAGCACGCAGGACTTTTAACCCGGATGTTCGGTCTACTTGACAGCCGTGTGTACCGGAAGTGGACGTGGCAGTTACCGCACCACTTCCTGTTTGTAAGATGGCTAATGAACGGTAGCCAGCTGGTTCGTAAGTTGCAACGCCTCCGAAACTGAGGTGGCAAATAGCCTGATCGCCGTCCTTTGCGGAGGATAGCAATCAGTCAGCAGCGGAGGAGCAGGCGGACGGCTTGCCAGGCGGGGAGGGGAATGTACTTGGATACAATATTGGTGACATTTTTAGCGGGGCTGGAGGTGCTTCGTAATGTTGCGGCGGGCAAAGCGGCATCGTCTCCTTTTACTGATGAAATCCCGTTCAAAATCAATTGGCCTGGGGCCGATTTCGCAATGGTAAATGAGTATGTGTTTATGCATGACTGACCGTTAAGTCCGTGTGGCTGCACTTGCAGCAAAAGGGGAAAAAATACACATGAACGTTCAAGGTGATGAACAGATTTTCTGTTGTCGCATTGTGCATAAGCATATTTTATGAATATACGATTTGGTCTGATGGCGCTCTTTAAATAAATGTTTCGTCTTTGTTTCAGTGTGCCATTAACTAGAGCAATTATTGCTTTCGATTACGCGAAAATATTTTTTTACTAATTCAAGTCATGCACTTGTCAATAATTCAGGTTCCCTAATATGATGGATATTGTGTGTGAAATTAAAGGGTCTCTAGCTGTTTAGCTACGGTGATTAAAATTGCCTGTTTTTGCAGCCAACCTCGGGCGCACTGTACAAGGAAGATGACTTTCTTATTATGACTACCCCTGACAAGGAGCGGTATAAATGTCTGCTCCCTTCATTATCCGATGGCGATGAGGTGAGTTTTTGTTCCACAACGCAAAATTCTGTGTCACGTCAACGCTGCTTCTTGACACCTGTGATGAAAGGTTGTCAAATGCATACCATGACGGACCAGTAGATGAGTAAGAAATAAATGCCCTGTATTTGTAGTTTTGCAAGTCGACATTGAACTCGAGCCTCTTTTGTTCTTTATCCTTGGCTACACCTTGACTCCTCAGAGTGAGGAAAAGGAGTACAATGGACCCAGCCCGTCGGTTCTGTTAGAACCACTGTTCAAACAGAGCAGTTGTTCCTACAGGGTAAGTTGACCGTTCGTCTTAAGCTGTCTAAATTTGAATGCATTAATTATGTTGTTATTCAGATTGATTTTGGAGTGCAGTATGAGGTTGTTTTGCTGATGAGCTAGTCTTTAAGGCGGGCATGGGCCTGTGGTTTACAGGTTGTAGACACTCCAGTGGTCTAGACTCTTACCTGCAAATATATGATATATGTATTTTATTGCATGGAATTATGCTTGTTTCTATGCGGTGTGTAATGGGGGTGGGTCATATAGTCTCAGAATTATAAGATAAGATAAGAAGAACTTTATTTATCCCGAGGGAAATTCTTTTGTCTTAAACATGCTCAGTGCAACAAGAGAAATAAAGATAAGATAGTAAAGAGCTTAAAAAAAGAACAGTAGTAATAGTGCAAAACAGAATAACAAAATAAATCTAACAAAGTAACAAATAAGTATAACAGATATAATAAAATAACAGATAATTAGTGCAAGTGGTTATGAAAAGTGACTTAGTGTTTTGTGCCATGAATAAAATGAGATATTGTATCCTATTATATTATATATTATATCACCATATTTCAAGGAAATTTATGATAATATTTATAAGGATACAGAAAAAACACTTTTAAACGGTTTATCAGTGATTGCACCTTCGAAAGTAAACAAAAGGTAGCCTATGTAGTGTTTTGCCTGGAAATCTTAATTAAAACTATAGCTGCTTACCACTTTAGTTTAACAGTAATGAAAGTAACAACCTCATTACTCTATTACTCTTCAGAAGCCTGCACAATATTTTCGCTTAATAAAATTAACCTCAAATTTTAAGTACCAATGTAAAATCCAAACAAACCTTCAGTCAAAATGTAAACAGTCACTGCTTATTAAAATAAAAAAAGCTGTCAAAACTTTAACAGTTACCTCGCGTCTTTTTTTTTTGGATTCCAATCGAATGAGGTAGAATGTGAGAGCTGGAACTGTTTCATTGCCTCTGCTTTCTTGTGTAAACATGAAATGGATATTGCGTGAAATGAGGTAAGTTAGAGTGTCAGGGCCGGAACTGCACCTCCCGTAGAGATGCCAGTGCATGGAGAAGAGCGAGTGAGTGAGCATCGTGCAGAAAAGAATGAGACTAATTAAATGCGGTACGTTTGGGCTTGTGTCCTTGTGCGCGCCATGGAACGTAAATGCATCAGGTCTCTATGGCATTGATATTGCAATATGACACTTTTTTTTTTTTATCATATAAAAATTTATACCGGTATTATCGTGGATGGTATAATATGGCACAGTCCTAGTGTGTGAATCTTCAAGGTTGTTATATGCCGTTTCAAATGCTTGGGATGGTCATAGATGTTGGTTTTTGGGATTATTCTGATAAGAGGGTTAAGCTGTGGTCATGTGTTGCAGATTGAATCCTACTGGACATATGAGGTCTGCCACGGGAAGCATGTGAGGCAGTACCATGAGGAAAAAGAGATGGGCCAGGTGAGGGAGGACAGATGTGCTTTTTTTTAACCACCTCCCACCCCCTGAGGGTGAATCTACCATTTGAACTCCTCTGAGCCATGCTGGTGTTACACACTGCACCAAACATCCGACGTTACTTGAGAGACACGTTTATGGTTTAAGGTTTAAAGTAGAGCTGGGCGATATGGCCTAAAAATAAAGTCTCCGATTTTTTTTTCCACAATAAATCCGATTTTCCTCCTTCCACGGTGCCCCATTCTTATCATATGGCGCACACAGTCCGAAAACATGTCAGGGACGGTTGCTTGCTTAACTTTGGATGTTGTGTTGCTGCTGCGGCTGTTTTTCATTTCGCCGTGTGCCTCTGCTTTAGGTGCTGGAATAAATTTGTTGTACTGCTTCCTTTGGTTGCAACAGTTTTTAAACAGACTCGGCAACGAGGACTTGATCAGTGTCCGACGGCGCAAAACCGAACCGATTCCATGTTACAGACGTAGCAACACCTTTCTTGGGCACAAGCTCCAGCTTTTCGGCTGTCGTTGCCATGTTTGTGGATCTGCTACAGTGTTTGGGTGCGCCACCCTAATTTACCCGTGAAGAACGGTGCATCGCATTAGTTCCACTTTTGGCGCTCGCGTGTAAAATAAGTTATAAAATCGATTTTCATAACATATCGCCCTGAACTGTAAATTCCAATTAATCGATGAAATCGATATATCACCCACTTCTAGTTTAAAGTGGAATATTCCCCCCCATGAAACTGGCTTGAAATGAAATTATATGATGGGAATATTTTAAAGGTTTAAATTATCTTTTTAAGGATGTATAGATAATGCAGAGGAAGTGAACAAAATGTGAACAGAGCATGACTTCAGGTACCTGTCTTCTGTGCTGATATTTGCTTCTGCAGAAGATTAATATCCAGGAGTATTACCTTGGAATGATCAAGAAGAGTGAGGCGTCTGCTGCGGGTGAGAGCTGGGATCTGTGGAGCCTTTACGATACTGCTGTTGATTTCTGGCCGATTTATTGATGGATGAGTGAATTATTTTACCTCCATCTTGAAGTTTTTTTTCTCTCTTTCTTAATCCTCAGATAGCCTTGATCGGTAGTTTTCACTAAAGTTAAATTTTTTTTTCCCTGTGGGGATGATGTGAGAGACGTGTATCTGTGTACATCATTACCCCTACAGGAACCGAAACTGAAACTGAGGCCGATTCTGAGAATGCAGAGAGCAAAAAGGAGGTTGGTGTAACAAAGTGACACGAGTGGCCCCCCCCCCCCCACCCGACGAGCGAGAACAGAAAAGAGGGGGAGTAGGCCACGTGGTGGGGGCCAACCGGGGGCGGCAAGTAG
>JAODLD010000069.1:19889008-19908409 GCA_026781065.1 Mormyrops boulengeri | reverse complement strand
CTCCCCCTCCCATTTGGCTGGGTGCTATCAAGCTTCTCTCGTTCACACAGCGGGGTCAAATGTGTCCGCAGTCAGTCACAGAACGGCCCGGAACCCTTAAGTACCGAAGAAATCTTCTGACTTCATTGGTTCCACCATCTTCCAGGGAAAAAAAAAAAAAAAAAAAGAGATCTGGGTGGGTGAGAGACTGTCTCCGTGCTCTAGGATCAGAAAGAAATAGGAAGTTAGCAGCACGCCCAGCAGGTCCTGAGATTCCACACCTCTGGATATCTGGATGTCAGCTGTTGTGAGGAAACCTGGGCTAGGCGTAGTAGCAGGGTGAGACCAGTAGGTCCGTCAGCACCAGGAGCTGGTCATCGGTGAACTGCTGCTTGTGCTCCTGCCAATTGTCATGGTGAGTGCGCCGGAAGTTTGAAAGGGTTTTCTTCACTGTCATCTATGTTTGGAGGAGGAAGAGAATGAACGTCATGCGGAGGAAGAAAGAAAAGAAAAACGGAGCAGCAGGAGTTAAAACAAAAAATAAAAATGCTCACTGGACCCTCCCACTTTTACACTCCTGTACACCCGAAAACATCAAACCAATAAGACCTCAGCCAGCTATGAGTCTCCTCACTAGCCCCACCCTTGTGGTGTGTTGTGGTATTGCTCCGTCCTCCTGTACCTCTATGGGCTGGGTGTCGTTGAGGTGGGCGCTCATGTCCATGAGCAGCTGGGGCATCCAGGTGGGAACGTCATACGGACTGGAGAGGATGCAGGCGCTGAGGCCGAGGACCCCGGCATGTCGACGGACCAGGTCTGGGAAAGAAGTCCATACAGACTGTTTCACTACCGTTCCAGGTAAATCTATGCATCTAAATCCAGAGGAATATGCTGCGATAGGGTGTGGTGGGATATGTGAACAGGGAAATGTTTAAGGTGTGTAAACAGCAAAGTGCGTGTTAAAAGTAGTGCGTGCTTTATTGGGAAAGTGTGTACGGAAGCCAGCAACAGCATGCTGTGTTTGTGCAACGATTGATGACATCGCTAGCGCCCCCTACCTGCCGACGGGATGGTGTCCATCGCAGAGCCCGGCTCCCGCCGCCTCCTCTTGGGCAGCCGCGTCTTACACAAGGCCTCGAAGTGTGCCTGCATGGGACCGTCCATGGACAGGAAGTTGCACTGCAGGAAGCCGCTGAGGGTGGTGGCCGCCATCTCTCTCACCTGAGTGGGCAGGTCACACAGCAGCAGCTCAGTGAAACGCTGCTCACCGCCAGGACCTTAAACTCACAGTACCTCAAAGCCAGAACCCAGCTTGGAAGGCAGAACCAAAACGTGAATATTGTGAAATTATGTGTCAAGCAGATTCCTCAATCTTATAATATTTACTATTTTTTAATTTCTAAAACCACAGAGCTCTTTTAATCTCAGCCTCCTTGTTTTAGCAAATATTCCCTGCCTGTTATGTAGCGAAACCTTTTTTGCAAGCTTTGAACCCTTTTGTTCGTCTTGCAAATCAAGTAACATTAACTAAGCTAAATTAAGAGACATGAGGGAAGGGAACCATCAGGCTACTGCCCTCATTTCCCAGCTTATACATCCCCCTCTCCTGTTATCCCATCCATTACGGGACGCGGCCCTTTCATCCACACACCCCCGGAAAAGGACACCAGCCAGCATTGTTGACCCCCAGTAACCAATGTAGCCACCTGCAGGGCTTCAGTTCGGTGCTGATGAATTTCAGTTTTTGTACAAATCAAAGCCAGGGAACCAGCGTTAGAGTCACACCCCTCAATCTGACTGGTACCAACAGAATCGAAAACTGCCCGATGAGTCTGTGGAAAACCCAATATTGGGGTAAATCAGTATTTTTCTTGGCCTTGACTTCCCTTTGCTACATAACCTCAGCTGTCTTCTAATTGCATCCAGCTCTCTTTTGCATGCTTCTGGGAGAAAACAGCAGCTCTGGGACATGCCCATTCCAAAACATATCAATGAAAAAGGCCATTATTTGATTGACACATGCAGCTGGGAAGTCATGTGGCTTCAGCCCAGGAAATTAGCAGCATTCTGGCTTCAGCTAAATAATGAAATAAGTGTGAGACCATCAGAATTATCCGACTATCCTATTCTCTGCTGCCCCCGCCCCCTCAACCCCAACTTCAGCATCCATCCCTGCGTCACCAAGGCAACGGAACAGTACTGCATCCCATGGTTGCCTTAGCAACAGCCAGATCAGCAAAGGGAGAGAAAGCATGATGTGGTGGTGGAGGGGGGGCTGCTGAATCACTTAATAAAGGAGGCCATCGGACAGTGTGTGTGTGTGTGTGCACGTGTGTAGACACACACACACACAAACACAAACACACCAGCTTGACTTCCCCATTCTGCTCTACCTCATATAGAAATTTCAGTACACCCAGAGCTTCGACTTGTTCGCACACCCTCTAATACACACGCATCTCATCTCCTCACACACAACCAAAGACAACTCCATCCTCTCCACACTATTTCCATGCAAAATCAGGCCGGCTCTCTCTCTCTCTCTCTCTCTCTCTCACGCACACTCTTCCCCTATGACAGACTCTTCCCCCACCCCATGGTAGGCAGACTCAGCCTCTCTCAGGTCGCTGCCCACTGTAACCAATAGGGATGGTCTATTTTTGGGAATTTCTGCCCCCATGGTCTTTTTTTAAGCAGCTGAAAATTTGATGCACGCGCTTGGGAACCCAGGTACCCAACTGAGCCCTTTCAAGCCCACAGTGTGCCTCCCTACATGGGGCAGCGGGGAGGCCAGTAGTTAAGGAATGGATTCAGCCAAAAAGGCCACTGGGCCACGCCCATTGCAGTGCTGCAGGGTACCTCCGAGCACTGCATTTAAATCCCAACTGGATGAAATAAATACACTTCAACAGCTCAAGCCAAATGGATGAATGTATATGTCTTCAAATATGAACGGATTAAATGCAAACGTAAGTTATGCATGTTGCTTTGTAAAAATGCACATTTTATAATTAATAATGTTAGTTTACACAGTGGCCCATCAACCTGATCATGAAAAGCGGCTGGCAGATGGACGGATGGAGGGAAGGGATGGATTTAATACATCAGTCATTAGAATGTCCTCTGGCATATACCTCCAGCTGCTCATCCTCCAGCAGTCTGATGACCAGCCCCCGGACATCACGCACAGCCTGCTCATCATCCAGGAAGGTGAAGAGGTTGTAGAAGACCATGATTTGCAGGTATGTGAGCACCGTGTAGCGCGCGTGCCAGGAGCTGCTCTCCGCGATCTGCACACAAGGGCGACACCTGTAGTTAGCTGGCTGGAGCTGCCTCAGATTGCGAAGCCCAGCCACAGCCCCAAGTCACATTACATATGCTGGCTGAGCACATAACCCCACTGGGAGCTTGTGCTTTGGGCTTTTCCCTGCTGACATTTTGTGGACTCATTACACCAGACAGCTTGAAGTTTAATATTACTATGTTTATGACAGGGTGACCACACAAATTCCTGCTGCTACAGCTTCTGTGCAATCTATGTACACACACACACGCGCGCGCACACACACACACACACAGTCATGTGATCATATCTTTTTGGGGACCACTCATTCATTTCTATGGGACAAATGCTGATGTTAACTATAACAACCTTAACCCCCACCCAGCCTTAACCATAATCATAAGTAACCAAGCAAAATACAAGAGTTTTTTGTATTTTTAGTTTTTTCATTGCAGTCACGGATTTTTTATAAAAACAGAGTTTTCCCATATGAGGACCATGACAAAAAACCAGTAAGAAAAGAAAAAAAAATGGTACATTTCGTCCCCACAAGGTAAGGTATACCTGGACACACACACACAGTTAATTAAAAATAAGCTATTTCATTCAGAATTTAGATCTAAGTTCCTCTTTTGTTCTTCAAACCACATCAGCAGCTATAAGAGGTCACTGGCTTGTCCATGAAATCTTTTCCCTTTTCCCATTGTAAATGGGACAGACAGGACACAACAGCGCCATCTGCTGGGCGAGAGGGCTCACCTCCAGCAGCACTTGGAGGA
This sequence comes from Mormyrops boulengeri, assembly GCA_026781065.1. NCBI lineage: Eukaryota > Metazoa > Chordata > Actinopteri > Osteoglossiformes > Mormyridae > Mormyrops > Mormyrops boulengeri. The sequence goes on along the minus strand of JAODLD010000069.1, from coordinate 19,904,368 downwards.
CCTGGGGGATCTGCGCAGGATACAGCAGACCCTGTGACATCAGTGAGAGGCAGGTCTTGGCATCACGTTTCATCTCGTCATAGCTGTCGTCGTTTTCTACCGGTGCGATCTGTCGTCCAACAAGATGGCAGACGGAGAGGCTCAAACAAATGACTTAAATTTACCTGCAGAGCTAGATGAATTCCAGTGGCTCAAAACTGGCCATGTGACTCAAACACACAAAAGGGGGCTCACCTTGAAGAGCAGAGGTAAAAACTGTAGTTGCTCAGGGACAGCGATGGAGAAAGAGCGCCCCGTGCTGGCCATCAGCCATTTTAGCACTGCGGCACACAACAACAGTTAGAGACCGTCACGGCCTGGCCACAGCACTCGCCTTCCCATCCCCCATCCCTCACCAGTCTTTAGCAGCTTGATGGCCTGCGTCCGCTCGTCCTGCTCCACCACTCCATTCTCCTCCACCACGTGATTCTGGATCTCTTCCTCACCCTCCATGAGGGGCTTCAGGCGCACCAGCATGCGCTCTGTGAACTCGGCGATGCGGGGCGATGCCGTGGGCCGCGTGTAAGGCAGGCTGACGTCAATCATGAAGATGTAGGTCAGCACACTGGCGGGAGCAAGGGGGCCGAAGGAAGAGGGGACAGGGAACGGCGTGCAGGGGACGGGGAACAGAAAGGACAGAGGAGAGGACAGACAGCATGAGAGAACATGGAAGAAGCAAATGAAGGGCCAACATTTGGTATCTCTCAGATCTGTACTTAAAGTATCATCAATTCTCCTGTACTAATGAGTGCATAGCCTGAAGTAATATTTTTAACCCTTTATAGAGCTGCATATCCTTCTGGTGCAGAACTTGCCTAAGGTACAACTGCAGACCACTTTCTGGGAATTTACTGCATGATATCATATCTCAACACATAAAATTTCCGAGAGTAATACCGAGATATTTTATGAAACAAAAGAAGGAAATTAAATTACCTTAAATGAATTATAGCTAAATAGAACTTTTATCTATTATGTATCAATAGTGTGTGTTGGCTGTGTTGCCGTGACGAAAATCAGTGCCGACAAATGCGATATGATTATTGCGCATGTGCACGGTATATCGTGCAGCCCTACTGACAACCTCCGGAGGGCTTTTGATGACAACCAGCGTTTACGGCATAAGGAGTATGGACAGAGCGCACAGTGAGGAACGGCATTGTCATACCTGCCGATGCGCTCGCGGACGTTCTTGTACACCTGCGTGAGTTTGGGTTCCAGGTACTGGAGCAGGCGGTGGAGAAGCTCTGGAACTCTCCACTCCTGCTGGGCCAGACCGCCCTGGAGTACGTACAGACGACTGCAGGAGGATGGAGAGCAAAAGACAGTCAGTGGGTAGACCAAACCGCATCACAGACGTCTCTCCATGCAAGGTTACAGAACAAACTCTGATATTACATGGTACTACTGAGAATACGTCTTCTCCATTGTTTTCTGGTGCTCTTCTTGCTCTTGTATACCATGTAAAATTAGTAATTTAACAGTAATTGCCAGGGTCCAATATTAACTACAAAGGAATATGTAATTTAAAACTCTGTTGGGTTTTCATTCTGTGCCGAGTTCCAGGGGTCTCACCAGGCATCGACGAAGGAGCCGCCCTCCCCATTGACCGGCGATTCCATGAGCATCTCAAACAGCCAGTGCAGCTTCCGGGGGTCTCTGCTTTCCTGTAGGAGCAGAACAAACACGTTAACAAATCAACCGGCTGTATATATGGCCGGTGCAAAGGAGCGATATGGGAACAGAGGCAAAAAGCTTAAAATAACAAGCCAAAGGCCTACAGACCAATGAAGGTGACAGTGAGGTCGCCCTTTACGTACACAGGCCGTGGCGATGCAGGTGCCCCAGTCCGTGTAGGTTTCCACGGTGATGTTAGACAGTGCTGTGCGAAGCAGGGGACACAGCAGCATCCAGAGAGACTCAACCTATCCCAGAATTCCATACCAAAAGTCAGAAGTGAAGGGTCAGTGTACATATGTAGAGGACAATGCAACACAGAATGAATTATGATGGGTGTTCTGTAGTAACTTTTAAGAGGTGCATGTCTGTATGAAGACATTAGCTGCTCAACTTCTGAAGGGATCAGTTTTGATTTAAAAAAGGCTTAAAAATTAACAAAAAAGAGAGAGGTAGCAGCTAAGAGTCGTCTAGGGTGAGATATTCACAATACTTTCTCATTTTCTCAAAAACGTATCATCCACAAAGACTGCATTACCGGTCTCTTTCTATGTGTGTTTGTCTGTTTGTCTGTGAGTAAGTAAATAAGAGTGATCTTGGCCACATCAGTGAAAAGCTGTCCAGCTCAAGTCAGGAAGACGGGAACCTTCTGGAAGCTCCAGTGTTTGCAGCCACGGATCAGCCCAGCAATGACCTCGGCCACACAGCGTTGCTTGCTGTCATGGGTGTCGGCCACCAGGCGCTCCATGTGCGGTTTCAGCAGGTGCAGGAACGTGTCATCGAAGTTACGGAACAGTCCCTGAGGTGCAGGAAGAGTCAGGCAAAACCGCACAGGAAACAAGCTTTGCAGTGAAGTACCCACCCTCTTTAGCATAACCCCACCCCCTGCTACCTCTGCCACGCCCCCATTGCTGACCTTAAAGAGGCAGAATCGGCGTGGGCTAAACTTGTCCTTGCCCTTACGATCTTCCAGTGACAAGAATTCGATAAGCTGGTCGATAAATGCCGGGTCAGAGAAATGGTCGTAGATGATCTGTTCCCTCTGTGGAGCCACAAAACACACACCTCAGTATCAAGAGATAACACATTTTCCTTCTGCCAGCACCCAAAATGTGTAACTAGGGCAATGCCGCACACAAATATAATCAGTATGCATCTTTCGTCACACAGAGATGTTGGTTTAGCTTATTGTAAGTACCAAGAGTCCCCCTGCATGTTAGTTCTGCAAACCAGAGGTGCGTGTGCGTGCGCGTGTGTGTGTGTGTGTGTGTGTGTATATAGTGTTCTCACCTCGGTCATCTCCTCCCTCATCAAACCCTGCTTGGGCTGCTCTTCCAAGGGGGCATAGACCATCAGCTTCCTGCAGACACAGAGTCAGACAGCCAGTGAGATCAGAGGGCCAGCTAGACAAAGGGTGCTAAGAGCTCCCTCTGCTGGACAGCGGTGAGGCAGCCAGTACCGTGGCCAGCTGTAGTAGCCCCAGTGAGTCTTCTCCACAAAGTGGCAGCGCTCCCAGGCCTGCTGAGTACGTGGCAGACAGCTGCTGTCATACTGCAGCCACTGGTTATCGGGCCTGTCCCCAGCGACCACCTCCCCAAAGTCCATAAATCCATCTGCCACAGCAAAGGAAGGGGAAAGGGATAGATTAAGCATTACTGTAATCACAACCACCATGGTCATATTGCTCGACATTACTCTACCTATGATAAATATCCTGTCTTCATAATGTGTACTCACTGAGCTCATATGGGTTGACGGGCACTTTCTTGTGGGGCCTCTTCAGCTGTTTTAAGATCCCGGCCACGGCGGAGATTGCCATCTGGTGGGGTACAGAGGAAGTGCATTTAGGAAGCTGCACTTTCGCGCATGTGTGTGCGTCGATGTGGGTGCTCTTGCGGTTGGGCTGCACTCACCTTACGCACGATGAGCGCGTCGTGGTTAAGGCTCTTGACAAAGAAGAGGACGGCCTTGGGCGGCAGTGGGTGGTCGTCCCGGAGGAGAAGTGACAGGAATCCGATGGCGATGTGCTCGAACTTCCAGGGCCTGGAGGCAGAAGGATATCTCGGCTTGACAACATGCGGGCAGGTGCAGGAGCAGGAGCAGTTACAGAGGTGAGCAGATGCATGGGCAGGCAGAGGCAGGGTGAGAAACACAGGTGGGCAGACGCAGGGGCAGGCATATGCATGGGTGGGCGGCCGCAGACGGACACATGGGCAAGCAGACACAGAGGCGGACGCGGACTCACACAAAAATCTGCAAATAAAATATGTACGTACAAGTTCCTGTTGCTGAGGTACTCCAGCAGGTCACCAACAAGCTTCTCATATTTTCTGGAGGGAGAAACAAAGACTATAGTCAGAGTAGCAGGGAGGGTGCAGGAAAGTGGGAGTAAAATAGAAGTATTGCAGTAAAACACTGTCTACTGCCTATTATGGGGATTAACAGCACAGTTGTGCAGAATATACCACAGTACATCACAGGTATGCCAAGTATACCACAGTAAATCATAGGTGTGCAGAGTATACCACAGAACAAATGCTCCCCAAGTACGATGGTCCGTGCCGCGATATTTCGACTTTACGATGGGTAAAGTATTTTATTATAAAACTTTGTGTTAATGATTTTACCCAGCTGTAGGCTAATGTAAGTGTTCTAAGCATGTTTTTAGGGTAAGCTAGGCTATGATGTTTCTGAGGTTAGGAGTGCTGTATTAAAATGCATGATGCATTTTCACCTTACGATATTTTCGCCTTAGAATAGGGTTATTGGAACGCAACGCATCGTAAGCTGGGGAGAGGCTCTATAGTGTCATACAAGCTGAGAACATCATAGGCGTGCAAAGTGTACCACAATATAGTGTCATATAGCCTGAGAATGCCATAGGTGTGCAGAGTATACCACAGTATATCCCAATGCAGAGTCATATAAACTGATAGCGTCACAGGCGCGCAGAGTATACCACAGTACATCACAGGCGCGCAGAGTATACCACAGTACATCACAGTAGTGTCATATAAGCAGATAATGTCACAGGTGTGCAGCATATACCACAGGCCAGCACAGTACATTTTCATATAAGCTGAGAACATCATATCTGTGCAGTGTGTACCACAATACATCACAGGTCTGCAGAATACACTTCAGTACAGTGTCATATAAGCTGTGCACTCACTGGACGGCATCGAGGTTCTTTGCTTGCTGCTTCTGCATTCCCTCTTCCATCTCCTCGGCTGTGGGGACTGGCATACTGGGAGTGGGGCTCCCAGACTTCAGCATCGACAGCCCCAAAGCTGAACAGCTCTCTGGAATCTACAAGTGAAAAATGCACATCAAACCTAATGGAACGTTAGGTCAAACCTAAGGGACATTTTGATGAATCTCTTTGTCTGGAATATTTTTTCAGGCTGTAAGATTCAACTTCCATAATTACAGTGATATGAAAACAAACTATGATTAAGACTTATTATTATTTATTTACCGATATTCACTCAGTTTCTCAGTCATATAAAGATGCATCATTATACTGGTCTATCTCTGGTAATTTGATTGGTATATGCAGTCAGGTATATGTACTATAAGAATTGGGATCAGACACTTTTCACATGTTTGTCTCCTGATCTACCACAACGAAGCTCCTCAGAGCTCCCGGGCCCTTACGTCGAAGTTGAGGCCGATGGTCTCGTACTGGCGGTGGACCTTGTCGGCCAGGTCATCAAACAGGCGCACGATGGACGGCTTCTCCAGCGACATGACGTGGCTGAGGCCCGACCTCACTATGGCTGGCCAGGTCCGAGCGATGCAGTCCCAGTCGTGCAGGTTGGCCAGACAGACACCGCTGTGGTTGCCCAGGAGACAGTACAAGGCACCCTGAAATAGGGGAGTTGGGGAAAATGAAGAAAAGATTAAGAAAGGTTTGGACAAATGAAGAAAAAAAGCCTGAGCTTGTGTTTAATGGTACCTGAAAACTTTTTCATAGCAAGAAGTATCTAGTGGATAACAGCTAAAACTGGGAGAACAAGAACTCTATGATGCCCAGTGTCAAAGTGATTGAAGTCTAGACTTTAAGAGCGCAATGAGCTTCCATCGCACAGCCTCATGGATCTGTGATAAGCCCGAGGCACTATTTCGGAGAACCGCAGGAAAATGGGCGGCGGGGGAGGAGGCTGACCGTACTTTAAACTGCTGCTGTGTGACGTCACTGCGGCCGGGCTCCAGGAACTCCAGCACGTGGGGGATCAGGTCCCGGCAGCAGAAGTTGTAGGTCCCCAGTGCGGTGAAGAGCACACTCTGGGCTTTGCTCCGCACCTGTGCGACACCAACAGTAAGTCATGGGCGAGTGTGGTGTGGGTTCTGGCAGGGGCAGGCAGGACGGCGGCTCACCTGGCTGTAGGTGCTGGTGGACAGACGGAGAAGGTCTCTCAGCAGGTCCCTGTGGACGCTCCTGAACAAACAGCCTTCCACCGTCAGCTTGCGAAGCTGCGTTGACAGACACACGCCATCAAAATTATTCCTTGAGATTATAGCAGCATTTTTATATTAATGTAAGTTAAGGTGCTCCTCTAGGGATCTGACACATTAATAGTGAGAAAGTGCCGGTCACATGAATTATATCTGTTCCTAAACGTTTTATGTTCTTTTAATTATAATTTTTAATTTTCATATTTATTCCTGTGCTTTTACTTGTGTCTATTTTTACTATATCCACTTGATCCCATTTTCTGTAAAGCACTCCGAATTACTTTTGTGTATGAAAACATGCTATACAAATAATTTTGACTATAAGTTGTTCCAAAGAATCTAACAATGACGCACAATTAGTTGTGCATATAATTAATTATTTGCCTTGACTGTTTTGCAAGACGACCCATGGTAAATTCATTGTATGTAACAGCAATTTGCGATAAATAAAGGATTCTGATTCTGATGAAGGTAAGGCTGGTGTTGAATGGAGATGCACACGCACACGCACACACACACACACACACACACACACACTGCAGGGAGGACAAGCGGTGCCCACCTCATGGTGCAGCATCACTCTATCGATCAGCAGGGCCCGAATATGCTGCTTCCTGCCATGGAGCTGAGGGGAGACCAGGCGGCGGGGGAATTAAGCTCGGAGCATTTTGATGCAGACTACCGCCCCCTACCCACCAAATGAGCTGCAGACGTCAGCCTGTCACCCTGGTTACGCCATAACGACAGGACTTCCCAACAGGAAGTACTTCGCGGAGTGGAAACCCTCACCCTGTTCTCCATCGACTTTTTCACGAGGTTGAAACTCTTCCATCGGGAGTCGAACTCATGCTTGTGGGAACCTTTGAAGTAGAGCAGGTCACCGATGATCTGCAGAAAGAGATGGAAAGCAGGATCAACCCAACGCAGAAAGCTACACCACGTGGCGTTTACATCTCTGGCTATTTACATGCATGTCTTCTAATGATGGCTTCATACGGGCCAAGACCATCTCTAAGACGCACCTTAATGATAGAAAAAAGTGACTTGGTGTCATCTTCTGAGTGCTCCAGGATGTAGTCTGCAGGGACAAAGTTCACAGGATGTCTTCATAGACGCAAACCAGTTCCTATACGAAGCTATTAAATTTATAAGAATTTTGGTTTAGAAAAATACTTTGTATGAAAACGGCAGCTGAAACATCATGGACTGGCTTGCCCCTATTGTACAGAAGTAACACAAAATCGCTGAATTACAATATTCCATCTTTAACCATGTGTGTCACTGCCAGCTCTGTTGTGCTTGGGCGGTGGGCATCATGCCCTTCGTTCGTAGCTCATATATGTTCAATGTGTAGATCCTGGGCGTGCTGGGGCAGGGGTTACTCACGGAGAAGCTCCCTCATCACCTTGCAGATAGCCTCCCGGTAGTTCTCCCTGATGAGGTCTGAGAGGGGGGCACAAAGCCGTTACAACATTAGAGAGTGTTTCTGGAGAGTCCGTAAGGCAGCAGGCCTCTCTGGCCATGTCCGTCTCTCTCTGCACGTCTGTCCTCCTCTCCCCTCCCTGCTGCATTCTGTCCCATTACTGCCACTCATCCTGTTCCTTTTCTTCAGTACATTTCTCCCATGCTTTCACACCCTCCTCCAGAATAACCCACCCCACTGACAGACACCTCCTCGCCCACTGAAAGGGAGAAAACTACTTATTTGAAGCATTTGTTTGTAATGTTGGCACGGAGAAAATTAAAGTTTCTGCCAAACGTTGAGAATGTGAGTGTGTGATCCACACTAATAATGGAATCCTTTGAAATAAACTCCATTAAACAGAGAAGGCTGTCTCTTCATATTAACACATTCCTTTCAATCTACTTTCTCTGAAGATATGAATGACCTTCTCTTCCATTTAACCTTTTCTAAGCCTTTACTGAAAGCTTTTCTTTCCAAGGCTTCTTTCAAGTTAGCTTCTTTACATGCTAGACGCACAGCAGGAGCCTGCTGGGATTCCTGTCAAGGAGCAGGTGCCGTGTTTAGTTCGAACAGGTTTACCACATCTGTCATGAATTTAGTGGGACCCAGCAGATGCATCCATAAATGACATGTATCTAAAAATCAATGCACTAGCATGTTTCACACACTCCTGCCAGCAGGTGGAGCTGACGAACAACATACCACTGCCATCACTTTTTGGCGCTGGTGTCTGACTTACCATATTCCACACCGGTGTGAAGTGTGGTCTCTTCTAGGTTCACCAGGCTCTCCACCCTGGACCAAAGAGAGGACACAACCTCAGCTTTTTGTGCTAAAGTATTTTAATATACTTTTGTGGACACATGCCAAGTATGAAAACGGCAGTTCTGTATATAGTAAAGACAGATGTGAGACAATCTATGTAGTCAACTTATACATAGTTAGCATGTAGCTAAGTGAGACAGGTAGCTATTCTGAAGTGGGTCAGTAGGGTGTATAATCCAGACCGCACTCCATTAATGAGACAGACAGCTAGAGCAGTCTTGAGCGACACTCACAGGCCAGGCACCGGCTCCCCGTTCAGGGGTGGAAGCAAGTTCCCAGCTCCCAGCAGGCAGTGATGCACGATGGAAAGGCTCTGCAGAACGTCATCCCTGTAACAGGATGGGGTAAAGTGGCGCGTTGCATAAAAACGGTGGTGTCAGCTCCAGACACTTTCAGCATCCAAAAGACTTCTGCTTTCTAACTAGTATTTCTGATCTACATCCCAGTCTGCTCAGGCACCCTGTCCACCACAAAGCAGCATTCTCTCTATCTTCGACCTGATTCCACTTGCCCCCCAGCTCCACCACCCCCAAGACCACACCTGTTCATGCCCTGCTCCCCCTGGGCGTATTTCCGCAGGCGCTGCAGCTCGGGCTGGAGAAGCAGGTCGAGGACGTCGAAGACAAAGGTGACCTCCTCAGGGCTGGGCACGTGCCACTGGATCTGCAGGTTGAACAGGTCCCCTGGTCGCCCCCAGTCCTGTGGGGCAAAAACGGGCCAAAACGTTAAATTGGTGCCACTACGACCCACAAGGAACACCTGAGAAACTCATAAATCAAACATTCACAGATATTCAGGTGCATGGCTGAAGGCCAAAGATCAGATGTCTGGAATTGCAGCAGTTTAAAACAACATTCACAAAACACAGTAACAAAAACATCTGGACCTTGACAATATTTTGTTTTATTAGAAAGGACCCTCAGGTGCAATAATAATTCAGAACTTGAAAGGATTTGGTTCCACATCCCATCACAGTGAGGCTTTAAAAATAACACATTTCCTCTCCGCGTGGCACTTGGCAGGTGAACTGGGTCAAGCGGCCTCAGAGCTGACATTTCAGAGCAGGATGGGGACGGCACTCAGCTCAGCCGAGAAGGGGTGGAGAGGAACACATCGGACTCTGTGAGGTCTAAAACTCGATTTGTTCAGTCAAGGCCCATCACAACATCATATGAATTCTGCGATCCTTTGCCAAGTAGCGCACGTGATAACTAGTGCACCAACCTGCATATTTCTGAATATTTCAAAAGCATATGTGGGGTGACAATGTGATATACATCAGTTGTTGATGCTACTTCAACCTGATGCCTATATTACTATGTATTATGGGGTGGGGTAAGATGACGATCACAAAAAGTGCCACCTTATTCCACAGTCGGGGGGAGTACAGGCCTCTCAGGTTAAAGTATTATCTCTGTCTAGATAAACTCATGGTGGGGATGGCAGCTTGTTTGAGGGCACAAACCATCTAACAGTGTGACAGTCCTGGCCATCCAAGCTCAACCCCCCCTGCAGGGAAGAGGTCTAATAGGATTGGAGTTAGCTTACTGACACTGATCCAATTAGCGCCTACAAAATGGACAACCTGTTTTGTAACTGGTCTAAGACCAACAGGCGTTTCGCCTCTTTCCTGAACAGACCTTCCCCACCTGACTGCGACAGGTCAACATGGGCGACACGATTTGCCAAGGAATAAAGCCTCCCTTGTCTTACAGAATTTGCAAACTCTACCAGCTAACCTTAGCATTGGGTTTCTGTGATTTTGGATTCAACCTCATGCTTCAATAGGAAAATCCACAGAGAGGGGCAATTTTAAAGCCAGTTGAGAGCATCGCTGAACATGTACATCATGGAAGAGTTCCCAAAAATTCCGTTTACGTATACAAATTCATCAGACTTGTGAGGAGCAACGGGTAGCCTGTATTAGCATACAGAGCAGGTGAACAGGGTTTGCCTGGTAGACAGGCTACATGCTGTTGGGTGCTACCTTGATGGGCAGGTAGTCCTGGAGGGGCCAGTGGAAGCCGCCCGGGATGCTGCAGTACTCCGTAGGGTAGATTAAGGCAGTAGAGCGCAGCATGTGGTGTAGCAGGTTGCAGGCCAGGCTGTAGCCCTGCTTGCTCTTGAGGTGTAACGTCAATTGCAGAATCTGTACCAGCTGTGAGCAGTAGGGCAACAGCTTGTCACCATCCACACGGGTCACCTGAAGGAAGAGATGGTGGTGGAAGAGGCAGGGACGTGAGAGGTGGCAAAGATGTTGAATTGTAGAACCATTTTCTCTCTGAGGGATACTAAGAAAAAAAACAAGTGCTGTATAACATACTAAATATAATTGTGTATTTAAGGTGCAAATAATTAACCAAATCATACATGACACAATAAATACATAAGGAAATCTCTGTCAGTTAAATAAAATCAAGGTTATACTATTAGCCAATATACACTGTAAAAAGATGCGGGACATCAAGGGGAATAAAGCCTTCCTTCTGAACTATGAACTCACCTCTGAGAGAAGCTGGAGGTTCCAAAGCAGCTCCTTGTCAAGCTCCTCCTCCCCGAGGACCTCCTCATCTGTGGAGGACGACAGAACTGAGATATGTGCCCACACACCCACGCACGCACACACAGACAGACACACAGAGACAGACAGAGAAGGAAGGAGCCAGACACTTACTGGCTGTGATCTGGGTTATGGCGTTGCAACAGTGTGGCACAAAAAGTTTCAGAGATTCTGCTGGGTGACACTAGAAGAGAAAGGCAGGATGGGTAAATGGTACAGGGTGAAGCCAGCGAGGATGGTGAGGGCAGGAATGGCACGCACCTTGGCTGCAGCTCGGCACATGTCTGCCACCATCCGGCCTGCCACCCGCGTCTCGAAGATGTTTGTCGTGGCAAAGTTGAAGACCTTCTCCAGGGCTACCTGGAGGAACACACAACACACCAATGGCTGGTAAAAGCCTGCATAGATTATTACACAATGTGTACACATTGGGGGAGAGAGTGAGTGTTTCTCAATATGCATACTTGACCTTACTTGTGTTCCTGTGTACCCGTTTGATGTTATCTTCCATTGCCACAGTACATTTCTAATATTCAAGAACAGAAGTACAGATGAGAGTAAAAAACCTGGATGTTGTTCTTGCCCTGATCCAAATATCAAGGGTGCACCAGTTGCATCCTCGCCAGTGAGAACAATCTCATGATTCACTGCATCCCATGTTCGTTCCTGGGAGGCAAGTTAGCATGATCGCTCCTGCCAAGATCACAAATACGATCTTTGCGTCTATATATTGAGAAACTCCCACTGGTTTGAATGTGCTGCCAGAGGTCCCAGCCCCACCCCACACTCTAGGGAAACCGGTGCGTTGGGACACGTAGGCCCTTTGCAGCCTTCAGCACACGGTGGCCCTGAAGACCTTCCCTCATTCTCTAAAATGTCCATCATAGTTTATTTTTAGATATGTAGGGCAGCGGGGCTCAGAGAAGTACCTGTGGGCCTTGCGGGACTGGTAATGACAAACCCAGAACCTGAAGCCATTGGATTTCCCTGCTCTCTTTATGTGTAAACCTGCCTGGCCTTGGCAGGTCACTCTGCTTATACATCCCAATGTCCTGTTACACCCGAAACGTTCTTTGCATTCTTGGAATTGAGGAATATCCAAAGAAATCTGACAGGGGAGCATTCACACAAAAGCAGCAGCAGGTGAGCTAAAAACTGTGGTTGTCTTCTCAGATTGACTTTTCATCTGTTTGGGTTGGGATTAAGAACCATTAATTGCATTTAAGCTCCCTAAAGACAGAATACAAAAGTGCACGTGTATATTCCGGATTCCCTTCTTGTGCATCAGTTTCCATTCATTTGCATATGTGGGTGCATAGGGCAGCCATATCTGACTGTGTCTTCAAGATGGTCAGAGGACAACGCCTACTCATAGTCGCGTCAGCTGTGCATATGGGATGACTGTGACATCCAGCAACAGTGAGGTTCAGGGAGCCCCATCAGAGTGAGTAACCAACCTGAAAGATGTCCATGGAGCACTGTGTGAGGATGGTGCTGAAGGTGGAAGACAGACCGAGCTCCACCAGACTCTCCAGGTGGGTCATCTTCTCTGTCTCCGTCTCCTCACGGGTCTGTTCCAGCGTGCTGCTGTCGATCAGCGCAAAGCACCTGCGCAAACGGCCGTTCTTTTTAGGCATGCAGACATTAATTCATCTGCACACATTGCAATTCCCTCCATACTATCGCAACTGACATGGGGATTCTGAGTACCTGTCCATGAACTGAAGAACAAAGTCTTCAAACTCTGCCGAGGTGGAGCATAGCTCCCGCTCAACCTGAGGACCAGAGAATAAAGAGAGAAAGAAAAAGATGCACAGGAGAGGGAAAAAAAGATTATGGAACGTAGGAAGCGAGAATCAGAGAAGTTGAAAGAAACCAAAGCAGCAGCAAGATGCAAGAAACTCACTTCTGTCAGGTCGCTCCTTTCATGAATGGCGGACGAACAGTCAACCAAAGGCACGAGAGTAGAGAAGGTTGCGATGAACTGGAATGTGATCTGCAGAGCAGAGAGGAAGCAAAAGGCTTATGTGTTAGAAGATGGCAGACCTGACCCGTCATATGAATACAGGTCTGGTAGAGTAACGTGAGATGGATAAACCCGTGGTATGATCATCAGGAGGCCACTCACCATGCACTTGCTGAAGTCGTTGGGGTCAACGCCTGGCAGGGCTCTCATGAGAAGGGGCAGCATGTGCGTGGGACCCTCGGGGTAGCGGGGCCCCCCAGTGACCAGGCTGCGAGCCACGCCGATCATGCAGCTAAGCGTAGCTGTCAGTTGGTGCGGCTCAGTGAGTGTCTCCAGAGCGGGGTATGTCCTACACGGGGAAACAGGCCACAGTGGGGTTTCAATACTTTCAGTAATTTCACCAGTGAGTGCCATATTGATTTGTAATATGAGGGTTGCTGGATTAAATCCCTAAGTCATCTCTCTACACCTCCAGTAAAATAATGAGCTGCATGCCAAGGTGAAACTCTAAGCTCTGCAAGCTACACAACAAGACTAAGTCAGGCTTTCATGACAACTAAGGAATCAGCTATACTCCTCACACAAAATAGCAAACAAAACTGAAACCATTTCTGTCATGAACTTGCTTAATCAGCATGTATGGGGTAACCTGCAGAGTGTTACTGCCCCATGAAACGCTGCAGGTGGAGCTAGCATGCAGCACAGGCAGGAAGCCACATGACACTCTGAACATCATCCGTTTTGAAAGGCCATACGTAAGTGCCATTCATTTCACTGCATTTGAGCTGAAATTTCCTCCACTGTAGTGCTTTAAGATTTAGCCTGTGAGCATTTTCTAAGATTAGATTAGATTCAACTTTTATTGTCATGCTGCTGAGTTCAGGTACCGAGCTACATGGAAATTAAAGGATAAATTGTAGCTTACTCAGATTATGCAAAGACAGATAAAAAAAATGAATAGACAGAGTGATAGGTAGATCAATATAGAAATTAAGCAAAATCATTCCGCAAGAATCTTCAAGATCCGATGTCAAAGCACCATTAACTATTAATATTAACAGACGCAAATCCCAGTCCTTCCCAAACAGTGGCCCACTTTCTCAGCGAGCACGGAAAGAAATCTTGTTTCATCACTTATCACCAGAAACATAAAGACCTAATCACCCCTAAATCACTTCAATGTGTCATCCATAATCCTGTGTACACCTTGCACCAGGTTCCCATATTCCTGTGATTATTACGACATTAAGAAAAAACAGTCAACAGTCACATGAGTCACTACAGTGACTTCACAAATGCAACTGACTCCAGCTATTTCCCCCTTGGGCCGCCTTATCGGATAACCCACAGTACCCATGACAACTCAGGAGGGGTGACATCCGGCATGCCCACCTGCTCCTTTTCACTCTACAAGCTCCGTTGAATTACGTAACACACTTGTGCCACAGTGTCATCCACTCGATTCCACCCACAGCCCTGCTGGGGCCCATTGGACGGCCGCTTGACAGCCAGGGCAGCTGTCCAAGCCCCCTGGGGGCACCTCAGCCGGATCTGGGCACCACAGACAACATTGTGTCCCATGTGACACTGGGAGGGTCCCTCAACACTTAGTTTTTAATAACAATGGCCATTTAATACATAGTGATAATGTTTTTAAACTCCAAAATAGGAGTCAGCCGGTCACGATGTGCCATCTCCTAGGGCAGAGGATTATGGGAAACTCACTTCTCCAGCACTGGGGGGATGACTAGCTCAGGCCGCATCAGTGCAAGGTTCTGCAGGGCCTGCGCCGCATCCAGGCTGCCTGTCTTGCTGAACATGGCCAGCAGCACCGGCTGCATCATGCTCTCTACAAAGTCGGTGACATCTTGCTCTGTCAGCTTGTAGCTGTTGGGCACCGGGGTCAGCCAAGTGGGCTTCCTGTAGCGCTCACGGTGCAGCCGCCGCACCACACTGGCCGGGAGACGCTGAAGGAGCTTCATCAGCTTCATCTGAATGCAGAAGAAAGGAAATAGAATCTCAGCTGGTCAGGAGCTGGCAGGCATTGAAAATCATACATTCATTTAAGATGACAGCGAAGCCTGTGCTCCTATCCCAGGAATCACAGGGCACAGGGTGGGGGACAGCCTGGATGGGATGCCAGTCCATCGCAGGGCACAGAGTAGGGGACAGCCTGGATGGGATGCCAGTCCATCGCAGGGCACAGGGTAGGGGACAGCCTGGATGGGATGCCAGTCCATCGCAGGGCACAGAGAAGGGGACAGCCTGGATGGGATGCCAGTCCATCGCAGGGCACAGGGTAGGGGACAGCCTGGATGGGATGCCAGTCCATCGCAGGGCACAGGGTAGGGGACAGCCTGGATGGGATGC
>JAODLD010000069.1:19873257-19888908 GCA_026781065.1 Mormyrops boulengeri | reverse complement strand
CACAGGGTAGGGGACAGCCTGGATGGGATGCCAGTCCATCGCAGGGCACAGGGTAGGGGACAGCCTGGATGGGATGCTAGTCCATCGCAGGGCACAGGGTAGGGGACAGCCTGGATGGGATGCCAGTCCATCGCAGGGCACAGGATAGGGGACAGCCTGGATGGGATGCCAGTCCATCGCAGGGCACAGGATAGGGGACAGCCTGGATGGGATGCTAGTCCATCGCAGGGCATGCCCATGTACAATATACACACCCTAGTTCACCTTAACGTATGTCTTTGGGTTGTGGGCAATAACCCAAGTAACACAGGGAAGATAAGCAAAGTAGTGAAAATTATACAGTTGGACGGAAAATGATACATATGGAAAAAGTGAAGAATTCAGCTAACGCGTTAAACAGAACAGTAGAACTAACACAAACACTCTAATCAACAGAGATATTTGTGAGTATTTAATATAGAACACTCAATATCTGTTTTGAGTGTCCATGGGGCAGCTGACATTAAGCATTATCTTTCAGTAGAAGAAAACTTAACCAGTTGTGTGCTGGTAACATTACACTGAACTGGAGAACTGAAGAACCTTCGCAGCCAGTATTACAGTACGTCACCGGAATATGACACCAGTCGGCTAGCTTTCCAAGTAAAAGCAATCGTGAAAATGAGATTACCTAGAATGTGAAGAGCGCAGTGAAATGCTTTGATGAGGTCTGATGTTTACTTCAATCCCATTTTTATCCCAGACCCCCCACCCCCTTTTCCACTGATTATACCCACACCCTATTAGAATCCCTGTTCATTATTGTGACAGTGACCAAACCCGGAAAAAACTCAATGGTGCGCAATAGTGGTACTGACAGTGATTAATGATGAGGCGTGTGGAGGCAGAACAGATGAATGACGAAACCCGGGGCAGGCAGAAAAGGCATGTGTGATGTGTGATTGCGAGGCCATTTATAGTTGTGGCAGCCTCGCCTTGAGTGCCGGTGGTATGCTCAAATCATACACAAAGGACAAGGGAGGCAGCATCAGCCCTCCCGCTAGGACACCTTATCCAATCAAAAGTCAGCATTCAGATCCAGCTGCTACTTAAATATGTGGAAACATGCCTAGGGAACAGTCTGCAGGGAAATAGAAAAATGATGGTACATGTCCATAAAAGTAAGCTTTTAAGCATCATTAATTTAGCAACAGCCTCATATATAATACCCTCATTTTACCCCGAATACACCATCTGCTTCCTGGGATTTAATATATTTATTTGCTATGATAGTGTTACGTAACACACGGTGCTTCACAGCAACAAATTAAACACAGGCAAAACAAAGTCTCTCTTTTCCTCCATTTACACAGCTCATATTAAAAAAGGTCTGGTTAATTGTTACCCTTATAATGATTACAGGCCACCCACTCAGCTTAGGACATGACAAATGCCCCTTTGAAATGCAGTGAGAAAGTACGACGCACCCAGAGGCAGGGCCCCCCATTCCGTATGCTGACGTCAAGCTCACTCACCAGCCAGCGGCCATGATTTGAGGGATGGAAGAATGAGGTGATGCTCTTGAAAAGCCCGGTTAGCTGTTTCTGGGCTTGTTTACTGGGTCCTCCCTGTCAGAGACAGAACAGACTTTCACACCTGCGCCCCATGACCCGGAAAAGCAGCCCAAACTTAGGGAAAGCACTTGGTTGGCCACAATAACATTTTTGGGTTTACCTGTGTCATGCCTCCCTTTTAAAACCAAGGCACATTGTGACTCTGATTCACATTTTCTATGACAAACAAATTCTTCATTTCCACACAAAAAGGCCTGCGTATCCATCATGCACAGGGAGATGATGCTAACAGCATGACGTAGGACACTAACCAGAAGTGAGGACACCCAGATGACGACGTGGCCGATGTCATAGGCGTTCGTCACATATCTCGGAACCAACATTTGACTGGTTCCCACCGGAAGGTTTAAACTTCGCAAGATTCTGGTAAATATCTAAAATACATAGAGGTCATTGAAACCACATATCTCCAAACCTAAAGGCAAAGAGTAAAATTACTTAGAACTATTCAGTTGCTGGAGGGATCAGACCTTTGTCTGGAATAAAAAGTGTTGTTTATAAGGTGATTTCATTAATCATAGGAAACAAACTCACCATTTTAAACAAAGCCATTCATTTATTCATACAAAAGCTGACTAATGGAATGGGCCATTATCAACACTGTTTTGCTGGATACGAAAGAGGATGAGGATCAGCAGCAACAGATTTACCTCTCCTGTCGGGGGTCTAGAATCAGGGGTCAGACCCTCAGATTGCAGGCAATGTGTAAAACAAGAAAGCAAGCATGCATGCATACATTCCCGGCCTACAGAGCAACAGGCCGGAGAAATGGGGTACTCCCAGGTAAAGAGGGACCTGACGATACTGTCAAAGTGCAGATATAACACATAACAAATGCGGATAGGTAAGTATTCCAAAAACTTCCAAATTGCTCAACTGAAAATCCAACAAAATAGGTACAAAGTTGAAGGTAGAATGCCAACCTGGATAATTAGTCAAACAAGCAAACACACACCCACACAGAGGACAGTGAGCTCAGATCAGACCGGTCATCTGTGAAAAGCAGAACCGACTGCCTGGCTCAGTAATGTTGTAAATGAGTAAAAGAACATGCATCTACGTAAGAGAAGAACAATGCACAGTGTATATCTCCCAGGAACAACACACAGCCGCCATTGGCTGCAATAGGATACTGATAACCTTCCAAACGGAGGTGGAAGGGAAACATGGAGCACTGCTAGGGCTGGTCAGGAGCAGGAGACTACCAGACAGTTACCGCACTCATAATTTCTGCTATGCCATTACTGGTAGCAATGATGCTCATTTTATGCTTCTTCCTTAAATTCACACCAAACATGGGGGGAAGGATCAGGATAATGAGTCTAACTATGGGAGGGGGGCTGTCCACCTACCTTGGGAACATAGGGGTCCCAGTCAATGTAGCCGATGTTGTCGTTGGCAAGGCGGGCGAAGAGGTTCACTAGATGCTGGGGGGAAATTATGAAAACGTACCTTAACAGTCGTTTAGACCTTTTGGCACAATCGCTACAGAAACATCCAAGTTGTTTTGCAGCTTATTGCGAGCATGAGGCTTATTTCACTAATGAGTTAAACAATCCAACCAAACAAGGTAAAAGGCACTTTTTCAGTCAGGTGTGTGATTGACGACTTCATTGCAACTAGGGGTATTAACACCCAAACCAACCGTGACCAGGGCCCCTACTTACCACCTCCCAGCTTGGCAGGTTCTGCACTGACAGCCACAAATCTATTAGCTCTTTGAACCAAAGCCTGAAAAGAAGAAGAAATGTGCTCCATGGTCACAAGGTCTCCAGCCAGAACAGTACTGGATCATGTATTCTACTGATACATGTCACGCAATGACTCTCTATCAATTGAATCGGTGCTGCTCTAAGGTTCAAGGCTGGCTATAAGCCTCTTTGATGGTGTTCCAATGAAGCAGTGAAGACCTTCTCCCCACTGCCGGGCGTGTGAAGCCCTGAAACAGACACTCACTGGAAGCCCTGGTGATGCAGCTCCGGGGGCAGCGTGGTGGGCAGGAAGAGCTCGAAGTAGCTGATGGCCCTCTGCATGGTGACATCGAAGGGGCAAAGCAGCGGGCGCCATTCATCTAGCATCTCCTGGGTGGATGATGCTGGAAAGTACCTGAGGGAGAGCCAGGAAAAGGTCACCTTGAGGAGGCAGGCAAGCCGGTAAGACCTGCGCTGAAACAATATTGCTGTTACAATGTCATCAAAGCACGCAATTCATCATCTTTGCAACTAACTAATATTAGGAATTTTAGCAATTTATGCATTTTAGTAGAAATAAAGGCTACTTAGTGAGCAGGTCTGGCATCTCCTCAACCAAAGACACAAAGCTGTGTACAGACTACATAGCCGCCCGGTCACATGAGCACACAACTTGTGAAAATATCTGCTCACTGATCTACCTCCTCTCTTCTCACTTCTGTGGTTATGAGGACTTGCCAACTCCAAATTGCACTCTCCCAGTAACAGGAAACTCTCAAATGGGCCGGATTTAGGCACAAACATAATAAGATTACTTGGCAGGACAAACTCTGGAGGTGATTGATGTGACGTGAGGTGATACACTGTCACCATTGCAAGACTGGAGGTCATTCCCACAATGCATTGCACAAAAATTCAAAATGGTATGCTGCAGCAGCAAAAAACTTCACCAGTTAATATAAATAATAATGATAATATAAATAATGACCACAATTTAGGAAATATTTATGCTAGTGAGAGCTTTTATTACTTTAAAAACAAAAAGAACTCGACTGAAATTGGAAATGGTCAATATTTTACATTTTTAAAGGATACTCACGGTCTGCAGCTTTTCACAAGTGTTTTCAGCACATTTTCAACAGAGCTGGAGAGGAGAAGTGGGGACAGGGGAAAGAGAAGGAAGTTTAAATGCCATTTTTTTGAGGAAGAAAAAAAAAAGCCCAGAGGCTCAAGAATGCAGGTAGTTATTAATCAAGACACTGAGCACACCGATGCACAAAACCGCCAACATGCAAAAAACTGGAGCCTGCTTTTAGGACCTCATCACAAACACCAAGATCCATCTTCCTACTGGGATCCTGACCCAGGGAAGCCTGTGACCCATAAGGAAGAAGCAGGGCTGGCATGTCGTGCTAAAAGACCTTCCACGGCCACAGGAAGGAAGACACAACTTTGACGTAACTCATTTTCATCAGACATACTGCCTCCTGCAGCCTCCAAATGCTGAACACTGTGCATTAAATCCCTACTTTCTCGTGATGCGTAGCTCTGCATTAAATCCCTACTTCATCCCAATGATTCCTACTTCATCATAATGAGTAACTGTGTACTGAATCCCTACTTTGCCCGGATGAGTAATTGTGTACTGAATTGCTGCGTCATCCCGCTGAGTAACTGTGTATTAAATACCTACTTTGTCCCAACGAGTAACTGTGTATTGAACCCCAACTTCACCCAGATCATTAACTGTGTACTGAATCCCTGCTTTGCCTGGATGAGTAACTATACTGAATCGCTGCTTCATCCTGATAAGAATCTGTGCGTTAATTGAAGAGGCTTGCTAAGATACTGCTCTTCCATTTGGCCTCACACAGTTAGCTACCAGCGACAGTTTTACCGAAACCAAACGGCTGTCATAGGGGCATTTTTATACTGATTTTATAGTGATCTCACAGTCTCAAAGATCCATTAACCACATAAAGCAGAGTCACATCTCCAGTCTATTATTTACTCCCAATTTAGTTCTTTGCATTTCTTTCTGCCTTAGACCTGTAAAATTCTGAAATTTCTGTATGACCATTACAAATAACACAGGAAAATTGCAACTATTCAACCACACGTCAACAACCACAGGAAAACTGCTTCTAAATTTCCTATGTTACATGTCAAATCACAGAGATAAATCAAAATTCTTTTCTTTTTTGCCATTTCATCTTCAGCCATATTAAATCAGAAAACTCTGCAACAAGGAAAGACAGTTTCGTATTAAATACAAGACAGGTGTCCATACTCTCCATAGTCTGGAGTCTGTGAGGTCATGTGATTGCTGCATGGGGAGCTCAGGGGAAGAACACACATGTCATCTGTAAACAGCTGGCCTTGACGTTTAAACCCATGATACCAAAGATTTTACACCAGTGACAATGCTGTGGTTTTTGAACCCAAGGTAAAACCCCTTTTGTTCCATTTAATCCCATCGACAAACCCCATCAACCTCTGAGGGACAGGTGACTGTAGAAGTGGAAACAAAAGAGAAACAACTTCCTGTTAGAAAGCACAATGTTGACACAACGCTGACACCCCCTGACTAAAGAACCACGTCGGCCAAACTCAGAAGACAACGCGGCAGCATCAGTAACAATCAGGCCAAATGCAGACAGCTGGCAAAAGCTGCAGTGCGACATTCTCCAAAGCCGATCCGCTGTTAAATGTTTATCGTTATTTTCAATAAATTCATTTTAAGAAGACCTGTGCTTCAAGCTGCGTGGGAGTGTTCAGTCTTGCTTTTAAGCTGGTTTGGAAAGTCATGCAATAAAAAAATTTTATGAAAGAGGTGCTTAAAAAAATTGCCAGTAACAAAAACAATGTTGTCCTTACCATTTCTGAATAAACGTTATCATTACGTGTTTAGAGGAAGCATGCGGCCAAGGAGAGCTGAATGTGAAAAAGGGAGAAGGCAGAGAGACATTCAGAGCACTGTCGCTCTGCCAAGACCCAATCAGAAAAGGGGGGGGGGGCAGTGCTCTGTACTCGGCAAATGAGAAATACTCTGCACTCTCTGACAATGAGAGAATAACTTGGGTCTATGCCTTTTAGGATATACGGAACGACTGGCCCGTTTGCCACGGTACCACTGTGTTTCACGTAAGAGAACTTTCCAAATCACCGGCAACATAAACAATAAATGATTATGGATTTGGGAGGTGGAGGGGCTTGTATTTGTGGCTAGGGTGATTGGGGGGGGGGTGGTAATAAGCCCGAAGCTTGCTTAAAAAAAAAGGAGACACGCCAGAGACTTCTACCTTTTACAATGGCCGACGATCCCCTTTCAAGAACTCTGAATAAAAACTGTTACATTAAATACAATACAGAGCCTAACAAAGCATTTAGCTTAACAGTTCCTTCATTCCATGACAGACGAATATGTTCACATTCATGGACAGGCATAATGAAGTGTTAGTTAGCTAGAAATTGTGAACATTTACATCCTGGGGTCACTGGCAAGCCAATCAGCTCTGATGTTTGAGACAGGTAACGGGATGTAAGAATCCAGATAAACCAGTCTAAAAGTTGTGCTTGATTGGAGTCAGGTAATGCACAGATATTAACTCTAGATGACCAGAAAAGCCACAAAACAGTAAGATACATGTTATTGTTTTGCTGGCAGCAGACTGACTCTCAGTCACCTGCCACTGTCAAGGTAACAGGCCTTACTCCTGGTCTGGGGTTAATTGATGAATAGCAATGCTGTGACTGGATGAGTCAACTGATTGATGTTTCAAAACCCAATGGTGATAGCTTCCTCAGCCCTAACCCCTGAAATGGCAGAGAGTGAGGTGAGGACCTACTTGGGGAACCAGTTGAGGCCCAGGTGCTCGGTCTTAGAGTAGAGAATCCGCTCCTGAAGCTCATAGAGGGGCCTCCAGGGTAGCTCCAGGTCCTCCCTGGAGAGCAGCTCCTTTTTCCTGATGGAAGTAACCAGATGTTAAACGACCTTGAGACCACAGGTTCAAATTCCCTGGCAAGGACCAGTCACCAAACAGAGTTATTTAACTATGAACTGTTTCGACTTAGAAACAAACCTTGAATGAGGAAAGACAGTGGAAGTAGTTTTAATACTATTAATAGGTTGTGAAGTGTCTCATCTTATCTGCAGTTACAAATGCCCGCCTGAAGGGTATTTCAGTGCATACAGATCGATATTCGGCTAAAAAAAGAAGTTTTCAGAGATCAAAAGAGAAACCTCATCACGACATGGCTGTTTTTTTTCCAAAAACTGATACTTTTAAACAAAAATTTGCAAATGAATATAATCTGAGCCATACTGCAGTACAGAGCAGTACCTGCAGTAATTTGCTGAGCATAAACCTCAAGAGACCTTTGAGCGTTAACCTGGAACTGCTTGGCCTATTTGGGCTCCTACTGGGTTTACTTTCTTGACCAGTTGGCAGCAAGTTTTGAGTCTTCTAGGGGAACTTTATGTATCCCGAAACTAAGACAGGCGAAGGTGGCAAGGAACTCTGCAAAGAGAGACTTACTTGAGAAGATTGATAAGGAGTCGGGCAAATCCTTGCATCATACTGATCTCCAGCTTGGGGATGGTCACCAGCTCGTAGAGGAGATTCACGAACAGCACGTGATCCTCCTTGTTGAACTTCCTCCCGTACAGCCGCATGTACCTGCAAAAGGATTTAGAGGCAGGAAGTCAAACAGAATGCATTTTTAAAGCTCACCTGACTGGGATTCATCTTCAGCAGGATCAAGAGGTGGATTATTTTGAAACATAGCTGCTTTGACACAGTATTACTTCCAACAACCCCCCAGAGACACTTTCAGTTCAAAAGGATTTCAGAACAACTAATAACATCTACGTTTTGATGCCTTGAGTACGAGTGGTGGCTAAAGTGTACTTCTGTTCATCAACCATGCTGACTTGGAAGTAATATCCATTATATTGTCAGAACAAACTCCTTAAGATATGGGACAGGCTCTCACCCTCTGTGTTCCAAACGAATTTTTGCACCGTGTGAAACACTGTTGGTACTACGAGATAATCAAGCTCCATTCTCCACACAATTGTGGATCTACCCCACTACCTGTTCGGAGCACACCAGCTGCTGGAATGTTCCAGAAATTCAAAGGCAATGATTCTGATTTCATATTAATCAAGGATGGCGCAGTGACATTACAGTCCTGTCGAATAAATAAAATATTGTGGTGTTCAAGTAGCAAAGAGAACATGATGCAGAGGGAAAAGTTCAATTTTTAGAAGACTTCTTTATTGTGTGATCCTTAAAAGGACAGAAGTAAAACAGTGAACGAGAATAAACTAACACACACAGACGACGGAGACTTCACTGTGATAACGTCATAAAATAGCACGGATTGTATTTGCTCAAAATATTAACTTGCACTAAAATACTTGTATGATTCACATAAATGATGCAACGTTAAACTGTATTTTATTCTGTAGAAAGACAAAAATCGATTGAATGAGTTATAAACACGTCACATAAAATATTGTGATTCTCGAGTGGTAAAGAGATCATGAGGTGGACAGTAAAGTTCAGTCTTTAGCAGACTCATTTACTGCGTGATCCTTAAAAGGACAGCAGTAAAACCGCGAGCTAGAAAAAAACTCACTCACACACACAAATGGGGAAGCCTTTACGGAAACAAAAGTGGATACAGACAGAGACAAGTCATACTCTGAAAACTTTTTTTTTTGGTTCGGCAGCTTATAAAAACTTAAAATACAAAACAGATCAACATAAATCCAAAAAACAAAATACAGATTAACCTTTACTTTAATTTCACTTCTGCCTACTTAACATTTCTGTTTCATTCTTTTTTGAAATTGGTGGAAACGCGGACAGGTTCTCAAAAGGCACCAAGCAAGAACCAGCCCAGCTCTGGCACCAGCACTAGGTCTAGCTCCATATTGGTGGAGGCGAGGCAATAGTCACCACTTTCCCTCCGCACAACAGGAATTGTGACCTTTATGCTAAATAACCATGGCACATGCAAAAGTTCATAGGTTAAACTTAACACATAATTTCATAAGTTTGGAAACTATACCACCACCCCAAAACAACACAGGATGAACAAGTAGTTATTGGGGAAGAATTGGGGGGAGGCACGTTCCAAAAAAACAAGACAAATCAGAAGCTCTATTGGTTCACAGGACACAGCATCTTATTTCACGGGGCGACCCCAAAATATACAGGATGGCTGACAAAGTACCGCTATGCGATATAGCTTTATACACCCCAAAACATGCTGTTTAGAATTGATTATTAAATCTTGACAGCAGATTGATCTTCCATCTCTTTTCTCTGCATTTCTTCATAACTTCCAAGTTGAAGCCAGAATTTTGACCAACCAATCAGCAGTTTATCGATAAGCCCAAACCCAGTAATTTCTGGTCAAAAGAAAAGTGCCCACCCCAGAGTAGGAACTAAAAACAAGATTCAGGAACTACCTCCCGGGTTGGGGTGGGGGGGGGAAAAAAAAAAATCAATTTTACGATTAATCGTGACCCTGGTATTGATGATTCAATATCAATTGATAAAGCCCCAAGACTGATCTAGTTAATTCAGGAACTACCTTCTGGGTAGGGGTGGGAAAAAAACATCAATTTTATGATTAATCGTGACCCTGTTATTGACGCTTCAATATCACAAAATTGATCTAGTTAATTTATGCCTTTTTCTTGTGTCTTTTAAAAGCTGAATTTTATTAGCATCAGTACTCTTATCGTATAGGTGGTGCGACTTTCTCTTTCACCAATAGGAAGGTTGCAAAAGTATTGCGCAATTATGTTGTTTTGCAATATTAATGCTACAGTGTTATGGCTGTTGTTTTTACCACAGATCTGGGGTCTCATTTATAACCGTTGCGTACACACAAAACGGGACCTAAAAGATGCGTACGCCTCTTTCTACGCAAACGTTGCGATCTATAGAAACAAACTTGACGGCAGAATGTGCGCATATGTACGCCAACTGACCCACGCGTGCGAACATTTTGAAGAAAAAAATACGGCCGTGAGTGAAGAGGGTGAGCAAAAATGTGAGTATCATCAGCACAATAATAAAACGACCTGTCGTTTTGGATGGGATTATTAAAATGACTAGTAGATACATCAAGTTCCCTAACACTGTGGGAGAACAGGCCAACATCAAAAGGCAATTTGCAGTTAATGTAATCGGCGTAATTGACTGCACTCACGTCGCAATAAGGGCTCCATATGAAAACGAATTTATTTACGCAAATAGAAAACATGTGCATTCTATAAATGTGCAAGTTATTTGTGACACTGATATGCTCCTGACAAACGTGATTGCATGATGGCCTGGTTCAGCACATGACTCGTTTATCCTGGAACACAGCAGTGTAGGGAGCAGACTGCAGGCTGGCGCCGCGCGCGATGGCTGGCTTCTTGGTAAGGTAATAAAAACATTGTGTAATTTATAACTATTCATTGTTCGTGTATTGAATCGTTCCGTTATGAAATGCAGGTGACAGCGGCTACCCTCTCAAGCGCTGGCTCCTCACCCCACTTTCAAACCCCCAGAGCACAGAGGAAAATCGTTATAACGATGCTCACGCTCTGCGCGCATCGTTGTGGAACATGCGATCGGGTTGCTGAAATGCAGATGCCGATGTTCGGACGCATCAGACACGCTCTTTCAATGCGCTGCAATTCTTTTTTTTATAATCACTCTCAAATCTGAGCACTTTTTTTTTTTTTTCGGGCACCGTCCTGTTTGGAGCACTCACTTCATTCACAGCACCTTTAACAGCACAGCACGTTACCTTTTTCCACTCACTGCTTTTCTTTTTGTTTGTCACCCCACTACAGTGATCACCAAACAAAAAAATTCTGCTTTCCACTTCACCCACAAGCACATCTATCTCAGTTTCAGAAAAATTTCTCTTTTTACTTTTCCCCTCAGTTGCCATGAGTTTTTCAGGTTTATATCGGAGGCTTAAATATGCATGAGGTGATTTGCATTGACCATGTATGGTTGAACGGGGGCGTGTAGAGGGCGGAATATGTGGCAAATCCACGTACGCACAATCACAGGTTGCGTGCGATTTATAAACCGTATTTTGCTTGCAGGTGTGCGTGCGCACGTTTTTATAAATCTGACTTTCTCTTTGCGTATGTCATTTCCGTCTCTTGAGCGCACATACACTTTTCGTATGAGTTCTACGCAAAGTTTTACAAATGAGACCCCTGGTTTGATTGCACATTAACGAATTTATCTTAAATGTGGATTGAGTAGTCGAAATGGAATCCAATGTGGCACTTATGAATCGAATTGTGAGGTCAGGGCCGATTCCCAGCCCTAAACAATACCCTGTATGTTCCTCAAATAAAAAGATTATAAAATTTTGTTTTGGCACGTATCCAAGTTAAAGTCCTTCTGAAACATGGCATGTGAGCTTTAGACTAGACTTTTTTTATTCTCAGCTAGTCAATTCAGTCAGAAGTATTTTTTGTCCTCTGAAAAAGACAAGTTGGTTTTGTTTTAAGTAGCTATACCCATATGTTCTGCAAACACAAATTATTTGGTGTATAAACCTTTAGCCTTTCTTTGGTGGTTTTCACAATTTGTTTCCAGCGACTCCAGGCATTTATAAATCTGCGTTCAATTTAAAGATCTTTAAGCAACTCTCTAATATGGAAAGCTGCTATACGGTATTTCATATCTCACTCCTACCGAATTCAAATGGGAATCTAATCAAATCAGATCGAATCGAATCGAATCGTTAACTTGTGACTTGGAATGGAATGGAATCGGGCCATCTGTGCCAATACCCAGCCCAACTCCCAGGAACTACAATCAGGCAAAGATCCTGCAGGGGGAACGCAACAGAAGTTACTGGTTCCTGAAGAAAGCTCATGTAATGCGTAAGGGCCGATTAAGTGTTGCCAGCTGAGGTAGGGAGTCGATTGCTCGGTCCAGGTTCAATCATGTTTTGGTGCGCCAGCTTGTGATTATTGGGCTGGGGCATCACTCAAAAGGCCTCCTCACCTCAAGCAACAGAACACATCAGGATTGCATGCTACTCCCCTTGCAAGCCATTCATCCGTACAGCTTCTCAAATTTGCAGATGACACAACCGCAGTTAGTCCCATCTCCAACATAGATAGGTAGTGATCAATTTTGTGTTCCGGTCTAGCTTCAGTAACAGACAAAGTGTCTCTCTCTCCTCAACTCCCAATGAAAAACACTTTTTGGATGATAAGAGTTGAATCATTGTAATTCCTGGGGATCACCATCTTGCAGAACATCAATCGAGATGTGAATAGCACCACCAAAAAGAAGGTCCAACGGCCAATGTTGTTTCTCATGTAAGTGAGACGTCAACTTCTGCCATATCATCTATGTACATTTCTACACTGCAGTGATCAAATTTATCTTAGCCAAGTATGGGTCAGCGTTCACATTCCAAGGACGAGCTTCAACAAGTCATATAGTCTATAGATCACCAGCAACTTCCTCTAGTTACTGACACAGGGCAAAGAGACATGCTCACCACCACTGACCCCTCCACACTACCAATCACTCTTTTCAGACATTCTTTTCTAAGGGCTGTAAAAACCAAACCTAGATGCCACCTGGACAGTTTCTTTACCCAGGCTCTATCCTTACCCTCGCAAATCCAGGCAAACTTAATATTATAGTTACGGATTGTTATATAGCTCCCAGCTAACTTCTTATGCTGGTATCACCCCTACAAAGCAACCGTCTCTATGTACTCTCAAGCTGACATTCTGCTTAATCATCCATCCAGTCATCTTCTAACCAATTATACCGGTCATGGTCACTGCAGGAGGCTGGAGTCTATCCCAGACAGCACAGGACACAAGGCTGGGATGCACCATGCACAGAAACACATATACAAAAATTGTCTATGGGCACCAATTAGTCTGTCTTTGGACCACACAAGGAAACTGGAGACTGTTTTACTCCTTATTTGAAATCCCATAATTGTCATGATTAGGTGTACCTGAAAATATGCAAGTTTCTACAAGTGACACCATCGCCAGAATTCCCTGTACATTCCCATCATAGTGTTTCAGAATATTCAGAAAACAAAATCATACTGTGTTCCCTTTAGAGGTGACCAGCATGGGAAAAATACACCAATATAGTGCAATGTTTCTTCCAAAAGTCAGATGGAGGTTTATATGGCTTAATGTTGTATGTGAAACTGCACGAATGTTATCATGAAAGATATGTAACAGCAAGACACCACAGGAGCTCAGGTATAACACACTAGTATTAAGTGACCTTCTATAAAGAGAAACAATGCTTAGGACTAAAAATAACAAAAACCACATTTGTTTTTGCTTTGAAGAAGTCTATTTCCTATATTAAGTGAAAAATAATTTCACTGAAATTCACTTCAAAGCAGTTTTATTGTTTTAAACGGGTTAACATTTTTATGAGCGCAGCTACACTTAGGCATATTTTTAAGGTATGAGCAACAGCGAAACACCTTCAGCAGAAGAGGAAATAGCCGAGGAAGGCAAAATGGGAAAGGTGGAGGCAAGGCCTAAAAGCATAGACGCAGCCGCCCACATCCGCTCCAGGCCACTGTCGTGACTAAAGCCTACTGCCCACCTCTCACCTGACCATGAACATTCAAGCCCAATAGATATGGCATTATGGAAAACTATAAAAAGATGATACACACCACCGTCCACAATACAGGGAAGGTAGAGACCCAGCTGTCACCCTACATGTTGGACTGTAATGCATAGGGGGAAATGAATGAATGAATGAATGAATGAATGAATGAATGAATGAGTGAATGGAATGCCATCTGAGAAGACGGGATTTCAAACCCCCAGTTCTTCCAGTCCAAGTCACTGGGGATGGAAGCAGCAAGTGCTGCTTATTCTAAAGGGCAACAAAGCCCACGGAGTGTTAGATAAATATCTCAAAAACAGCCCAAGATTTCAAAAGCAGGACCTGCCTAGGGGTGTCGTTCAGCCAATGTCACACCAACATGTGCAGGCAGCTCTTCTCCGCAGCATCTCTGTGAATTTGGAAAGCCCAACATTGTACTGGATTTCCTCCACCATCGGTAAAAATGCTAATGCTGATGGCCTGCCCAAACATTCAAAGATGACAAATCCCTCCATTCTGCTAAATATGCCACTGAGACAAGGAAGAAGGAGAGAGAAGAATAATCTAATTCATCCAGAAAGCCAGTACAGATTCTTTTTACAAATGCCTACATTGCTTAGAGACCCAGTGTATGTATCAAAGATATTACAGATAGGAAAAGACATTTATGCTTGATATTGTTTTGGGCATACAGATACAGACACATTCAAATTACTAAAGTGAAATTTTTACTGAAGACATCCTTGGTGCTATTATAAGGTGAAAAGCAGCTGAGGTGATGATGAAATGGAGACTGAGAGTTGTGTTAAACTTGGAGCCAGCTCCTGGCCCTGATCCAAAGCCAGGAACACACACACACATTGAGCACCTCCTCCACGATATAGCCTGCCCAAGGCTCTGAACTTCGCAGGACGGCCAATGGATCACCAAGACCCTTATTGGATAAGCGGCTATTGAAAATGGATACTGGTTTAGATTGAGGTCTCAATCCTATCTAGTCATTGAAAAGGCCACATTTTGACAAGCAGCACAATGTTTTGGTGTCTAAACCTCAGGCTTCACCACTGAGCAGCACAGACACTAACTAGGGCCTAAATCTCACATTTTTGGGTTTAAAAAAAATACAGTGTAAAAGTGACAGATAAAGAACTTGTAGATTTATAAGCTGGACACTAGTGAGAATCACACAGAGGAAAGAAACCACACAGTTGTTGAGTGTGTTGGCTTGACGTGATGTTGTCTCAGAGCCTTGGGCCATTCTCCTTTCGCCACACGAGTTTCTGAAAGAATCTAGGTCAGCTCCACAGCATACTTTCCATCTCTGTAAACCCCCAATGACTCAGTCTGAAGCAGTAGGGACAGCTGGGTATTAGAGAACACCTGACCAGTGTCCTTCCTGTAAACAGGGGAGAATCCACAGCTAGGGGATGACGAAGACCTGGGATGTCAGACAGCAATCCTGATCTGGAACTCATAATATGCCTCATAGTCAAAAAAACAGAAGGGCCAACATACTGCATTTTGGTAACAATGGAAAATTAGAGGTGTGATGAGAAGCAAGCACGGATTTCCTGGGCTAAGGTTTGTCACCCACAAAAGTAAATTCAGCAGGGTTGTAGCTGACAATAGCACTTATGTATATATATATATATATATATATATATATATATATACACACACACACACACATACATACAC
>JAODLD010000069.1:19849438-19873157 GCA_026781065.1 Mormyrops boulengeri | reverse complement strand
ATATATATATATATATATATATATATATATATACACACACACACACACATTCATACACGTACATATATACACACACACACACACATAATAATACACGGCCAACGACTTCCACAAACAACCATCTACCAAAGTGGTGTTAACATGAAAATTCTTTGCTTAATGTGTAGGGTTTGCATAAATATCCCCCAGGGGTAGTTAAAGTAATGTCACAACTCAGCTGAATGTCTAACTTTCAGAGAAGGATTTCATTCTCCACAAAGATCCCCCCAAAAAATAAATGTTTGAAAAACATTCTGCAACATATTCAATTATGAAAAAGTCCAGAGTGCCACACTTGTTGATCCCCTTCTAGAAACAAGGATAATTAGCCAACACTCCATGCAGTATCAGGTTTTATTGGTCATATTTCCAGTATCAAGTCACAAATTGTGCAAGGTGCAGACGTGTTGTTTTCATCAAGCAGAGCTCTTCCTCTTGACTGTTACTCATGGAAAACTTCACATGCGACTGTAACACAAGCCAAACATACTTATTTTCTGTCATTTCTGTTTACCAAAACAGATAAGGAGCAATAAGCATTACAGCATGTGAAACTGACATTTGGTCACGCAGTCTGCTCTATCACGGGCTAATCCTGGAGAACAGTCAAATCTCCTCAAGCCAGTTGCCTGGGGATCATATGTCGAACAAACAGAAAAGTGGGCGGAATCTCAGAAGCTGGTCCTGTTAGCAGGATACATGTATGAGGTTGGTGCGGCAAATACTGCCCGCACCTCAGCATCCAAACAGGAGTGCAGCAGTCAACACCCCCCCCCAATTTCCTATGCAATCCATTTCTTTAAGAGAACTATTGACCGGACAGGTGGATGTGATAAGCCTGTTGCTCTAGGGTAGATGGGCTACAAACATTGTTCAAAGTCATTCATTCAAATGCCGGGCGCTTTCTAACACCACAGACGTATATCTGCTTTTTCAACTGCCTTAGGAAATCTCAGCGGCTTCAAAGACGGAATAGTGAAAGGATGTATTTTCCCAAAATGGAATAAAGCTTGCATGAAAAAAACAACAGCTATATAGCAAAACATTAAAGAATTAACGCGTTTGTCACCCAGGAACACCACCATATTCTGACTGGCGTCTTATTTACGGACATGGTGGTGGTGTAGCGACCTCTCTCCCGCTTCAATATAAAGAAAAATAACATACAAATAAGAAATAACAAGCCGAATTTAATATGCAATACCTCTGGTAGCGATACAAGTAGCCATCGTGGCACTTTGAGACCATTACAGTTTGACCTGACAGACATTCTGCACTGCTGTAACTGCTACAGTTAACTACAGTCCGGAAATTCAGGGTTAGTTAATTCCAGGGGGTTTTACAAGTGAAACATTGACAGAGTTAAAACCGGTAGATTACAATGGCGTTCAGTGATCTATTCCAACAATGTGTATCAGACTACAACGGTTCAGCTTTACAAGCTTCGCAAAAATCACTGAGTCAACTACACCAATATTGCCACGCCGCGGATTGTTTTGTGTCTATTTTGGAGACAAAAATGGAGTTCATTGTGCCGGTCAAAAAAGCCCCGTTTTCAGATTTTACGTGAACTTTCCAAACTCTTAATTCTAAACACGTGACTCAAATATTGCAAATTTTAAGCCAGATTCTAGAGGTGTAGAAAAACTGAGACGAACAGCAGCATCAAAGGAAACGCGGTGTTAACCAGCAAAACGGCTACATTTCCTGCCTCAAAACTAGAATACCACAATTGATCGTTTAACATTTAAAATTATTCAACACGTATAAGAAAAAGAAAAAGACCTTAAAGTATAAATTCTACATCGATTGCAGGACTAGGAACAATCTTGTTAGTTCGTAATAAAATATAAACTACCGTGCACGGAAATTATTATTAAAACACTTGCTCGGTGTTGGTAAATCGGTGATGAACTATTTGTAGCCAAAAATGTCTTCAACAAAGCACATCGTTTTAAAAATAAAGTGAACCATTATAAAATCCGGTTCGGTTTTAGGAAGTGAATCCCCAATCGGGAATTTGACAAAGGCGCTCCCTTGACAGCTGCCGGTGGTCTTTATTCCGGGGCCTGGTCAATCCTTAGTCCAGAAGGCCCACTCGCAGTTAACACGAGGGCTAAATATCGCACGAAATTACAGCAATATATTGCGGCGTACAAATGTACTCTGATCATCGCGGATAACACAAAGAACGTCAAACGAACTCCTTTTACTTACGTAGAAAGTTTCCGGGTCCAAAACAAGACTCCAGGCCATAACTCCCTGAGCTGGACTGCCCGGGCCAAATTACCTTTGATTTTACACAAAATTTCATTGGATTCAATGTCTAGCTTGTCCGCGTATGGAAGAAGCTTGTTATAGACAATGTCTTTTTGAGGGACAAAACCTAATGCTTCAGCCTTGTCTTTTTTCATATTATAGATTCCAAACCGCTTTTTCTTCGCTGGCTCGCTATTTTCAGTTTGGGTATTCCACTTGAACATAAGTTAATTATATTAACTAGTTTGCTAACAAACTCTTACTTGTCATAACTAAAGCAACGACTTGTGACATTTAGTTATCCGATTAATGCTACAGAGTGTGTGTCGGTACTTGGAATCGCTATCGTTTCTTATCTATATTGACTCAGGCATACATTCACTCATACTTCTTTTCCACAAACACACGCGCGCGCACACACACATACACACGGAAACGCTTAGGCTCCGCCCCCTTCCAGGCGATGTCGTCACTTCCGCCATGACTCAAACTATCAGAAAAGCGCAGCAAAATTACTTCCGGGTTGAATGGCGCAACAGCCAACAGGAGGAAGCCCTCGTGCTGTCATACGATTTTCTTTTTTCGTCTCTGCGAATAAACAAGCTGTCTCGTGCATTCAGTTATCGTCATTTCTGAACAGGGGTGCTATATTTACACTTACCAGAAATAGCACTTGTACACGAGTTAGTATGCTTCTGAAAAATACGTAAAAGATACGTAATATGTTTACTCATGGAAGGCATTTTCTGTTCTAATGCGTCGTTAAATGATGAAGAAATATTGTCGAATTCATGAAAAGATAAAATTATTGTTTCTAAGTACATTTATTTTACATTAATTCAACAACGAATCAGTGTTGTGGGATGACAGCAAATTGTATGTATACCACGTTACAAAATATAGTGCAAGTGACATATCAGTAACCCTTTCAACAAACTAGTAATAAAACTAAAATCATATTGTAATCCTATTTGCTACTTTTTCTCTTTTCATACTTCTACGGATAAAGTGTAAACATCATAAAGAGTTTTGCAATTCAGTTTGTCAGGTGGTCGTAATTAAAGAGAAGCCTGTCTACAGATGTTGTTCCACATTATTAGGAAATGACAGTTCTCATTAAATATGGGGAAGAAAGAAATTCCTAGTTCATATATCACAAAAGAGATTATGAAACTTTAAAAAAATCAGAGAGCAATTCAGAACCCAGAAGTACATTGGATAAAGGATCATTATGGAAGGTTTCAGCCAAACACATTGATATTATTCAAAGGATAGCTGTAAAAATCTCCTGTCAAGCAGTAAATATATTTTTGAAACTGCTGATGTCCCTGAAATTCCAACAACAGCTCAGTGCAGGATCCTCCAGAGCCTGGCAGTTGTGTGTAAAACTATAATGTATGTACACAATGGGCTCAGATATATGTGAGAACTGAGTTTCAAACTGTTTTATTTATTGATGAATGTCATGCTACACTGGATGGGTCCGGTGGTCAATGGTAATCCTATGGCCACCAAACTGAGGCATCAAGGAGGTTGTGAAGCAATGTTTTGGGCAAGAATAATGGGAAGGAAGTGAGATGGCAGGCCTCTCTATGGTCCCTGGTGGTGTTAAGCTGACATCAGCAACATATGTGAAATTCTAAATGGAAGACTTTTGATCTGGTATGAAAGAAGATGCATGGCTTCCAAAATAATGTTAATGGAGGAAAATCATCGCGTCACATGCTGCTAAGAACACCATTGATTCCTTGGGCATAAGAAGAGATGGAATCAAGGTTTCGCCACCATCCTCTCCTGGCCACAACCCTTTTGAGAACGTATGGCGCATATTTAAAAGAAAATATATAAAGGTGGATGGCAGTGCAGCTTAAGCAATAGTTCTGGGAGGCAATACAGGCATGAGCTCACAAGTTCAATGGATTTCAGAGCTGTGTAAGTTTTTCAAAGAAGGGCTTATACATGAATATGTAACTATTTTGGCTTTTTTAAAGAACAATATGTTTACACAAGAAATACATCCAATTTTTGTTTTGCATCATTTATGGCATATTGAATGTTTCAGGCTGCAGTCCACATAATTATTTGTAATACTACACTTGTGTTTAAGAATATGTCTGTATCTATATATATATATATATATATATATATATATATATATAGAGAGAGAGAGAGAGAGAGAGAGAGATTTTGGAGATTTTGGAAGCCATGCATTTTTTTATTGCCATGTCATATTGGCACTTCCCTTTACATCTTCACTCTTTACATATTCAAAAGCACTGTTGACAATAAAAAGTATATGACTAGAGTTAACTGTTTTAGAATAAACCAAAAGTTCATCCGCATAATCATTTGGATTGCAGTTTATGTTTATCAGCATATCTTTCTACAGTGTACCTACCCTGCCTGCAGAGCTAACGTTTCCAGAGTATGATGAAAGAGGACTTGGGTACTCAGCTAAAGAACAACTCAGAACAACTTAAACTTTTGCTAAAAGGTTTAACCCCAGCACTGGCAGAAACAGGATTATATCTAGCAGTATAAAGCTACAAGCAATTGCTGTTTAACCTTGAAAAGAAATGCATCATACAGATATTAGTCACACTATCACACTATAACAATGAGATATTAAAAATGATTACAGTAGGAATAATACAGAATATCTGAAACTTTTGAAAGCAGCACATATAATTCCACAAAATCAATCCTGTGGTCTAAGACATAGAACAGGTATGGCTGGTGTACAGCTAACATGATTGACGTACACGGACATTCTCTTTGTATAAATGATGGGAAATGGTTCCTATGGCAACCACTATTGTTTTCAGCACAATGGAACCCTTCCTTTCCACTGAGTCAAGGACCTGTCTACGGTAGTTATCATAATGCATCAAAGGTCAAAGTATGTCTTATTCTCAACTTCAAAAATATGATGCACGGAGTCATCACCAAGCTGAAATATAATAACAGTAAGTTAAACAATAAGTAATGAATAGAATATGAATAAATATAATTCTTCCTGTTTAAAAGCAATATTCATTATGGCCCGCAATGCATTTTGTCTTTACGTTGCATGATATTTCGGCTTCACTGAAGGAGAAAACCACAAAACAAGTCAATCATGAAAACCTTAACGTGCATCTTTGTTCATTTTTAAAGATGATCAATAATAGTGATTAGCGCTCCCCCTGTTGCACGCATATGGAAGCAAAAATCGCGTGCTTATTCCTAGGATTTGATTAATTGAGAAATTTCTTTGTATGAAGTCGTGCTGTTTTTTGGTAAAAGAAAAATCAAACCCTTGTCTGAAGTGGGTAAAATAAGTAGTAGAAATGCAAATAGGCTGAAATAGCATTGCTACAACGAACGCAAAGGTAGCAGCGCCACCGTGTGGCGAAACGCTTTTAGGTTTTGTTACGAAGTATGAACCATCTGACATTCCGTTGTTATTTTGTCTCCAAGCAACAGCAGGGGCACGCTGGTAAGCGCGAACAGAAATACTACATCCGATCCGATCCGAACTATTAGTCAGTTACTTTCTCGGTTGACGATTCGGCTTTGGAAAAAGAATCTGTTATAGGTGTAGCATAAAACCAATGTTCAAATCTAAATGTATGAATGAAATAACGAAAGAAACGCGTGCCAAACAGTATCTGCGGGATCCCGCTGCTGTGTCATCCGTACGTATGTAAGTCATATGTATGTAAGTGGAGTGTTATCGTTTAGTGTCGTTTGAAGACTGATTGAAACGTGCAAAATGAGGCAAAGTTCTGACAGTTAGTTTAAAAAGCGGTTAATAAGTATATTAACTCTAAATACGTAAACGGCGCTTTATTCCTTTTAATTGTTAAATGAGTGTCAAATTTAAATTTTTATTCGGCAATTAATCGTATTAATACTCGAAAATGTTAAACTAAACATTTACCTCGGATTTATGCGTTTTAAACGCGTAACTAATGTTAGCCACAGTAGCGTAATTAACAAAAACGATCTCCATATCTGTTTCCTTATTTCGAGATACTGATTATGAAAATGGACGATTGTTTTACATTACTGAAACTACTAGAACTGTCTCAGCTTTCCACCGTCGATTTTGCCGGGCGATTTCGACACAACCTTCTTGATGAATTACATAATTTAAACACATTGTAAAATATCCTATAAAGCTAATGAACACCTATATGTCATCGAATTCATTCGGATAAGACATTAAAAATATGACGTCACACCACAATAACCATCCACCTAGAAAATATCCAAATGTAGAAAATATCCAAATGGAATTAAATTATGTGCCTTTACATGC
This sequence comes from Mormyrops boulengeri, assembly GCA_026781065.1. NCBI lineage: Eukaryota > Metazoa > Chordata > Actinopteri > Osteoglossiformes > Mormyridae > Mormyrops > Mormyrops boulengeri. The sequence continues at coordinate 19,866,556 of JAODLD010000069.1, read as the reverse complement.
TATACTAAATATTAAGGGGCTAGAGCAGGAAACCGGTGGATTAACTTAGTTGCTTGGGACAGTGAGCCAACAACCATACTTCGAATCAGTTGTGATGTTTACAGTTCAGAAACGTTGTTTACATGTGGCCCACTTTGTTGTACTGCCGACTGTTAGCAGAAGCTGGAGGAGACCATGGAGGGCAGCAGCCGTGGGACTCCGAGTGACACTGAGAGCCTGGTGGTTACAGAGAGGCTTGCCGTGTCCTGTGGTGCGCTGGTATCACACGTCCAGCTTGCCTGCTGCTCCTCTCACTTTGCCTACCCATGGCAGGGCACGGAATTGCGCATTCACAGCAACACCGACCCTGGTGATAAGGTCACTTTCCTGCTCAGTCTAGCGAATTGCATGCATTTAAAGTGATCACTAATTGGCTGACTTAAATATTCCAATGAAATTGATTTGAGTGTTTAAAAAGGCCTTCGGACAACAGTGACACATTGTTCCCTTCCAATCAGCCCTTGCACCTTGCAGGTCACCATGGAAACGTATCTGCTGTGGTCTTTGGAGATGGGCAAGACCCGCTTATTCTGTGCTCTGCCTCAGATGATTACATCATCATATGGGATGTAAAGAGATGTTACAGTCGAGCAAAGGAGGGTATGTTGAAGCACAGTGTGACCTGTGCAGCGTATCTAATTTTATAAAATGATCTTATGTCCGTGTTGAGAATGGGATATTGTTTGTGCATTAACATGGTAAAACTGAGCTATGTTCTAACTTCGAAAAAGTGTGCAAATCGATTAAGTCCGTATTTTAATGGTTTTTACAAAGTATTCTGTGTGGCTTGGTGCTGCATGAGTGGTGTGTGGCGTACTGGATGAGCACGCTGTTCTCACTATCGGAATGTTGCTGATTCAAATGTTGCTTTGGATAAAAGCGTCTGCTAAATGCATAAATGTAATTTAGCTGACGTTTGTGAGTAGCACCCTCTAGCGTAAAACTGCATTACTGCTCCAAGTATGTTACAGTATAAGTTGCTTTCTGTAGAAACCATTGGCACTGTACCAGTTGCTGATGTGAAAATTTGCTCCCAGGTCTGGTTGCTCCAGGTACAGTCATTGGCACACTATTGGGGAAGGTGGTCTACCTCTCCCTGAGTCCTGAGAACAAGAGAGCAGCAGCGTGCACAGCAAACAAAATATACATCTTGAACACCAAGGTCAGGCCCCTGCTGGTGAAGCCAATACCAATTTCTGATCTGTTGGCCTAACAGTGACCACTGTAGAAAAATCCTTCACATACATACTAAAACAAAAACATAGTTGGCCGCTGTAGTACTATGCATAGTCTATACTAGAATTGTCCTTGTCTACATGTTAACCCACTCTATCCCTGTGTATATCTGTCCTTCTTACAGAAAATGGAGGTCCTGGGGGTGCTGGAGGGGCACCTGGGTGCATTGACGGCAGCAGAATTCTACCCCTGGGATGGAGACTTCCTTGTGTCTGTCTCAGAAGATAGGACATTCAGGGTACATTAAACAATTAAAATAACATTAAAGGAGACCCCAAGCATCTGTAACTTGTATATATATATAATTTCTTTTGAGAGGCATCAGTGAAACAGCATTCCTCATGCAACGCTATGGATGTAAGCACAAAAAGTTATGCTTCATGGTGTAAGATGTTGACTTTCTCTCCATTTTCAAGGTTTGGGATGTGGCAAAGGAACAGGTACTTCATCAGTCTTCTGTGCTTTCAGGTATGGGGATTTTTTGTGAGGCATACCCTCGAAAAAGTTACAAATAATAAAAATAGAAATATTAACATACACAATATTCCATAGCTTTTCCTTTGCTCAGTGTGTATCTATGCAAGAAAACCAAGCAGCTGGTTACAGGGTCCGCTGATGGACAGGTCAGTATAAATACGGTCACACGCGGTATGACCTATTCGTTTCCTAGAAGTCCTTGCAGCCGTTTAGATTCTCTATTTGGCTGTGGCTTTAGGTGTGGTGCTTCACTCTCCCTAACGACCACAAATGTCGCTTGGTGAGCAAACTGGACCTCCAGAAGGTGGTGCAGAGGAATCGGTCATATGGAGAGGGAGGTACTGAGTGTTCAGGTGGGTCAAATGGGCAGAGGTGTGAGGCAGTGGAAACCAGGCCAATGTTTAAGCTTTAAACCCAGGATCAGGAAAATAGTAAAATGTAAGTTTTCGTTGTCTTGTGGTTTGGAAACCATTGTGATTCTGAGATTGCTTTGATAATATTTATTGAAGGAAGCAACTTGGACTCTTGTTAATATTACAGTTTTATTACAGGAATTAATCCTGTCTGCAGTCTGCCCGGAGCTCTCCAGTGTTAAATTTCAGATAAAAAAAAAAAAACCCAGAAGGAATATATTCCTTCGTGGATCTTTGTCCATTTAACAACTTAGGAACTTGTATGTTGCATAAATACAGATTAAAATGATGTCATTGGTATTAATGCACAAGCACTGTTGACTTTTCTGAGGATATTCACTGTCGAGAATTTTTAATGCTTTGGTCATTTTCAAAAGTGGAGCATTTTTAAAAGGGTTTGTCCATTAGGAAAAGGGCAACAATTGATGAATTTTGTAATTCCTCAATGTAATGATTTATATAAACTCAGCTCTATAGATGATGACAGCTATGAAATGCACAGGACACAAGTTGAAGAGGAACTCAGATTCCTGACTAATGACAGATGGAGAGTTTTCATATGAAATAATAACATTTTCTCATAAACTTTTACCAAAAGAACAAATGTTTTCACTGACTTATAATGGCCCATATATTTACTTTTTAAAATGGAGACTTTAAAAGTAAATTGCAGTGTTTTAGTCATTCCTAGGTAGTGATCTAATTATGGCAGGTGTACAAATAGGTCTTGACCAAGTGGACCTCAGGTCTGGCTGGTTTTCTTTCTTACTGGACCAGTAAGGAAGGATGGTGTGGACATGGTGGAGACCACAAAGCCAGTCCTGAGAATCGGGGCCTTCACACCTTCGCCTGACGATGTTCGTGAACAGGACAGGTTTGAGACCTTTTCACACCAACGCATGCTGCTTTATTACAGATGTGTGTTTCTCTGGCACGTGATGTCAATAAGTGTCTGATTTATGTGTGAAAAATTTTTCTGTTTCAATGGTCTTCAAGAAATGGGGTTGTGAACCTATGTCTTAGCCAGAAAAATGATGAAATCAGAAAACATTATTGCATGTACATATAAGCCCAGATGAGCTTAAAGGGTTATTAATTCCAGGGAAATGAACATAAAACATCATATATCAATTGGTAATGAAAATGTAAGGGGAAATTGAAAACTGAAGGTAGCAGCTAGCATGCTGTCTACCCATAATGCCCAAGCTGTCATCCCAAAAGCAAGTTTAATCCCTGTTCCATATAGAATATCAAATACATATTTTCTTTCCGTGTGTCAGTTCAACAATTTACTTAGTCTCTTAGAGAACTGGTGGTTTTCATTCTTTTCCACTGGCAAAAAGTTCTAAAGGTTCTAGGAAACCTTCATAAAATATGTCATAAAAAGGACATTAATTTTATTTCACAGGTGCCTACAGAAAAGGTCTGGAAGAAGTCTTTATTAGAGGATCAGTGTGTGTTTCCATGGTGATAGCAGGAAACATCACATTAAAGCCTGATTAAAGGGGCCAGTGGTGTTTTCCATGCTTTCCAAAAGTAACAATGGTAACCAGGTGAAGGGAAATCTGGGACACAGCTAATTGTATTTCAGGGACTCTTCTTTTAGATGCAGCATATATTGGGGTTATACCCTAACTCATATGTAAAAGGCTCTGACCTCAGCGTGACAGAGGAACAGCCCCAAACTGGACACTCGATGCGGTTTCCAACCATCCATCCATTTTTCAACTTCCAGGGTAATGGTGAGCCTGGAGCCTATTCCAGGAGGCAAAGGGAACAGGGCGGGGGAATCCCTGGACATCATGCCGGTCCATCACACACGATGGACAAATTAGAGACATCTATAGTCGTGGCCAAAAGCTTTGAGAATGACATATAGACTTATATTTGAGAATGAAATATTGGTTTTCAAGTTTCCTGCTTCAGAGTTTGTAGATCTTTCTGTCAGATGTTTCTATGGTATACAGAAGTATAATTACAAGCATTTCATAAGTGTCAAAGGCTTTTATTGACAATCACATTAAGTTTATGCAAAGACTCAATATTTGCAGTGTTGGCCCTTCTTTTTCAAGACCTCTGCAATTTGCCCTGACATGCTGTCTATCAACTTCAGGGCCAAATCCTGACTGATGGCAGCCCATTCTTGCTTAATCAATGCTTGGAGTTTGTCAGAATTTGTGGGTTTTTGTTTGTCCACCTGCCTCTTGAAGATTGACCACAAGTTCTCAATGGGATTAAGGTTTGGGGAGTTTCCTGGCCATGGACCCAAAATGTTGATGTTTTGTTCCCCGAGCCACTTAGTTCTCGCTTTTTCCTTATGGCATGGTGCTCCATCATGCTGGAAAAGGCATCGTTCAAAACCAAACTGTTCTTGGATGTTTGGGAGAAGTTGCTTTCAGAGGATGTTTTGGTACCATTCTTAATTCATGGCTGTGTTCTTAGGCAAAATTGTGAGTGAGCCCACTCCCTCGGTTGAGAAGCTCTTCTTGACACCAGGCCATCTTCCAAAAGTCTTTGCCTCACTGTGCATGCAGGTGCACTCACACCTGCCTGCCTTGCTGGGCTTTCTTGGGCAATATCCTTGCATGTGAAGCCCTTTTTGTGCAAAGCAATGATGACTGCATGTATTTCCTTCAGGTAACCATGCTTACCAATGGAGAAACAATGTTTTCAAGCACCACCCTCCTTTTGATGCATGCAGTCTGCTATTCTGACTCAATCAGGATGACTGAGTGATCTCCAGCCTTATCCTTGTCAACACTCTCACCTTTGTTAACAAGAGAGTCAACAGGTCCTTTTGTGGCCGGGCTGAAATGCAGTGGAAATGGGTTTTTTGGGATTAAGTTCATTTTCATGGCAAAGAGGGACTTTGCAGTTAATTGCAATTCACCTGATCACTCTTCATAACATTCTGGAGTATATGCAAATTGCCATCATAAAAACTGAGGCAGCAGACTTTGTGAAAATTAACATTTGTATCATTCTCAAAACCTTTGGACACGGCTGTATGCACATCATCTTGGACTTTGATTGGAAACGTGCATAACACAGGAAAAACTTGCAGACTCCACACATACTGAGCTGGGGTGCAAGAGTACAATGCAGTCAGCCACAGGTGTAGTGCATACCCATTTGAATGAAAAGGAAGATCGGTGTAGCCGGCAGAATATTCCAGGTTCTTCATTTAAGCGGGCATTTTGCATTTTTTGTTGCCTGAGAAATTAATAGGTATTACTGGCCCAGTACACTGGCGCATGCAAGTTGATTTTGCTGAGTCCTTTTCATTCCTACTTGGTTTGAAGTCTCATACTTGCCTAAAATGGGGAAAGCGACCAGCAGCTCCAGTGTCACGTTCTGGGGACAGAATGCATGTCGTCTGTGCTAATGGCTAATCCCTCCTATGGCCTCCCCAGGGCTTCGTACAGAGCAGGGAACTGCATTTGGATAGGCAGCTCTGACAGCCTATACCTGATCAACTTGGCAACGTCTGAACTGTGCTCAACTCTGAATCTGAAAGGTAATCTTCAAGTGAAATTATTAAGTGTACATATGCACACATTTTTTTATGTGTGTTTATGTGGAAACTGCTTGGTTTCACCTAGTAACACAGTCAAATGACATATTATCGTATTATTGTATATCTTCCTTCTACCCATCCATCCATCCATCCATCCATCCATCCATCCATCAATTCTTCTTTCTTCCAACCACTTACTCAGTAAAGGATTGAGGAGGGAGTCTGGAACCCAGAATAGGCAGGTAGTGGAACATCCTGCAGGGCATAACTCTGAATGTTGATCTATTTTCTGTGACTTTGTTGGACATTATTTAGCAGGACCCCATCAGTGTGTGTCTGGGCATATGCCATTGTGTGTAGGCCCACTATGTTTTGGTTGCATGTTCCAGGTCATCAGGGCCATTCTGACTCCAGGGATAGGTGCACGATTCACCTCAGTTGTCTTGTCATTACTCTTTCCTGTTATTCTTATTGTTGCTTCCTGAATTGTAAAGGAGTCTTACCCTCCACCCCCCACTTTGACACCACTGGAGCACTTGGAGTGGATGGGACAGGCAGTGTTTCCTGAAGGCCAGAGAAAGTAGCAGCAGCAAAGCTTCAGACAGAAGCACAGACGCAGATGATGGGGATTTCGGGGCCTGAATGCGAATGGAAAGAATTCACTGCGAGTGTCTCTCTATGCATGTGAGACCTTGTACTTTGTGTGGGGCTGTTTGGAAACTAGTGGGTCAGCCGCAGCATGCAAAATGTCTAAAATCCATCCAGAATGAGGCAGACCCTGCATGTGGTGAGCCTCCAGGAACTGAATCTTGTGCTGTAATATTCCACGACATCAGCACTTTGCCAAGACACTTTAGTATCACAGCATCAAAAGTAATCAATACTTGAAACCAAGCAAATAAATTTCATGTTGTTTAGTTACGTCTAGTTATGTTATCTTCTGAGTGTAGGTGTTTTTTTCTTAAAGCTTTAATTTTCCTAATTACCAGCTTAGGCGGGTCTAGGGGATGCAGCTTAGGAGTCACACTTTTGAATTGAACTTTTAGCCTAATGGCTTTGCTGCCAAGGACCTGGCATAAACATTGTATCAAAACCTAATTCATATTTAACGATACACATAGGTTTTCTTGCACAATATGAAGCAAACCAGCTATGCAAGTTCCCAAGGAGTGGATGGCGCTGCACGGTGCTAATGCAGCTATTAGTGTGGCTCTTAGCATAGCTGTTAGCCAGTAGCTGTACAAGTTTCACAACCCAAGTTCAAAGGGAGAACTCTAAAGCCCTTCCCTCAAATTCAGATGCACGTCTGAACCGTCTCAATACCAAACCATTCCGTGATGTGAATGTGCCCAGAGGAACATTCTCTTCTTGTTTACCCATTAAAAGCTGGAACTGAAAAGGACTAGTAATATGAGCTGTTTGGTTCGATATTTGTTTATAGCTGCCATTCTTGCCTGGTCCTGGTTAAACTGTGGTTAGGGCATGGCAGCATCGAGAAAGCTGTATGGAAAGAAGGATCATTTTATTGCTGTTGGTTAACCCGATTGTTGTTGGTTGTCGTGATTCCTGTGGTTTGGGGCAACATGCTGTCAAGCATCTTAAACCCGATTCCCGATTTTTCATATGTAAACACTCACAAAACTAGAGAGGGGTGGTCTACTAGTACCTTTATGAACTAAATGGTAAGTAGTATAACCTGTATGCGTAAGTTTTTATTTACTTTTTATTTAATAATTGAGATTTGACAACTGGTGGCACAATTAAGTAATTTTTCCAAGAATGCCATTGGGGGTTGAAATTAGACCAATCAACCAGCATGGCCTGGCTCTCAAACTGGGTTACCTGTAAATTTTATTGGCAGTGTTGAAACAAGTGGCCAGGACACCGGGTGGTCTCAAAGAGTCAGAAACAGGTCTGGCTAATGCTTCCTTTCACCTGTGTGGTCTTTTGTCTCCTTAGGCGCCCAAACAGTGACTGTCTCAGCGGTAGGGTCGTGGGCCATCTTCCATGGAGACGAGAACAGAGCAAGTATTCTGCCTCCCTCACAGGCATACACCTCCTGTTCTTTCCACATACTGAAACTTTGTATTCAAGATGGACATCCACATTACCCAGTACTATCTGTTAGATATCAATAATAATAATAATAATAATAATAATAATGTAATTAGTAGTTTCCTTCTGTTCTTTTTACTTTCACTTGTTTAAGCATATGCTGTCAGGGTCAGCGCTCATCCATCCCTGCCCTTATGTCACTTCCCCACTTGACCATTAGGTGTTGCTGGCCGTCCTGTTCCCTCCTGTCTCTATACTAGACCCATGTGTGTTTTCCCTACTTCCCGGACTGCCGCATAGCTCAGTGGGCTGAGTGTGCGGTACAGAGGCTATAACTCAGTTGTTATGGGTTTGAGGCTCACCTATTTTGATTGTTTATTGGTTTTCTGGTGTTTATTAGTCCTTTGCTTCCCTGTTTTGGTTTATCCTACTCGTTTCTGGTTTAATCCTGTTCTGCTTGTATTTGCAGTCCTAGTCCTTCCTTATGTTAGTCCTCAGTGTTTGTCTATGCACCCTAGTTTCTGTCTTTGTAAATTATTCCACCTGTTTTCTTGTGCCATAATTGATTAATTCATTGGATTGTCCTTACCTGTCCCTCATTGCCCCTAGTTGAGTATAGCCACATCTGCCCCTAGTTAGTCATTGTGTTCAGTGCATTTAAGTGTCTGCCTTTGTCCTGTTCTTTAGTTAGTCATTTTTTATTCATGTTGCTGTGTGTTTGAGACTCTGCTTGTTTTATAATCCTACTCCCTGCGTTACCCTGTTTTGTTACTTTAGGATTCTTGTAGTTAGTTCTTGTTTTCCTTGTTTGCTTTTTGACCCCTCATGGTCCTTCTATTTTATGCTTTTCCCAGCGTGTTCTGTTTCTTTTTTCATTAATAAACCCCATTTGTCACCGAGCTGCCAGTGGATCATCACCTTTTTCCCCCACCTCTGCCGTGCTCTGCTGTGACAATAAGCATTCTGTCTGATTTTCCAGGATGTTAGTGAAAAGTCTGCACCATTTAACGTCAGTCAATTTACGTTAATGTTTATACAGCTGAATCTCTATTCTAAGGCTAAAATTTATAAATATATTCTTTCTGGCTCTCCTTCCATTCACATATGCCGTACCTTTGGTATTTTTAAAGTGCAGCAATTAGCAGTTTATGGTTTGGTAACGACAGTAGATGTAAAGGTTTTTAAGGTGCGGGCTGTGCTTTGCACCATGAGAAAAAAGTGGGTTTTCTAGTTTTGACTGAGAGGCAGTTTTGTGCTGCTGCACAGTGTGAGGACTCAGAGTCCAGACTACCTAACTTGCTCTCATTATTGAAATAACGTTCAAATTCAAAGACATATGGCTCAACCAGATAACATCACCCAGTTGCCTCAGTCCAGCTGTCCAAGTCACGCACACCTCAGTCCAGTTTACCTCATCACACCTCTCTGACCTGGTGAGGCTTCACACTGCCCCTGTTCACACTCCACTCTCTGGCACTCTCTATCTTTCCCATCTCATTTTTCAAGGCCAGCCACAAATCAGGTGTTCCTTTGACACCAGGATTATGCTTACCCTGGGTTCATTTTCACTGCCATATTATTCATTTCCTTTTCGGGGGCTGTTTGAGCATTCGATTCGTTTAGTAAGCCTATAATCAAGATTGTCTAGTGTAAAGTATTGTTTTGTTGTCGATGCTGGTTTGTCTCTGCTTATTTCCAGTTTAAGCTGTAGCTGAGCTGGGTTTCTGGAATGGGGGGGTGTTCTCATAGGCAAAACTGTCTGGAACGCACAGGTCAGCTTGTTTGCACAGAATTCTGAAATGGAAACTTTCAATTTCATTTTTTTTTATATATACGAGTATATATTTTTTTTAGCCCATGTTATAGAAACAAGAGGCCGCATGCCATGCTGCCACAGAGGAAAACTGACTCTTCTGCGGTTCAGTCTTTCTCTTTTCCCTGTGGGTTTTTATTTTTTAATGGCTTACTGTTAAAATCCATAAAAGGGGAACTCGCTGGCACTCTGACCCAAGAAAGTGCTGTTACGCACACTAACCCTGCACTGTGAAGTGAAGGCATTTTTTTACTAATGACTTTTGTTTGTATGGATGGTATCAACTGGGACCATAGACAGTACCATCAGTGTCTTCATTGGTGTATGTTTTTGTAGGGATGGTTCAGATCTCCCCAGACAACATGGTTGTGGTTCTCTAAATATCCTGCGTGCATGAAACCTCTTCATCAAAATAGCTTTGTTGTACCTTCTTTCCCTCCCCGACTACAGCCACCGCCACCCATATCACTCAGAGCCCTCTTCTCCTTGTCGTGGCTCCATTTTAAGTCTCAGTTTTTTTCCTGTGTCTTCATACGCCAAGTCAGAACACCAGGACCCAGCTGCTCAAAGTTTGTTTATTAACATAGGCATGTAGTATTACTTTCTTCAAATAGAACGGTATGTGAATCTGCAGGTTAGGACTCTCTGCCTTTGATCGGAAGGTTGGTGGCTTAAATCTCACGGCTGGCAGAGGGCTATCACCCTTCAGCAAGACCCTTAACCTCAATTGCTCCAAGGAGACTGAGTGACCCTGCTCTCTGAGGCTGTACTTTCCTCATACATCACTTTGGACACAGGCATCCGCAGAATAACCGTGATAGCGTTTCGTTGTTTGAAAAGCTGTGCATGCATACTACTCAATGGTAGAATGGGTATAATATTTTCAACAACTTCAACGTATGAATTTTAATGTCACCCTTTTAATGTCTGTTTTTTTGTTTCAATACAGATGTTTCTCCTCCTCAGAAATGGCTACACTGTTTGTAGCTGTTTATACAGCTGTGTGTTCAGATTCTAGGATTAAATCAAATATTTATTGAACAGTAACAGTATTAAATGAGCTCATCTCTTGCTACTCTCTTTATTCATCTTTCTATCAGTTGTACATCTCATTGTCATCTTCCATGCGTCTTCTAGGTTTTTTTCTTTTCCGGTTCTCACACCTGTCTGTGGTTTCTGTTTTACATGCCATCCTGGGGATGCCTTTTAGGTTCTCTGCGTGGCGGCCTCGCTGTTTGATTTCACCGTGGCTCTGTTGGAAGTCGGGGTCCCAGGGTCCTTCATAAGCCTCCGGAGCTTCTGGGCCAGCTCTGGGGAACGGAGCTTGTCTGTGCTGCCCAGGTATTGCCGAAAACATTCATCCAGACTAGTAGTGATTAAAAACAGAAGGTAACCGTATACATTAGATTGTGATTGGCTCATGGCTGGTTTCTTCCACATTGCGGGTGGCACGTTCCTTCCAGCTGCATTCTCAGCTCTGCACGCGACCACTTCTTAAAGTTGGCGTTGGGGGGGGCACTACCCTTTACACTTAAAAAGAGGGTGGGTGGGAGCTTGCCTGGAAATGCACTCCCCTACCATGCCTTTCTCCCTGATGTTGCACCATTTTTTTCCAATTCCAGCTTTCTTTATTATTCTTATTTTTGAGTCATCAATTATAGCACAGCTGTAATGGTGGAAAGTTGACCGGTGTGTTTCTGATGAAAGAATGCGTGTTTTTCTTTACGCAGTGCCCGTCCAATGCCGGAGTCTCCCTTAAACGCAGAGCTGCTCAGAAAGGATGCCTGCAAGCCTCGCAGAAGGACAGGTTAATAACGTTATATAAGGCAAACTCACGCAATGCTGTTGTGGCTAACCTAAGAAAGATTTATCTGAATAATGTCGACTTAATGGTTGTTGGTTGTGATTATCGTTCATGATGTTATCATCTGAGCTTGTGGTTTAAGGCCTTTTCTGAGTATAGTATGTCATTAGAGACTCAAACGTGGTACGCCTGGCCAAGCTTGCGGACATCTTTCTCTTGCAGAGTGCTGACACCATTTCCAGCAGCATCACTCTGTTGTGTCATATTCCGGCACATTCCTATTCCGGTCGGATAGGTGGAAAAAAAAGTTTGAAAAAATGGCGTTAATTTGGTGGGTCAGCAGGGGACTCTTCCACATGAACACATGTTAAAGATATAGTACAGGGAAGGAGACCATGTACCAAAAACAGACAAAAAGCTAAATCAAGGTTTTAATGAATAAATATGGCAAGAGTGCTACCCCTGGTGACCTCTGAAATAATCTCTGAAGTTAACTTAATTTCTTTTCTAATCACCTGAAAAGCTTGAGTATTGACTATTTATATTCATACTGGCCGCAGTGAATCATCCCTAACTTTCTAAAACAATGAAAACACTAAATTAACACGATTCTTTAAGTGAGAGAATGGGAAATTCATGTTTTAAAGGATTTTCCTGTACCTCTGTCAGTTAGCTTTGTAGCAGGATTGCTGAGGCCTGTCTGCTCAGCTCCAGAGGACTCCATTCTTAAACTGGTCCTTAAACACAACAGGTTGTCTGATTTTATTTATTTTTTTTCCTTAACTTGGCTCTGTTTCTCTTGGTTCCTCCCTTTAAGTAATTATTTGGATAATACACAGTTTAGCATGGAACTGTCTGCTTGATGATACCTACAGGATTAATACTTGTAGTGCATCTGCCAAGAACACAATTTACGGTCCTTGAGGAAAAACAAACTGTAACAACATAGTAAATACAACAGGGATGTTTGCACTCCAGTTAGATGGCGTTTAAAGATTCAGATGAATGGCTCCTTGGGTATAACCTGAGATGAAAAGATTCCCTCAATGACACTGGAAGACATCTCTGGGTGATAGTAGTTTCTAGCTCTTGTGTTCAAGGGGGCCTTCTTTCATAGTGTCTGGTTGCCGGTGCTGTGTGAGAGAATGACCCTGGAGCTGTGCAGCAGGCCTGTGTGGGAGTGGAATTTGTTCTGTCATTACACCCTGGCCGCCTCAGACGGCTTCGCAGGAGACAGTAGCTCAGACGGTGGTTAGCATGCTACTATTACAGCTACTTCGAGACATGCTGTTAATGCTAAGTGGGAAAGAGAGAGCTCGTGCACGTGGGGGGGCCTGGATCCTGTAGGCAATGACAGCATCTGGTGCGTGACTTTAGCATATTGCCAAGAACCACAAGTATCTACCTCTGAGATCCTTTTTCTCCCTTTTCGCTCTGGTCTCAGCATCTTCTATTTATGGATCATAATGAATACAGGGCAGGTTATAAGTGATTGGACCCGGTTAGATTGCCCATTCAGTTTCTTTATACTCCGGTCAAAATGTAGGCCCGATGTGTGTGTGTGTGTGTGTGTGTGTGCGCGTGTGTGTGTGTGTGTGTCTGTGAGTGTGGATGCCCTACCCAGGCCTAACCTTACCCATAAGTAACCAAACAAAATACGAGACTTTTGGCATTTTCCGTTTTTTGACTGCAGTCACAGATCTTTGTGGGGACCTGAAAAATGGTCCCCACAACGTCAAAATAACAGGTTTTTATTACATTGTGGAGGACATTTGATCCCCACAATATAATATAAACATAATCCATGCAGACACACACACTCATGTGCATACATACATACATATATGGCTTTGGTACTGGTTCCAGGCACTAGCATTGAGTCATAGCTGCTGTTTTCACATAAAGTTATCGATGGGTTTTATTTGTGGTGGGGATCATAATTCTTAAGGTTGTTTCATGACTGTTTATACCGTTGATTTTGTTGCATAACCACCCAGAGTCAAAGAGGGGTTAGCCAGTGGTAATCCTGGGAGAGAATCTAGCTTCTTAGGCTCACTGCAGCACCACTGGGCTCTGGGGAGAGCAGACAGCCCGTGCAGTGAATTCGTCCCTTGCCAGCCAATGCTGGGTTGAAACAGTACCCTTCTCCTCAGTGAGAGCAATATATGGAGCCAGACTACAATTGAATAAAATGGTGAACTGTCCAAGTAGAATAGCTCCAGAACTCTGAAAGGTCCTAGAGGTTGGTTGTTTAACATGGTCCAGCCAGCTGTTCTGGTTCTCTGCTGGCGTCCCGTGTCGCTGATAAACGCAATATTTATTTTAGATCGCCAGGGATCACTATTATAGTTTGACTCAGGAAACCATAACCTTTTTCCAGCTCCTGTGAAAGGTCACATTATGCGAAGCTAAGCGCTTCACACCTCTGCTGCCCACTCCTTTGCCCAGGTCTGTTTCTCACCACATCAGTCTGAAAACAAGGAGCGGTTTTGTAGTCCCGCCTTTCTTCCCACCACTTCATTTACCTGTAAATAATTGTATGAAGAATTTTTCATGCTGCCTGTACATGTGTTAAGGGGGTAGATATGGTCCTGGCTTGGTGAGTTTATGAGTTGACCTTGTTGTGGAGCCAGACAGTTGTTTTGAAAGTAGCTTATTTTGTCTACCTGATGCATCCAGAGAGTGCCAACAAAACTGGTCTGTACTATCGTCCAATCCCATGTCCCATGGGTCCCCGAAAGAGCCCGGATTTTGACAAAATTCTCTACAGGCAAAGTTGCGAGTTCTGAGCCACTACTCTTTTCCTAATTTCCATACTCATCTGGAAGGAGAGTTTGTTTTCTGTCTCCCTGTGCCTCAGAATTGCTCACACACAGGAAGACAGTTGTTTGCTCTAAGTCACATGAACCCTTGTCTCACATTACGTTAACTTCTATAAAAGCAAAGATGTTTTTTCTTGGATCCTACCGGTGTTCATTTTGACAGCGTATTTTGATTTAGGTTTTAGACTTAGTTCTTTGACGAAAATGCAACTTAGTTTTAGTCATATTTGAGTCATCTAATTTTTTTTTGTTTTACTTGGCAAAAATTACAGGAATTTGTCATCTAAAGTAGATTGAGTCGACTAAATCTGTGCATGCAGTCAATGACACTAAAAGACTTACTCTACACAAAGATTTAGTCTACACCTGCATGTATACACATGTGCACAGATTATTCTACCTCTATCCGCTAGATTCCTGAAGGACACATCTGTAAAGCTGTCATTATAGCATGCCATTAGGTTTGAACATACAGTCTTTAAGACTTAGATTTAACTGTTCTGTTCATATATAACTATAATGGCTTTATATGAACTTCATTTATCATTAAAAAAAGCATAAATAAAATCAGAATTTCGTTTCAAAACCCCATTTGTTTGGGGCAAACAAATGGGGTTTTATAACAATCTCAGTGCCATTTCAGTGCTGATGCAGGTTAAGTAAAAAGGCTTGAAATAAGAAATCTGATGTCCATGACACATCTGTATTGTCGCAGTTAGTGAAGTAATGAAATATTAACCTCTGCCCTCATATTTGTGCTAATGCATTATTTTGAGGAATTTCAGTATGTACGGATTTCAGTTTTGTTCTTACGCTTGTGATATTTGTAATAATATTGGGAAACATTGGTCCGGGATATTCCACTGCTTCCAGAAATATGGGGATCGTGGTCCTTTATTGAATAAGCTGTTAGATGGATGGGCGGATTATGCCGTTCAGCTTTGTTAGGCATGGC
Organism: Mormyrops boulengeri; assembly: GCA_026781065.1. Lineage (NCBI taxonomy): Eukaryota > Metazoa > Chordata > Actinopteri > Osteoglossiformes > Mormyridae > Mormyrops > Mormyrops boulengeri. The sequence goes on along the minus strand of JAODLD010000069.1, from coordinate 19,851,425 downwards.
TTGTAGTGTTGGTCACTGGTTTTTCTGATGTTGTTTCTCATGGTAACAATTGGACCTTCAACATCTTATATTTAAACATATTATCTATTGACTATTTTTTATTAAAAGCTATGGACGTTCAGTTCTCTATAATGGGATGAAGAAATATTTTTTGAGAAACCACACTCACTTTCTCAGGGATTAGGAAAAAGTGATCTCACTCTATTAAGGATATGGTCTGACAAACCCGGAATCCCACAGAATATGCTGAGCCTCATGTATGCCGCATAGACCATAGCCCTGACCTCGGCACCAAAGGTGTAGATCATTACAATCTCCACTAGACAAGCAAGCACACAATGGATGTTCCATCGTAACCGGTGACCCCAAGAACTACAATTACATGTTCAGCTCTGTTCTTCTGGTTTCAAGTGGAGGTTTATGTTAACCCTTTAAGTGTCTGCTCCACCAAATGGTAGACTACCGTTTGGTATACCTTTGTAATACATAAACTGCATTTTTCAGTGTTTGAAAAAACTATTGATTTATCAGAAATGATAAAATATTACCAATGCCTTTTTCTGGGTGTGGCTTAAAGGGTTAAATAAGGAACAAAATAATAAAGATTAAAATTGAGGGATTGATCACGTCACTCATTTGCAAACACGAAAACTTACAGCGGAGCAGAAAATTTAGTTCTTATTTAGTCCTTCTGTCCTTATGGTCATGTTTACTATGGTGTATAACTGAATCCACTTTGAGTTTCTGTTACTGTTTCAATTTGCATATTTTTTCTCCAGGTTTTGCACTGGATTAACACATCTAAACTTCATGAATTAAGATATTTCGTAAATTTTGAACTAGTACAGATATAGAATAAATAGATTTAACAATGATGCATTCTTGGCCATTATTAAGATTATTATTATGAAAAGCTTTTAACGACCAAACTAAGGGTCAGTTATTCAACTACAATAATAGGAACAATAATGCAATAATATTTATACAAGTAACAATAACAGTTAGACTGATCTGCACATGAACTTTAGAGATGCATTGTGTAGAGGGTCATTTGATGTTCTCTCTCTCTCTCTGCTGCAGATTCCAGAGGTGGGGTGAAGGATCAGGCCCTGGTCTTCCACTCCCAGATAAAGTCATCAGGATATGGGACGGCTCCTCGGTGGGTTCTCAGCAGGCATGCTTCTCCACTTTTGCTCTCCATGCTCTCAAATACCATGTAGCGAGTTGAATTTCTGTGGGCCAATTAACTCAAAGGGATATTGTAGTGGTGTAATGGTTCTGAAACTCTGATCAAAACCGAGATACAAACATTCATGATCTTGGAAGATGGAACCGCGATATTCACCCCCCACAACCCGCCGCTGCTGTATTAGTAATGTTACAAAACCCATTTGTCATTTCACAATTAACACTGTAACACATGCAAATCACTGAATTGTTAAAGGAAGGGCAAGCTGTATATTTTGTAAATTTTACACCACACCTATTTTATTGTGTCACATGACTGTTTTGGTCCAATAAGGATTGAGTGATCATGCGTTATATAATCTCCCCCCCCAAAAAAAGACCAAAAGAGTGTGAATCGAACCTTGGCTCAAAAATTGAGGTCTGAAGCAAACCGTAGACTTGGAGAATCATTACTCCTCCAGGACATTGGTAACATGGGAAAAACAGGTAACATAAGTCAAAGAAGTGCTCTTGCCAGACTGACCGCTTCTTATACGGTGTCTTGGTAAATGTTTAAACATAAGTAAGATATGCTACAATATCCAATACTGTAATAAGAAGCTTAAACATAGAATTGACCCACAATCTTGTTGCCTTTCCTGTTGTCAGCTACAGAGATCTTTTCTGTGAAGGACTGAGGAAGTGCAGTTTTGTTTAGCACATTTGTTTAAGTGGAAATTAGCGGGAGAACATTTTAAAATGAACTTGAGGAAGCACTTCTTCACACAGCGTGTAGTCGGAGTATGGAATAGTCTTCCTG
>JAODLD010000069.1:19832213-19847097 GCA_026781065.1 Mormyrops boulengeri | reverse complement strand
GTGCCTCCCCCCCCTGCGTCGACTCCCGCTCCCGCGGCGGCGCGCGGCGGGCGGGGCGCCGCCCCCCTTATAGCATATGGTGTTCTTTATGTTTATTCAGATGTACAGTTTCTGATAAATTTTTTCAGAAGTCTGATGTTCTGGCACCTTTTAAAGTTTAATCCCCTTTTTCCACATACTCCACTATTATATTCGTTGTATTGTTCCTGGGCACTTTCATTTGGAGGGAAATATGCTGGTTTGAGGACCTGTCTGCAGTCAGAACATAGAATTCTTGTTTTCTTGCTTAGTGACTAGGTTTAAACACAAACATTCAGCATGGTGAACATACGTGGTCAACCCAAACTCCAAATTCACAATTAGCATTCAAATAAAGTAGCATGCCTTATTCCATCTGTCACTGAGGCAACACCGCAGGTTTAGGAACGGCACAAAGGAACAGATTGCTATGTAATTGAGGTTCCCACTAGAGGGCAGTATTAGTGTGAAGAAGGCCCACGGGTCACACAGGCTTTTCCTCCTACCTCGCTGCGGCTGACAAGGCCCGGTGGTTTGAGGTTTTTCTGCACAGTGTCTTTCAGTTCACATAAAATTCAGTTATCTCTCCAGTTCCATAGAAGAGAGCTTCATAGACACCTCCAGTCATACTTCATTAGGTCTGGTTTAGATCAGTTGATCATGTGATGTCATCATCTAGACAGGACAAATGAATTGCTTCCTTTTCAGGTCTGAGAAACTGCACCATGGCAATTGTCACTGAGACAACAGCAGAAACCAATGGAGAATAAAAAGTGGATGATAGCTGTGTTTGTGATGTTTGTCCATCTTAGTGACAACAAAGATGGTAGCTTTGTGACTAGGGTGTTGAGGGAGATCTCACGTGTCTGAGTTAGTCACACAGCTAAGCTCTTCACAAAGTCCTGCTGTCCTGCAACAGAGCAACCTGCATTTAAGGCCCCCTTCCTCCTCTCTGGTGTCCTGTCCGTAGGCCATGCTGGGGCAGTGAACACCGTGGGATGGAGTCACAGCCGGAAGTGGTTCCTGACCGCAGCCGAGGACCACACCCTCCGGATTTGGCCATTGGGGACTGGGGAACCTGCTTTCGTCATGGTATGTTTGGGTACAGGCCATTTTGTCACAGCCATGTCAAGAGAATAACAACAAAAAACACATACAGCTGCCCCTCGGTATCTGCGGGTGATTGGATCCAGCACCCCTTCTGATACCAAAGTCCACGGATATACGAGTCTATTATGTAAAATGGCGTAGTGTTTGCACAAAACCCACACATGCCCTCCTGTATACATTAGATCATCTCTATATTACGTGCATCATTTTCTTCTTCTGTTAGGCTACTTTGTGCCGGTTCACTTGGCAGTGTAACAAGCAGTAGCCTACCACTAGACCAAGGGTCACCAACATGGTGCCTGTGGGCACCAGGATGCCCCCAAGGACCACATGAGTTGCCCGCGGACTTGTTCTAAAAGTAGCACAACTCACCAGTGAGCAGCATTTAAAATTTTACTTTATCCTGTTGCTATTCACATTTGCATTTATATAGATTTGATAATTACAATATCTAAAATATCTAAAAAAAAGCATTTAAAACATGTTTATTATACATGACGTTTAGATTAGGGTGTTTCAGACTGGTAGCCCTTCGTATGGCTCAGTACCCGTGAAGTAGCTCTCAGTTTCAAAAAGGTTGGTGACCCCTGCACTAGACTCTGTGAAAAGAAAGCGGTGTAGCACAACGTCTCAAAGTAGGAATAGTCCGTCGTAGCTGGGCAGGGGGCAACTTTGTCTATCCTGAAAACTGTTGCTAAAATGCAAATAATATACTTGTTGCTTTAATATAAATGATCGCATTACATTATATGGACAAAAGTATTGGAACATCTGGCCATTACACATACAGGAACTTTTATGACATACACTATATTGCCAAAAGTACTGGGACACCTGCCTTTATACACACATGAACTTTAATGACATCCCATTTTTAATACATAGGCTTTAATATAGAGTTGGCCCACCCTTTGCAGCCTTAACAGCTTCAACTCTTCTGGGAAGACTGTCCACAAGGTTTAGGAATTTGTTTATGGAAATTTTTGACCATTCTTCCAGGAGAGCATTTGTGAGGTCAGGCACTGATGTTGGACGAGAAGGCCTGGCTCGCAGTCTCCGCTCTAATTCATCCCAAAGTTGTTCTATCGGGTTGAGGTCAGGGCTCTGTGCAGGCCAGTCAAGTTCCTCCACACCAGACTCGCTCATCCGTGTCCTCATGGACCTTGCTTTGTGCACTGGTGCACAATCATGTTGGAACAGGAAGGGGCCATCCCCAAACCGTTCCCCCAAAGTCAGAGCATGAAATTGTCCAAAATGGCTTTGAATGCTGCAGCATCAAGGGTTCCTTTCACTGGAACTAAGGAGCCAATGCCAACCCCTGAAAAACAACCCCACACCATAATACTCCCTCCACCAAACTTTACTCTTGGCACAATGCAGTCAGGAAAGTACCATTCTCCTGGCAACCGCCAAACCCAGATTCATCCATCAAATTGCCATATAGAGAAGCATGTTTCGTCACTCCAGAGAATATGTCTCCACTGCTCTAGAGTCCAGTGTCGGCGTGATTTACACCACTGCATCTGACGCTTTACATTGCACTTGGTGATATAAGGCTTGGATGCTGCTGCTCAGCCATGGAGTCTCTTTCCATTAAGTTCTCTGTGCACTGTTCTTGAGCTAATCTGAAGAACACACGAAGTTTGGAGGTCTGTAGTCAGTGTGCGAAATACCCGTCAATATTCCGGGGGGTCCCCATCTCCCTATTGTTGCGCAATACCGATTTTGAGACCCCCTTAAACTTTAGCTTCTGAGGCTTTTGGGGGTCTCATGGGTTAATCTGGGGTGTCGGACCCCCCCGGACTTCGCACCCTGTCTGTAGCTATTGACACTGCAGACAGTTGGCAACTTCTGCAGAGTGTGCGCCTCAGCATGCATTGCCCCCACTCTGTGTTTTTACGTGGCCTACCACTTCATGGCTGAGTTGCTGTTGTTCCCAATGGCTTCCACTTTGTTATAATAGCACTAACAGTTGACCGTAGAATATATAGTAGCAAGGAAATTTCACAAATGGACTAATTGCAAAGGTGCATCCTATCACGGTACAACGCTTGAATCCACTGAGCTCGACTCATTCTTTCACAAATGTTTGTAAAAGCAGTCTGCATGCCTAGGTGCTTGATTTTATACACCTGTGGCTATGGAAGTGATTGGAACACCTGAATTCAATGATTTGGAGGGGTTTCCCAATACTTTTGGCAATATAGTGTATTTCTGACATAGGCATCTATAAGGAGTTGGTCTCCCTTATGCTTATTATGGCTGCCACTCTTCTTGGAAGGCGTTCCGCAAGATTTTGGAGTATGCCTCACCCAACTTTTTGGACCTTGCTTTGGCCAGTGGGGCACAGACATGCTGGAACAGAAAAGAGCCTTCCACAAAGTTGGAAGCATAGAATTGTCCAAAATGTCTTGGTATGCTGAAGCATTAAGAGTTCCCTCCACTGGAACAAAGGGGCCTAGCCCATCCCCTGAAAAACTACCCCATACCATTATCCCTCCTCCACCAAGCTTTACAGATGGCACAAAACAGTCAGGCAGGCAATGTTCTCCTGGCATACGCCAACCCCATACTCATCCCTCAGGCTGCCAGAGAGGGAAGTGTGATTCGTCACTCTACAGAACACATTTCCAGAGTCCAGTGGTGGCATGCTTTATACCAGTCCATCTAACTCATGGCATTGCGCTTGATGATGCAAGGCTTGCATGCAGCTGCTCAGCCATGGATGCCCATTCCATGAAGCACCTGGTGCACAGTTTTTTTGTGCTGGGGTTAATTTAAGAGGAAGTTTGGAACATTGCAGTTCAATTCACTGAGCTCTTCAGAACGACCCATTCTTTCACTAATGTATGTAAACCTGACTGCATGGTTAGGTGCTTGATTTTATACACCTGTGGAAATGGGTCTGAATGAAACACCTGAATTCAGTGATTAAGAGGTGTGTCCCAAGTACTTGTCCATACAATGAATCTTATATCCATAAATGTAACTTCTGGAAATTCTATCTTAATGAAGTCTCTAGTTTTGGGTGCCCCGGGTGGCTGTCTACCCTTGCCTTATGGTAAGTCCTCCCCTGGCAATTACACGATTTCTCAGTCAACTGAAATTGTACTTACTAAAACGATAATCAGTAGTGATATTGCGCTGTCCGAAAACTTAAGAATACCAAATAAAGATTATGCCTACTTCAAATAAGAGTAGCCTCCTTAGCAAGTCACTGGTCTCCGTTACCTCTTTAAAGACGTCCAATATACAATCTCCAAAGACTTAAGAATGTCATTCTTTGTAGACATGATTTTGCATCAATGTCAGCTTTGGAATGAGATGTGTTTTTTGGTTAGGAACAACATGTTAATAACACTACAAACCCAGGGCATTTTAGGCTATATGACATATCGTAGGGCCAATCACATGTGCTCGCTAGCTGGCTATTTCGCTCTCGCCTACTGCTACCGAAGTCGTGACCCAAGGCAGTGTTGTATAGTTAGTAGACTGCGACTTTCCTCACCTGTTCTAAATAAAACTGAAATTTCCGCGCGTTTCGCTGCATCCTTCTTCAGCGCCTTTTTTGCCTTATCCTTGCCTTCTCGGCATCACCTTTCTCTGTTCTTTTCAGCTTGCTGTCTGTCGCAAAATGCAGTTTAATAAGGATATGGGGATCAGTACTGAAATCTCAAGTTGTTCCATATGAAATGTTTTCATTTTGAATATCAATTCTAGCGTAAAAGTATCAGTTTTTACTTGATAATTTAAATGCTCGTATTATTATAGGGTGCATGACACAACTACTAGTGGGGGGGGGGCTGCCTATAAGGGGAAGAAAGGGTAAGGGGCCCAGACATTTGGTAAACCAATCTGCTGGCATCCCCCTGGCTTAGCAGAAATTGTTTGTGTAATTGTTAGGGTTAGGCCGGCACTCAGTATCAGTATCGAAATTGGTACTGAGATCAGTATCAGTGATATCAACCTTGGATCAAATTGAAAAGAAAACCAGTGGTATTGCCCATCCCTACAGTCTAGATTCACGCAAAGCAGGTTTGTACCATTTAATCTATTACTTTAGGGGGGACCACCACCTTTGCTCCGTGATGGATACATGTGCATGAAGCGGGCTCATACCACTTGGGAAGGGGCCATCTTTTCATTGATTTACTAGATGTGTGTGTTTATTTCTGAGAATGAGAATTTAAAAGGGTATGCAGCTAGACCAGCCTGGAAACGTTACCGGCCCATGGAGAAATATCGCGCCGCTCCCAATAGGCACTCCACTGTACTCTGTGTAAATTTTAAGTTTCAAAATCAATTTTAAGCTACAGAGAAATACACAGGAATATTCAGAAAAACAATACAAAGATGTCTCTTTATGCTAAGTTTTGTAAGATCTGTTTTCTTTGTAGAAAGTGTTTTAAAAAGACTATTTCAGCCTGGTATTCAATGATGGAGGCATCCCATAGTTACAGACCACAATGGCAGCAGCCGGTTAGTCTGTATGTTATCCAGTAGCTCAGACCAGGGGGAGGTCTACCCCCCTTCCTTGCTGGTTTTCAGTGAAGCCATTCTCTCCCTGATTTTCCAGCCAAGGTGGATGAATGTCTTCTGCCAGCACTAACAACCATTGCTTTACATTGAAGTATTGGTTTTCGTATGAACGAGACCTCTGGGTTGTGGCAGTCCTTAAGGCAAAACAGAAAGGAGTAAAGGAAAAGAAAATACAGTTTCCTTATTTTAAAGCAAGCTCTCTCACAGGCAATTTGAGAAATAGGCTCGCCGCGTGCCGCTCCAAACCAGCCTGCTGCAGGTCAGATCACTGGTGCATACATCTGATACGTCATATTACGGCCGTGTGACTGTGCAGTGTGGCGCGAGAGCCTGGGGCTACCCCCTTCAGCTCCAGGACCAGGACCATGACCACCTGACCTTTAGCTTTCATAGGGCCGACGGCAATGATTAAAACCGTGCCAGAGTATTATCTTTCATGAGCCCTACTTTCCACATGGAAATTGTGGAATTAGCGTGCTAGCGTTTGCAAATTGGCCCTGCCCACATTCAGATGTCTATTCACAAATTAAGCCATCAAAGGTTATGTCATAGACAAAATATGGACCTTTTGGAGAAACCAGTGATTACAGATTTGAAATGCTGGATTCTAATATTAGGTGTTACAGCCTACTTGTTCCCTCTGTCAGGAGGCGTACCAAAAAACTGTTGATGTCTGTGCCCCACATGTTCTTCACCACTGTTCTTCATGAATCCAATGCCACCGTTCATTTCTCATCATCTTTCAGGGCAGGGACAGAATTCCCAAGCCAGTCAGGTCTGCTCAGTTCTTCTACCTGGACAAGTTCCTCCTCCTGGCTTCAGGCCCCACCTTGCATCTATACCTTTATCACCTGGATGTAGCCTGTGATGACATCAGAAGGTAGCTACCAGTTGTGATCTTTCTCTACTAAAGTCTCAAATACTTATATTGTTTTTAAAATAATGTTCATGTGGGTTTGATAGGTGGGATAGGTGTGTGTGTGTGTGTGTGTGTGTGTGTGTGTGTGTGTGTGTGTGTGCGCGCATTTTTTATGTCTAATGAGCAAGTGAAAATTCATTTGCATAAAACTCCACAGGTGTTTTAAAGTGCTAGTTTAGTTAGAGATTATTTCTTCTGTCTTATAAACTCAGCGAATAAAATATAATTCAGAATAATTTCCTGGTATAACATATGCTGCACAATGTGCAAATTCCTTGGGGGCAAATATGAACACTACTGTGGTTAAGCAAGATGTTCCGCTCACCACTCTGGTTTATGAATGGACAAAGAAAGCGGCCGCTGTTTCCAGCTCGCAGTGTAGAAGTCCTTGTAGAAGACCACCGTGGTGGAGAGGGTCATTGCTGGCTCGCCAGAGCTCACTATGTTTTCCTGAAAGGAAAAAAGTGAAAGGAGCAATGACATTTTGACGTCTTTCAACGACCCGCACGTTGATCACTAGTAGGTGAGGATCTTGACTGGAGCTCGGGTAACCGAAGCTGCAAGCTTAAGGTTGTCCCCTTGAGCAACTGCTTCCAGATGGACTCAAGTAATTGTGAAAACACCCCTCCGCCATTAGTCGTGAAGAGGCGCAGCCATCAATTAATGGCATGGCTTTAGCCTGGAAAGTAAGCGAGCTACCATGGGGAAGTAGTTTAGTTGGTGATTTGTCTTCAGGAGGGGGGCATACAGTCCAGTTCTTGTGATCAGGAAACCAGTCCCCCTCCCAGGTGTCGCCGGGGGTGAAGGATCAGTTGGGGTTAGGAAGCTATACTGGATCCATTTTACATCCGCACTTACTTTCTGCTCTTTTTGTGTGGTATTTTTTCTGTTTTCATTTACATTTTGTAACCATTTTAATTCATATCTAGTCCTTATCTCTTTCTTCGCTAACGCCAAACATTGTGCCCCAATCAGGTACCATAAAAGGAATCTGGTCAAACTGGCAGCAAAGCTTGAGATGAGCTCCGGGACTGACATAACCTGTGCTTCTGCTGTGAACGAGTTTTTCTCCTGTATCCTACTGCTGAATGTGGCCCCAATCTGCTCCACATGTCAGAAATCTTCTCTGGAAATGATCCCCTTTAGTTGTTACAGTAAAACCTACATTAAGCTGGAAGTTCTACACGAAAGTGCAACAACTGCTTAAGCTTCCCAAGATTCAATAGATTCTCATGTAATGTCTGTGACAAGACACTTGAATTAATTGCTTTAATATGTCGTAGGACCAAGGCAGGTTTCTCTTCTTTCTAAGCAGGTCAGCTTCTGTCTTCTGCCTCTTGCTTTGTTTGAGTGCTACGTAGATGTTGTCCGGTCATTTTTGGAAAAGCTAGTCACAGACATCTATAGACGCTGCACTGTTAGTTTGTCTACCAAAAGAGCCATTTGCAAGTCTGGCTTGAATGAGACCATGCCATCATTCTTATTTCAGATGTTTACTGGAGGTTTTGTAATGGTATGCTCATCTGGAAATCTATCCTTAGAAGTCAATAACAAGGTTATCTGTGCACGGTGCAAACTTGGCCGTCTGTGGAATGCCTTGCGAAGTGACAGCCACCACATTCTGTACTGCTAAAGCTGGAATTATAATTATAAGGGCGATACAGGTCTGTTGTCTTTCATGTGCAAACCAGTGAAGTAGAAGATGACACAACTATCAGGTTATTATTATTATTATTTTTTTGCTTGATGTGCTTTCCAAGATTCCTCCGTCACATCATACTAATACCTCTGACGTCTGTCTGCTGAATGAGAAGATCGGGTGTCTCCTTGGTGGGGTTGCTGCTGGTCCTCGCTGCATCTCATATAGAGTGCTTAACTCTAAGTAATGTCTTCATTCTGACCATAGTCTAAGATGCACAGCACATTTATTTTGTAGTAAATCTTCTGGACCCTATCACTTTGTTTGGTGGGGTCTGTTCTCTCATGAGGTAAGAAACTTGGCTATGGCAGTTGCGGAAAATTGAAATTAGATATTTGTAAGTTTCCACTCCCCGCATCGGGTCACTGGTTTGATTCGATTGCGTGACTGGTATAATAGTCTCTGGTGCATTGCTGTGTTTGTGGTAAACACATCTCTCACGTTGGAGCGTGTCAGTGAGTGGGTGGAAGTGTTTTGGGTTATGTTCAGCCTCATGCTAAGACATGACCACTTCAGTTTGCATATATTTATAAAGGCACGCGTGAATCGGCTACCATTTATGCTCAATATGGTCATGCTATGTCTGACTATTGATGTGATTGGTCATCCCTTTGATGGGTAAATGTGTATATATACAGGTATTTGGTCATGTAGTTCAAAAGCACTGTTATTGCTTTTAAATGGTAACTCTCTGGGGTTTCATATTTTCAGAGTTAAGCTTTGCGAGGAGTTTGCATGTTCTCTCCCCATGTTTTTTCTATGTTCTGTCCATGGTCTCCCATGTTCTGTGGGTTTCCTCCAAGTGGTTTCCTCCTATAGTCCAAAAACATGTGCTTTGAACTGGTGACTCTAAAACATGTGAGCGAGTTTTGTGTGTAATAGACTAGCTCCCATCTAGGGTACCCTCTGTCTCATTACCTGGGATTGGCTTGAGATGGGTGTATCATTGATGTAGAAGGTAGTAGGGTTCTGTAGCTTATAGTGTGTTTTGCTTTGATGGATAAGCAAGGCTTTTTAAATTTTTTCTTGAACGGAGATTCTGTCACTCATTGACTTGGGGAATTAAAAAACAAAAAAAGATTAGAAATTCTATTGTCTAAAGCAGTACATAAACTCAGTCAGTTACTGTAGTACTTTATGATAACTACATCAATTAGTCTACTTGAATGTGCTGTTAACATCAGTCTCCAAGCAGTCTAATATCATTCCACAAGCATATAAAATGTCCTTATATTTTGGGTCTTGGGACAAAAATATATATGGGTGTGGGGGGGGCGGGGGTGAAAGGATGGACTTGGGGTGGTTGTTATGTTTAAATGACTGGAACCCAAGATCTGCTGCATTTTCCATCTCTGGAAATTTTTGCGTATCACCTTATGCCCCAAAATTGCCACGTCCACCAAACACACGCTGGAACGATTTACATCCCTGTGCAATGCTGACGTTTCAAGCATGCCCTTGACCCCACCGAGTATTGCACATAAAAACGCACATTCAGAAAGATCTCCAAGGATACCATGGCACGTCCGCCAGCTTCAACTGAAGTGAAAATTGAACGATACCAGCTCCATGGAAGGGGCTAGCAACAATGAAGAACCTCAAATGGCACTGCAACTGCAGTGAGAAACCTGAAGCACACCATTCATAATACAGCTATGATCAGCATTTATAAGTGTCAGTGATATTTATAGTTTTAATAATAGTGGCGGTTGATATATGTTAGCAGCCTTTGTTTACCATTGGCATCGTAGCACAAAGGTGGTGAACCGGTTTTCCTTAGTTGAAATTGCAGATGTAGTGCTGGTGGGAGGCTGCGACCGCTCCGTGGAGGTATTCGACCTGAATGTGGGCCGCCCCTGCGCCCGCATACCTGGCCCCCACACCAGAGCCGTCCATCATGTAGCACAGAACAAGGTAAGGCTGCGCCGAACCCACTCTGGCCTGCTCCTCTCATGCCAAACGTTCCTAGATAAAAGGATATAAGAAATGTTGCTCAGGAGTCAGCCTTTTTTGTTTGGGGTACAAAGGCAATACTGTTTGTTTTAAGATAATCCAAGGATGTGTGGCATGGTATTGGGGGCGTGAAGCTGGGAAGAAGAGGGAGGTCCAGTGTTGAAATCACTAATATATTTGTTCTTGTCTTATCAAAGAAGACAAATCAGCCTCATAAAAGATGCCAAATACCAAGGTGAGGGGCAACATGACGGCTCCATGGGCATCACTTTAGTCTCATACCTCTGGGGCTCTGGATTTCATTATCTGGCCTCATGGATTTTGTCTGAGTACACTGGTTTCCTATTGCAGTTCAAAGAAAGTATGTGGCCTTCCAGGATGTCCTGTGCCCTGTGCTTTCTGGAATAGACTCCAGCCTCACCACAGCCCTGCATCAAATAAGTGGTTTTGCAAAATTGTTTAGGAGTTTAGGTGTAGACAAGCATTCTAGTACCTTAACACCACCCAGTCCTCCAACTCCAGCTGTCAGATGGTGCTCGTTAGGCTGGGAAAAAAAGTCAGTCGGGAACTGCTTTATTGAAAACAATAGATTTGCAGGGTCTTCTGTCATTTATATCAGACTGGAACGAAAAACAAGAATGTAAAGTATTGCGTGTACTTTTGTAATGAAGGTATCAGGGTTGAGGTCTGGGTTGGCCTGTAGCTCTGTGATGACGGATTTTGCTCGAAGCTTTGACACCTGTGCTTAAGCATATATCCACCAAATTTCCATGATTGTGGCATCCTTCCAGAAGAAGTAAAATGATCCACATCCATTAAATCCAGTGATGTCCTCAGAAGGCTTAACCGTCTCGTTTCATCTTTAAATTCAGTATTTTATTTTGCTTTACTGATTGATTAAATTCAGTTTGGTATGCAAACGAAACATCTGAAAATATATTGTTACATCCATCTTCCAACCCTTTATCCTGGCTGCTGGAATCATATGTAGTATTGGGAACAAAGCAGCGGCACTTCAGAGAAACATGAATGAAATGGGGAGAGCATATACACATGCTACCCACAAAGAGCAGAGGTGGGATTCGATCCCCCATTCTTGGAGATGTGAGGCCAGTGTGGCCCCATCTGTTAGAAGAAGTTTTGTGAAAATGGATTCCTTGTAGAACTGGAGCATAATAACCCAGATACTGTGTGATTCTCACCCTGCGCTCTAGCTGCTGCATCCAATCAAGGACAGGTGTTACATTGGAGTAATTGGTTTATTAATATTAATTATTAATATTAATAGTCGTGTGTTTTTTTTCCGGGGGGGGTGAGGTTGTCATTTTTTTTCATTTTGTGCATTTGCACATTGTCTAATGCTCCTTCGTATGTAACACAGAGCTCTATGGAACAAAGGAAAATTAATCTCCTCTCAGTGTAAAAGACAAATTTCCTGTTCATGTTGTGGTTTCTCTGTAGCCTTTCAAGTCAAAAGCAGTTCTCTGCTTGCCCAGAAAGTCTTAGAGTTCCCTGAGATTGTGTCTGCAGTTTGAATCAATTTACCACTGGAAAATAGACAGGGCCCTCTGTATGGGGCCCATTCTCCTGGTCCAGAACTTTTACAACTTAGTCCAAAGAAATCCTCTACGGGGAGATTCCAATCTGGGGTATCTTTTTGTTTTTCCTCTTTTACTGCTCTTTGTATACCCACCCCATAGATTATAATAAAGGGGGTCGAAAAGATGATGCTTCTTTTGTTTGTACATAAAACATATTTGCTAAGTGGTGTTTGGTGTTTAAAGTAAATCCTTCGGTCTGTTGTGGGGCACACCCTTTTTTCCACAGCCCATTACAGTAGTCCATCTCCTAAACAGATTATGCGGTCATTCTCCCAAAAGTATCAGAGGGGATTAGTGAAGATCTGACTGAAACAGGGACAGCGGCAGAAACCTGCCAACATCCAGCCTGTTCTCTGAGTTCAGCTTCTCCACAATGTCACGTCTTTCTCCCCGGGAACACGTGGATGTGAGGAGGATCAGCAACAGAAGGGGAAGAGGGGGAGATAAAATGAGAATGAAAAATTAAAAACTAAAAGAAATGGACCAGAGCCCAAGTTCACATTTCCTGCTGGGAAATAATTTCCACTGAAAAGCTCAGCATCACATTTTCCACAATGTCACTACCTCACCCATAGAGAGAAACCACTGGTGTGTTTCCCCATGTCTTTCTGCCCAGTGATAAGAGTAAACTCACATGGTGATACTTCATGGAAGATAAAGGGAAAACCCTAGACACTTACGTCATGTCTTGCCTGTTTTTATGTTTCAGATCGTTTACATAGTTCTATCCATATGCTTTATCTACACTGAAGCTTCAGTATATTTGGGGCTTGTCTACTGTATTTTTACTTGTTATATTGCATGATGTAGGTGGACTATAGTCAGGACCTTCTCCCTGTCTGCTTTCTGCATAATGTTTATAGTGTCTTGTAGCATTGAGGACATGCCTGAAATAGGCAAAGTTCTTTCTCTCTGCCTCTTGTCTGTGTGCCTCAAGCTACTATCTGGGTGGGGTTTTTATATTCACATCAAAGCGGAACAGGAAACTGATGGACATGCGATACGCCAGCCATCCTGCTTTAACCGGTGTAGGAGTGTAGGGCCTAACAAGAGAGGAAAATGTGAAACCATGGTGGTTTGCTTTAAGATGGAACTCAAGTCCATGTAACTCGGCTTACTTTTTAAGGGTCTGCAGTAAGGCTGCTCCATTTAAGGCAGAAATCATAATCACGATTATTTTTGTCAATATTGATATCATGATTATTTAACATGATTACTCATTGACTCCAGAAATATCATGCATTTATTGAACTTTTAAAAAACGGTGGATTTCCCTGAACTCTAAAAGAAATAAAAAGGGCCTGAATTTGGACTAAACGGGAGCATCATTGCGAAACAAAATGTGACACAATGATCGTTTAATGATAATTATTTTGTTTTCATAATTGTTGGAAGCCAAAATCATAATTTGAAATAAAAATTTGATTAATTGGCCAGCCCTAGTCTGCATTATGACAGACCAGTTTATGATGTATATAAATCATTCACATACATAGTATTATTACGTTTATTTGTTATTTCCCCCGAGTAGCTATTAATGTCACTTCTTGCACCTCGACGAAAGCGCGTGAGACTGGAACATTCTGGAAGGCCACATAATTGCAGTCCTTCACTACTGCATTTGGGTTTGTGGCTGACTTGTTGCTTCTGCTGAACAAATATTACCATAAACAATGTGGGCCTAATTTTTACTGTAGTCTTTATCTGCTGCTTAACTGGACTGGAATGGAAGGAGTCAACCGTTGTGGTGATTGTATATTTGTTTAATGGATGGATAGTTATTTAATGGACTGCACAATCTTATAGGTTACACACACTATTTAAACTACCATAAAACCGTCGAATGAATTCAGCAGGTTTTATACTGGATTTATTACATGCCACACGCCTTGTGACTAAGAGTGTATGTGCTGTGACTAACATGTGGTTCAGTCACTTTCACAGCACTGAGAATGGATGTTGATATACCATTACCAGTTGGGAGTACAGGAATGCTGAGCTATGAGGGGGCTTTATTCTCCTGCTTTCCCAATTTGCCGCATTTTAAATCTGCATTCCTACTTAAAACGCTGCTGACTGTGGTGTAGCTGGGTAAGCTGATTGTCAGAATGGCTGCAGGGATCACAAACACAGGTCAGTGCTTATATCCGGGAGTCCAGGCTCCCCTGGAACGTTTATGACTGGGGACATGCTCTGGTGCCCTAAGGGCAGTTAGTTTCTTTCCAACTTTGTTATATTCACCACAATGCGGGCCATTGTGTCAGAGCTGGTTCTTCTGAGATTAGAAAATTGCATCATTACAGAATCTTCCTGAGGGCTCCCACAGGATTCCCAACAATCCTTGATGTGTGCTGGTGTTTGTTGTGGTCTAGTTCTTGCATACTTAGACATATCTGAACCCTTAATTTACCAAGTACCACACTTCAAGCCATGTTAAACCAGACCTCTTAACTAAGTAACTTGCTTTGTTAATCTGAATTTGTGTTAGTGGAACAATACATAAAACTTAGGCTGGGGGTTGTGTGTGTTAGGCTTGAGTTTCAGATTAAGATTAAGGTTGACTTTATTGATCTCTGGGGGAAATTCTGGTGCACACAGCAGCAGGAACATAGTGCACAGAAGAATATACATATAGTGCCATCAGACAAGGTGTAAAGACAGTAGACATGGTGCAAAAAAGTAAATTTAGTGCAAAGAGATTTATAAAGTACACGGTACACAGATAAAATCCTCAAAACAGAATATTGTCATACTATAAATAAATAAATATTAAAATGTAAGAATAATAAATTATGTGTAATTAGAACACCAGATGCTTCCCGATGTGTTTTGGCGGGGGGTGGGTTATGATACCAGCAAGCAGGAACAACCCGCAGTAGCGTTTTTAGCAAACCATGGTGGAATGAGCCGGTGGATAAATGGGCTCCAGGATAGCGCCCCCTAAAGCAGATGGACAGAATTGTTCTTAGTAAATTAGTGGGAGAACATTTTAAAATGAACTTGAGGAAGCACTTCTTCACACAGCGTGTAGTTGGAGTATGGAAT
>JAODLD010000069.1:19809067-19832113 GCA_026781065.1 Mormyrops boulengeri | reverse complement strand
TCTCCCCAAACGAGCTTGATGGGCCGAATGGCCTCCTCTCGTTTGTAAATTTCTTATGTTCTTATGTTCTTATGTAGTATTGCCCAATTTTACAAACATCCTCCGATCTATTGTTGCCACAAGGTTAGTCCTGTGATGGAGCTGGCCTTCCTGATAAGTTTATTCAGGCATTTGGCATCATATGAACTAACAGCATTCCTCAGGAGGCCACAGTGTGGATAAGCACACTGGCCACTAGGGACTGAGAAAACGTATACAGCAACTTGCTGCATTAAGATACCTGACCTTTCTCAGAAAGTAGAGTTTGCTCTGGCCTTTCTTGTCCAACACTGCTGTATTGTCCACCCAATCCAGTCTGCTGTTCTGGTGTACCTCTGTGTACTTGTAGCTCTGTACCACCTCCACTTCCTCCCCCTGGATGGTGAATGGCTTCAGGGGCTCCTTGTTATTCCGGAAGTCCACCACCAGCTCCTGTGTCTTGCTAATGCTAAGCTGCAGATTACGAGCTGCACCATAAGACCAAGTCCTCTACTAGTCCTCTGCTAGTCCTCTACTAGTGCTCATTTCTGTTTGCTGATGTATCCTACAATGGAGGAGTCATCAGAGCACTTTTGTAGATAGCAAGTGCTGGTGTTATACTGGAAGTCCAACATGTAGGGGCTAAACAAGAAGGAAGACAGGACAGTTCAGTGATGTACCACAGTGTTGCTCACAGGTTTGAAAGCCATAGGCTTTGTCAGTAAAGACTGTGAGTTTCATGATCTACCCAGAATCCCTGCTTCTTTTCTATCCTGACATAATGTGTGCCGCTATACAGGAAGGCCTCCCCACTTTAAACTTTCCATCTTGCACAGAGCAGAGATCACCTGGAAATCCTCAAAGCCATGTACTACTTGGAAAACCAAATTAAAATAACCTTTCGGCTTCATTTGGTCCCAGTCTCCCAAGGAAACTCAAACAAATGACACAGTCATCACTGTACCATCAAAGAATTTATAAGAAGCGAAGGTCATAAATTAAGACGCTTAGTGTCTGTGCAGGGTAAACAGAAGGGGAAAAAATCTGTTTTATCGAATGTAGAAGTCCCCTAGTATACAGCTTCTTGCATGGCTGCAGACAGATGGAAAAGAATGACAAATATGTTTCCACTCTGTACTTTGCCGGTTCTGGGGTCCTGCTTAATGATGGAAAGTCTTTGTGCTTCAGGGTTACCTCAAATTTGCTTTCAATGTCCCTGAAATTTTAGGGATCTGCACCACATTCCCCCCCAAGGGCTCAGAAGGAGGGCTGCTGACACTTTTATTTAATTCTGTCTTATTTAATTCTGCACAATTGCATTAAATTCACTTTAGTACACTTAATTTGTGCTCATTTTTTGTTTCATTTTTATAACATTCAGATTCAAAATTTGCAGCTCACTGAAAGGTTTGTTCAAGGACTAAATTCAAACATACCGGTATTAGTTTATGTTCTCTCTTTGTTGTACATACAAACTGGCACAAATTCAGTTAAATGCTATGTTTTTGAACAACATGGTGCTCACATTGGAAGAGTAGAAATGGCTTTGAAATGTGATGGAGAGGGGTGTATGGCATCTGAAGTGCTGAGACTAGGAATGTCCTACCAAGTCTCACTACGTCCCTGTGACATGTGAAGCCTGGGCACGTCCCTTTGTGGGGTGCAGTCTGGGCACAAGCCCATTACTCACCTGTAAGTAGGAGCTTATTGACAGCTAATTGATTAATCGATTAATGGTGTCCTCTTGTCATTGGTCCTGGTACGGTCTCCCAAGGCAAATTGGTCCTAGGTAAGCGGCCAGACAAAGTACGATTCAGAAAGACTGCTATGAAAAGAAACACTAAGGATCATATTACCACGCCTGGATCGGGGAGACCGCGGCCTTTCCCCGGAGTTAGGCCTCGGGAGGAGCTCGTGGGCAAGCGCTTAGTGGCTGAGCCTCTACCCATGGGGCCCTGCCGGGCATAGCCTCCCTTGTGTCCACCCTCTTGTGGGTCCATCACCTGCAGCGAACCAGTCTTCAGTGACCAGGCAAGTGAGGGTCTACTTATAGCCCCCCAGTTCAGTGCCAGTATGTTTGAGTTTACCCTTGTGAACGAGAGAGTCGCCTTCCTTTGACTTTGTTTTGGGGGTCAGGCTCTGATTGTTGTCTGTGCATAAGCATTAAACACCAGTTCAGAGTATCCTTTTGGAGGCATTGGATGGGGTGCTGGAAGTTGCCCCCTCTGGGAACTTAAACGCTCATGTGGGTAGCAACAGTGAAACCTGGGGGTGTGTAATTGGGAGGAACGGCCTGCCTGATCTGAACCTGAGCGGTGCTCTGTTATTGGATTTCTGTGGTAATCACAGTTTGTGTATAACAGACACCATGTTCGAGCGTAAGGGTGTTTCTGATTAACCTTAGGACACAGTTCTATAATCAATTTTGTAATCGTATTGTCGAATCTGTGGCCACATGTTTTAGACACTCGGATGATGAGAGGAGCCAAGCTGTCAATTGATCACCACCTGGTGGTGAGTTGGATCCGATGGCGAAGGAGGATGACGGATAGACGTGGTAGACCCAAAAGTATACTGAGGGTGTGCTGGGAACATCTGGCAGAGGCCCCTGTCCAGGAGATCTCCAACTCATACCTCCAGCAGAACTTCTCCTGCATCCCTAGCCTGAATGGGTGATGTTCTGGATCTCCATTGCAGAAGTGGCTGTGTGGAGCTGTGGCCATAAGGTTGTTATTGCATGTCGTGGTGGCAATATCCAAACCTGGTGGTGAATACCAGTGGTAAAGCTGGAAGACTCAGAGGAGGACTTACCCATCACAGGGGCTTAGATCACTGAAGTAGTCAAAAAACTCTTTGGTGGTATGGCTCTGAGGGTGGATCAGATTCATCCTGAGTTATAGAAAGTTCTTGATGTTGTTGGGCTGTCTTAGCTGACATTCCTCTTCAACATTGTGTGGACCTTGGGGACAGTACCTTTGGATTGGCAGACTGGGGTGGTGGCCCCCAGTCCGGATGGAATGTTCCAGCTTCAAAACAATGACACTCCTCAGCCTCTCTGGGAAGGTCCATGCTAGGGTACTTGCGAGGAGGGTCCACGCTCTGGTCGAACCTCAGATCCAGGAGGAATAATGCAGATTCTGTCCTGGTCGTGGAAAAGACATATGAATGTGTCCCTTGGGAGTCCTATGGGGGGTGCTTAAGGAGTTTGGGGTACTGGGTCAACTGTTGTGGGCCATCAGGTTCTGGAGCAAGAGTTTAGTTCGCATCAGCAGTAGTAAGTCACTTATCTGCCATGGTTGTCCTTTGTCACCGATACTGTTCATAACATTTTAGAGATAATTTCTAGGCATAGCCAAGCAAATGATCTGTTCCTGTTGACATCATCGGGCTCTGACCTGTAGCATGCACGGCAGTTTATAGATGAGTGTCAGGCAGCTGGGATGAGGATCAGCACCTCCAAGTCTGAGGCCTTGGTTCTAGACCAGAAAAGGGTGGCTTGCCCTCTCCTGGTGAGGGGTGGGTTACTGCCTCAAGCGGAGGAGATTAAGTATCTCTGAGTCTTGTTCAGGAGTCAGGGAAGATCGACCAGCAGATCAGTGCAGCGTCGGCAGTAATGCAGAAACTGTATCATTCTGTTGTAGTAAAGAGAAAACTGAGCCAAAAGGCAAAACTTTCAATTCGCCAGTCGATCTAATGATCTCACCAATGGTCATGAGCTTTAGGCATGGACCAAAAGAAAGATTGTGGATACAAGAGGCAGAAATGAGTTTCCTTTGCAGGGTGTCTGAGCCTTAGAGAGCTTGGACATTCGGGAGGAGCTCAAAGTAGAGCATCTATGTAGGATGCTTCCTGGATGCCTGCCTAGAGAGGTGTCTCGGGCATGTCTAACCAAGAGGGGACCCGGGGGCAGACCCAGGACAAATTGGAGAGATTATATCTCTTAGCTGGCCTGGGAACACCATGGTATTCCATCGGTAAGAAGGTGGCTGGTGAAAAGGAGGTGAGACTGCTTAGACTGCTGCCCTTGTGATCTGACCCCGGATAAGCGGCAGATGATAGATGGATGGAGATCATTTAGGCCGAGTGGCATAAAATAGGATACTGATTTTTCTTAAGTGCTTTGGAGGTATGTTTTGGGTCCTTTTCTGCTGTTAAAAATGAAGCCTTTGATAAAATCCATGTTATAGCCTTTTAAACCTTGTGTGACATGGAACTCTGCTCCTTATTTTTCCACAAACTTTTTACAATCCTTCCAAGCATGGAATTAATATTAAGGCTGTATTTTTAAATATCGAAAGCCTGGAGGATTCTGGTTAATGAATAGGTTCGGTTTGGAGAGGTGGGTTTTAAGGATGGATGGTGGTGTGGTGCTTTAATAAATGGCACACACGTCTATCCGTAAGGTTATTTTGCTCCTGTGTGTTTTGCAGGGTTCGTCATCCTGTGCACAGGGCTTTGACTTTTACAACCTCTTCCTCACCAGCGCCGTGACGGATGGGATGAAGCTGTGGGATTTACGCATCCTCAGGTGGGTTAGCCCTGAAGCAAAGAGCTTTGCAGCTCATGCCTTTATTTGAAAATATCTTGCATTCTGTATTAAAGCTTAGACCTGACAAATAGTGCATTCAAATTCAACACACATGGTCTGTATGCTCAACTGATGTAATTGTAGGCAAAATATTCCTAAATGGAAAAGAGATGATGTTCACCAACCATGCTTTTAGTTTCAATGTCAAACTTGTCATCTGTAGGAAAGTGACATATTTCAGAAAAATACTTTATTATCTTTTGGGCTATGGGTCTCATTTGGAGAACTTATGCGGACTTCATAAAATCTGTCCATGTGCTGCTTGTGTGTAAATGAAGCATACTGTCATATACTTTATTTACAGTTCACATATTGTTGGTGCTTAAATATAACAAAACCAAATTAGTGCATTTGCATGATCTAGTTTACAACCTGTACACTTTCGCTTTCATTTCTGTGAGTATGACCAGAAGCACAGGTGTGTGCATGGTGTGGAGCTGGTCTCAGTTTTTCTGCATTTTTGTCATTTTCCAGGATTGTAAATTAGATTATGTATTCAGTTTTGGTATAAATCCAATTTATGTTGAAAATGCATATCATAACAGTCACTGGTGGTGTTGAGATGGAACAGAGAGAATATTCTGGAATGTTTTACAAGTCAGATCAAATGTTGCACATATAACTTGCTAATGTAACTTAACTTACTAAAGTTGAATAAATAAAAGTTTAAGTTACCTCAGTAATTCATCAAGACATCAATTTGTGAATCCCCATTCAACAGAAGTTCCAACATTTTTTTGTTTTTTTTTTGTTGTTTTTAGATAACTGAACCGTACATTAGTTTCCCAGCTTGTTAGTGTGAATCCACTCACCCTTGAGCTAACAGTACTCCTGGCATCAGACATTGAATTAAGTCCTAGGCAGGATTAGGGAATACACTGGAAATCTGTTGAGTGGGTGTTGTATAAAGGGTATTGTATCAGAGCGGAGCAATGAGACGTCACTTGAATCCTCTACAATTATAGCCAGTATGACCAGCATGCTGAAGTTTGCCGTCCTTTAGTCATGCCTTACCTGAAAGGGAACGTGAAAAGCCTTTCATTGTATCATACTAAAATGGTGTCTCTGGAGTTCCAATGAAAAATGGACAGCTGTGTTTGACATATGGTTGAAGGAAGGGTGGGAGGTCTTATCTTCTGGCAAGGATCGATCGAGTGAGTTTGACTCTGTTGTTCTGAATATGGTAGGACACCATTCTACATGCCAAGTCCAAGCCTGTCAGCTCTGTACAAGACATCAGCCTGCTGGACTGATCCAGGAACAGACCTTTCTTCTCCTCCCCCGCCAGAGTCAAACTTCCTCAAGTTTTTACCATGTGAAACCAAAAATGGTCTTCACTCCACCCACATACTCATATACATGTGGCATTTTTATCTCCCAACAAGGTGTTATACTGCTAATAAAAATTGTAGGTGCTCTGCTGCGAACACGTAATCCAGCCATGAGTGTGACCTTAGCTTATCCAAATGTAAGGTATGGAGTTTAGACAGAAACATGCCTTCATTTTATCCTAGAGGTATGTCGCCTATGAAATAAGTGAACATCACATGCTGCTTTGATGCGTATTTCATAAGTCAAACATTTCAGGATTGCGTCTGTGATCTGTGCGGGTGTTTCTCTACATCAGCCCCCTTTTAGCCTCTTCCCTTTGGCGGAAGAGCCTGAAGTCTCCCTCTTTCGAAAGTCTGTGCGACTTCTCACACTTTCCGACCACAGCTACAGCAGAGGGGTGCTGGCGGCAGCCACCTCCCTCACAAAGAGAGAGCGCCGCCTCTGTGATCCCACGTGCTGAAGGACAGCCCAGGTTCTGGACTTGTGGAGGCAGAGGGGCTACTGTGCCAAGGTTCCCCCCTTCCTTAGGTCAGATTCCTCATGAGAATCGTAACATCTTTTTCCTGCAATGCGAAGGGCCACCTCGAAAATATCAAGGGCTATGAGCGAAAACTGTGAGAAATGCGTCCAAAGACCTTAGTAACTGAAACCTGATCCAGCATGCAAGCCAAGCTGTTTCAAATTCATTAAGATGCCTTTTTTATGAGATCCCTGTGGAAGCTGAAATCTAATAATTATGACTTAAATATTGTATATATGCGTTGCAAAAGAGTGCAGGGAAAAATACATTAAATACACAAGTTTGTACTTAAATTGTAGTAAAGTTGGCTAGTACACAATGTGAATGATATCATGATAATGGCAGATGTTGGAATTTGGGGGATGTGTGCATTTTTGGGGGCAGTTTATATTTGTTCTGTGCTGATATGGGATATTGACTGGAGTAAAACTTGATCCGTGTAAAGGCCTTACAACTGGATGTTTATCTTCTGCTAAGGATTTAATGTGTTTAGTCAGCTCTGTCTGCCTTAATCCATTTTAATAAATGACTAATACACTTAACATTACCAAATCCAAGTTAATCCCTTTGAATGTGTTTAGTAAGCATATACACACGGTACTGGAAGTAAGGCTTTAAAAGGGATTTTGGTGATTTTGATAAGATAAATGATAAAGACCTGGTCCTTTGCATAGCTGGCCTTGTATGGAAGAACAAGATTGCTGCAGTTCTTCAGCCACTGTGGATTTAAATTCTTTGTATGTGAGCTCTTGGCAAAGTGTGAAAATTTAGTATTTGGTGTCCTTCATTCTTTGAGGCTGAGAGGCTTTCCGGTCCTGTCGCCAAATTCCGCCGAGGTCTTCTCCTTCTGTAATAAATATTTGAGCCCCATTTCCAGGTCGTGCGCTGGTCGGCTTTGGGTCCATCAGAGAGTAGCTCTGTTCCCCTGTTAAGGCGTGAGGGGGAGCGTGGATGTGGAGAACCGATACAGGAATTACATGGAGGGCTCGAATACAGGCACCCTGAGTGAAGCACGGACCGCTCAGTATTTAATCACAAACCACTCTTCCCTAACTTGTCGTACACTGGGCGTGCATTTTTCGTTTCTTTTAGAAATGAGGTTTCGATTTAGAACTATCCGTCACCACTTGATCGCTTGCCACTTTTAATCGTTGCAGTCATATACATACCACAGGGGAAAAAAAAATTTCATAGGGCAGCACGGTGTGCTAAAGAGAGGGAAACTAATTTCACTTAAAGTGTGTGCTATGCACTTTGATTACTTCGCAATGAAGTTGTGTTCCAGCTGGTCCGGTAAGGCCCTGGAATATCAGAGCATATGCTGCTCCATGGTCCAGGCAGATGTGGGGCACACATCTAGCCTGTTGTAGAAGAATACCAGGGCTGTTAGTACTAGCCTGCTGGCTCTTGCTGTGACTCCTGAACAACAGGACTGGGGAGCCCCAGGCTCTGATGGAGTGATTCTGGATCTCTCTGGTTCTGTCTGTTCCATGAAGTCAACTCTGATCCACTTCTCTGCCCACGCTCTTTAACCAGAATGTAATTTAATTGAAACGCTGCAGCAATTGATTGTGGATAAAATGCTTTTGTTTGGTTAGAGTTTGTGTAATTTGTGTGCCGGTGCTCTGAAGTTAAAGGTCCTGTGCTGACTTGGGTGGTGTCTGTGAGTTTCCTATTTATTTGTTTATTACTTGTAGAATATTGTAGAACTTGTAGTAAGTACTCAGGAAAAAATAGGGCATTTTAAATAATTTAATTTATACTTATTCCTAGTCACTGTAATTTCTCATACTAAAGGGAAGCACACAGGAAATTAAGGGGGGGTTCACTAACTAATTAGTTTACCAACTAAATTTTAGGGGAGTATAGGTAGCTGGCAGGCAAGAAAGAGGGCAAGAGGCAATAGCCATTGTGTTTAACAAGGACGGAGCCATTAAATTTCTTTTGACTTTTAACATAATATCCCTCTTCTGTCTATTTGGGTCAATGTCTTTTTTAATGAAAGGGGAAAATGTAATTGTTTGGCAGCCTGGACAGCATTATTGAGGAAGTTAACTTATTGTGTTATTGTGCTGCCCCATAAATGCTGATGATAAATGGCTGGACAGTATATTTCAATGATTTATATAAAGTGCTGTTACATGGGTCTACCCATTGCGGAGTGTCGTGCATGGCTTTCTATTCTCATTAGATGCAAATCTTTGCTTTATGGCCAGTTTAAGACGGGTTAAGCACTTGGTGTAATATTCCCTGTGTGTCTTATAAAACCCTACTGAATAAACCATGAACATAGTTTGGGGGCCGCTGGTCTGATGGAAACTCGCCGGATTCGCTGCTTCAGCTTCTCTCATCTCTCGTTCTGATGTTCTATTTCCACCGTGGGTTTCATCGGCAAAGTTCAGCCTGCATCCAGCAGATTTCTCAAACACACTACTTTTTACCACATAAGAAATGGTTTCATAGACCTCACTAATCTGCTGGAATGCCCTGCAGTCGTTAATGATGACTCGTGTCATGGTGACTTAAGATTAGCATGCGGAATGCAGATGCTGATTTCTGAGGTAAAAGTGCATGTCTGTCCGTGCCTGTCACTGCTTAGATCAGCAATAATCCTTGTCAGTCTGGCATGAGACTCCTGTAGAAACACATACTGTTTCATGGTGGTTTCTGTGATCAGGGCCAAACCTCCTGTTTTGGAAATGCCAGCCTGATTTAGTGACACCTCCCTTTTGAAGCTTGATGCAGTAAACAGATTCACTAAGGATAAAGGGCCTCTTGGTTCGGCCTTTACACCTATTGCTTACATATCCTCAAAATTTAACTTGCAGACTTTATCAGGTCTTTTTATTTATTTATATTTAATAGAAATATGTTTGGGAATAGTTAATCATCCATTTCATCGATAATTTTATGTATCGTACATTTGGCCACATCAAAGTCATAGTGAACTAGGATAATTCACAGTAAAAGATAAATATTCAGATAAAAGTAATGTGGCCCGTAATGTAATGTGGCCCGATTCAAAGCGGAGGGCTGCTAACCAAGTTGGAGTTGATTATTTTCATATAACTGCACACCTCAAAGTGGTTTATCTCGCATATACCAAGGCGAATGAACAAGAATATTAGAGTAAACTAGTCACAGAAGAAGAAAATTCAGAAGAAAATTACTTCAATTAGCATTGTTCCCTGCCTTTTGCCTATACCCTCTGATACCCAGACCCCTGTTACCCTGAATAGGACAAGTGGTTACAGAAAATGGATGGATGGGTAAAAATGTCTGTGTCCTATTTTGATCACGATCGATCCCACAAATAACTGACAAAGCGATTTCATCCTCCATTGCTTTGGTGTGCCAGGAATAGTTTTGTATGAAATTATGTGTGTAGTTTAACCTAGTAGCTTTTTCTTTTTGCATCTCCTACGCTTATTTAAAATAAATGTCATGGTTCATGTTGTGTGGTGTGAAAGCAACATGAAAGTGGTCAGGAGTTACAAAAGTGCCTGGTTAAGACGGCCCAGGAACTAGCTTCTGAACTTCGGAGTGAAAACACCTATATAGTGGTTGGAACAAGCAGGCGTAGTCCCTGGTACCTAGGTGCTGACTGCTGTGTCAGCCGATGTGGAGACATAATGGGAGGTTGGGACAAAGGACTCTCTTCAGTCTGTTTGTACACACTCTGAATATCACATCTTATTACAGATGTACTTAGAAGAAAGGGGAAGTGATGGTGTGAGAGTGGCTTAAGGTGGCATGGTGATGGTTCATTCTGCTGCTCGTTTTGTGCTCAAGTTATGGGTCACAGCCTCTGACCGTTTTTGAAATCTCCCCAGCTCAGTTTCACGGCAATGCTTGGATGATATATGCATTACTAATTTAAACTTTAAAGAGATGCTCTGCGTATTCAGAGAAGGCTTTTAAAGCACCATTTCTCTGTTTTCCAAGCTCTTTCATTGTTTATTTGCCTTGTAGTCTCCACTATCCAAGAGAGACTGACAACTTGCAGTGCTCAAACCAACTATTGTATGCATTTATACTAAATCTTATTTGTACAGCTGGGGTTTTACTGGAGCAGTACTTACGCCCCCCATGGGATTTAAGCGTGTTGTACTGCCGTCTGGAGTCCACTGCTCCAGGCTCCATCGCATTTGCAGGCCACATATGCGAGTCTAACTGGTACAGTAGTCATGGAATGTAGAGTCTGACCTATATAATAACTGTAAACCGTATTCCATGAGTTACAGATGCCTGTGTTTTATATCCCCATATGCATGAAAGCATTATAAAGTGGCTTGGTCCAATAGCTCTTCAAGAACACCCGGTCTAATTTATAGCCTACAAAACAGGTTTGCTGTATTTCAGACTGAATCTGGCAACACTGCATTTACAATACAAAAATGTAAGACCTTACTTTTGGAGGACAGAAGAACATTCCAGTGAGCCACCATCCGTTTTCTTCTTTGTTCTAGAAATCCATTAATCTGAAGTTAAAGAATGCAGTCAGTGCTCATGTCACACAAGGATTGGAGTTATTTACAAATTTTTTGTCATGTGACGGTAAATTGCAGCATGTCCATAAGAATATTAAAGTTATTTTATCATGTAGAGTTCTGTGTGTCATGTAGAGCAGTTTTGATGTCTGCACCAATCCTTGACAGTAGAATTATCTTCATCTGCTTTTCTGTCCCTAAGACCATGACCATGAGCGTGCCATTGCTGGTTATAATAGATAACACAATCTCGGAGACACTTCATTTAGCCTGAGAGAAATTGCTGTAAGATGGTGACCCCCAAGTGCGCTGGAAACTTTGATGCATTCTGGCAAACTCTACTTTGAATACTGTTTTGAGGTATTTATCTATATATGACATTTTGTTTTTTCTGCAAAAAAATTCAAGGTTCTGCTTCCTCCTCTCTGCCTCATCATCCTATTACTCGGATTAGCTGTGACTGTACATATTCAACTGATTACCGAGGAAAAAAATAGCAGCCGAACATTCTTGATGTACATGAAGAAAGAGAAAATTACTGATCTCTTAAATGAAAATGCAAGGCTATGGTATTTGTATTAAACCACTTCAGTTTTTAAGGTTATGAAGAGATGCATTGATGCCTGATGATCCCATTCTTCTCTGTGATGGTTCACCAGCCCAAAATCATCCTGTTTTGATTGCATGTTTTCAGACCTACTGGGGAACGCCTGACGTTTTGTGTTTGCCTAGTTCTGGGTAACCCATCGTGGGCAACATCCACACATACAGCAGAAATGGCCTGTGGTGGGGCAACGACTCACAGCAGCATCTGCAGGAATGAATTTGGGAGTCTTGGCATGGCAGTGCATCATCCATGGCTGCCTACCTCCTCTGTGGGCTTCCTGGGGCCCTGCTTCCGTGAGCTGTCGTTCTGTGTCAACGGCATGCAATATACTGATGGGTATGTGCAGTCAGGCGCAGCTATACACTAAGTCTTTAGGTAGCTGTAACTTTCTGCTTGTTTTATATTGTTTTATTTGTCAATGAGCTCCAGATGTGATATCTTAAGCTACCAGTACCAAGTAAGGGCCCTCTGTGACTTTAACAGAACTCAGTGTAATTTTTCATGCAAGAGTGACTGGAGTAAGAGCCAAAGTCAGGGACATTGCCCTCTGACAGGGATTTTTTTACTGACTTATTAGTAGTCCTTATAAATGTACTGTATCATTATAGTCATCCTTATTAATATCTGATCCTGTTTACTTGGAGCAAAATTGAGGCTTTTAGAGAGATGAAACAAATCAAATTAATGACAAATAATATATCAAACTGTTCTGGAAGAAATGATGCACTGATAAATGGAGTTGGATCTGTAGTTTGTTTCCTCCTACAGAACCTCCCCATCCTGCCAGAAGCATGAGCTCACACAAAATGCTCTGCTTGCCGTGCTCATGGGAACCACAGGCAAGATGGCTGGAGTTAAGGGCCAATCAGACACAGTTACAGCTTGACACACATGCTCACACGCAAGCACTTTCAGAACCGTTATCGAGTCTTTGGCGATGACTTCAGCGTTTTGGTGTTCCATATTGTGGGTCTGGTACCAGTGCAGTTTCTCTCCTCCAGGATGTTTTCTGTACCTTTGTTCTTTGGCTGACAAAGGACTCATTAGTCTGGCTGAAAAGGGATATCTCCATTTCATCAATAATAAGCTGAGTGACATTGCTCTTCTCTCCCAAACACCCAGGTGTGTCCGTAAGTTTGAAGGTCATCAGAATCGGTGCCATCCCTGCACCTCTGCCTTCTCACCCTGCGGACGCTACATTGCCACAGGCTCTGAAGACAACTCTGTGAGTGACTGGCCCCCCACACACACTTTTTAGTTTGCCTTTTTTCCGTATTTCTCTGCCTGCTTGTTTTGCCTTTGCTTAGCCAAAAATGTGCCTGGAGAATCACGTTAATCATGTATGGGAGATCTGCTCCTAAGCTTCTCCTACCAGTACATACCGGTCTGTTTGCAGGTCCAAGGGGTCTAAAAACGGATGCATGAGCAGCCATTTGATGTCAGTGATAGTTTGGGTCAAATGAGAGTGCACGCACGTCTTTGCAGGTCGGATTTCTCCCATCTGGAGGAGGAAAAACCAGAGGAATGTGGATTTTTTCCACAGGTTCATGAATTACTCTGAAGCTTGTGTGAGAATCAGTTTAGTACACTTTAGAGCATCTCTTACACACCTGTTATCTGATTGATGCCAAAGGGACATACAAAGGACATGGAGATGTATGACAGGATACAGGATGTTCTTTTTCTGAGAGATGCATTCAGGTTGAGTATTACATATGAGCAAAGTGAGAGATTTTTTTTTTTAATTCCCGCAATAAACTTTTCATAGGATCTATAGGCTGAATGATTAACTAAATAAATGATGCTGGTAAGATGTACACTTGTTCACTCAACATGAAACATTTTTTACCTCACACGCGTTCCACTACGCCCTCAGCCATGCTCGAGACGGATTAGGTGTGGAAGACTGTGAAGCACATTCTGCTGGAGCACCACATCCTGTCACAGATTCCCACCAGAGAAAAAGCTAAACTCAGCCATCTTTTCTGAGGAACAGTCAGCATTCGCTGGGCTGTCATGTTTGCCAAACTTAGCTGAAAATGTCTCCCGCCGTTCCCAGCACGTACACCGGCTCCCGGCCATCTGGCTTGAGCTTTCATTGTACTGTTCTTGTATTGAGAGTGCTATACGAGTGATGCTCTCTGGCCAGTGCTTTGCACAGCCCTGATGATGGTGAGGTTATCTGGGACGTCAGTCCCATTGTGGGTCCTATTTAAGGCTAGGACAGCTTCTACGGGGGAAAGCTGCATAATAGAGAATGGACTGGAAGCATCGCTAAAAGACTCAAACAGAAACACACCTCAAATCGTAACCACATGTCCCTAGTAGAGATGTGTGAAATGTAGCCTCAAAAAGGGCACAAAATCCCTACAGTGTCAAATCTGATTTTTCCATCCTGTCTTGTTATTCTCTTTGTTTTCCCCCAACTGTCTCCCTTTCTCTGTGTGAATTGTGTCTCACTGGGCAGCTGCTTTGGGTTTAATTTTGAGCTTTTCAAAGGTGGGAACCCAGTGCCAGAGCTTTTTAAACTCACCCTCCATGCTGGGAATCTTTGTGCTTATTGCCCTTTCTTCTGTGAAACTGTGAGTCTGTGTTATAAGCCTGTCAGACTTGCACCATCCTCCCCTCACCCCAAGCTGATGTGACCTACATCAAAATAGGGATTGTTCACATCATCAGAGCTCGTTCAAATTCCCCACTTGGTCAAATAGTAATAGGCCTATACACTTTGCCACGATGCTTCAGTGTTACACAGTGATCAGGAATTATTTGGAAACTGCCTGCCTGGAGCCAAAACCAAAGTGTATATTTTCCCCTTAGTCTATTAGTTGCTAAGCCCACTTAGTGCAATCGCTTTTCTGCGGGGTGGGGGGGTGGATGTGCCTTGCAGTGAGGATCTTCTCACCATACTGGAATTACCGTAGGCCTTGGCAAGGGGACTGATTCTCAAATATTTAAACTCTCCAGGGGCATAAATCTCTGTTTTACAGATCAGATATACAGGAATGCTATAGCCTTCATGTAGGGTAGGAACAATAAAATCATGACTTAAGCTCTTAGCATCTTAAGCTCAATCAAAACACTTGAATGTCCTGTTTCATTAGGACTGCAAAACAGACTTTTTTTTTTTTACTTTCTGCTGGAGTAGCTCTGCTGCAGCCACCAATAGGAAGGCTGCACGCATGATGAAGGGGGATTGGGGAAAGCCCTCGGGACCCTCATCTACGATAGGGACAAAACTGCTGGAGAGCCAATGGGGTCAGGCCTGCTGGGGATCGGAATTGGTGTGGTGCTGAGGCGTCACCCACTGCAGGGCAGCACTCGGCTCCTAATCTGAGCCAGCCTATCTGGGTAGGCACTTAGGTAGGTACACCTATTTGTCAGGTTGCCCTGATGGCTGCCATACTCAGGGAATAGCTAATGCTGTGGTGGATTAGCTGCTCTTGATGGCTGCACTCCTTTCAACAAGCGTATTACGAGGCTCTCTCTGGATGTCTTGTCTGTTGTCTCAGTGTTTGCTCTAAATGTGGTGTGATGTCTTGAAGAGAGAGACATTTTATTTTTATTGGTGGTTGATGGGTGCCCATGAGGTGACACTCCTCTGGTCATGGATGATTTCAGTTTGACCACTAGTACTGACAGGGCTGGCTATAAGGATTGTGTTGGTCCCGACGGGGCTGCCGACCATGATGAAAGTGGTTCCATGTTACTTGACTTCACAAAGGGTCAGGGGCTGTGGGTCGCTGGGTCCTGGTTCCAGCGCCCTGTGCTGCATCATTGGTACTTCAATACTGGTGGTGCAGTGAAGGAGATCAGTCACATCCTTGAGGGCAGATGCTGGAGGGTCCTACAAAACTGCAGGGTCTACAGGAGTGCCCGGATTGTGAATGCTGACCACAGGCTTGCTGTTGCTACGCTGAAGATTCAGCTAAGGTCCAGTAGGCTACTACCTACTAGGAGAATAAGGCAGGGCCTGGCCAGACTCCAGGATCAAGCTGTTTCAAACTCCATGCAATTTGTGTGAGGAATTTGCAGACTTGGGTATGACTGCTGATTCTAATGCTATGTGGGAGACCTTCCATGACAAGACCCTAAAGGTTGCTGAAGGTTGTGTTGGTATTGCCGGTGTTTCATCTTGCAAGGCACCCTGGATATTATCGGGAGGAGTCACAGTGAATGGCTTGATGACAACTCTGGTCTGTACCAGGAACTGAGAAGGACAGCAACAAGGGCTCTGCAGAAGGAGGTGATTGCTAGAGGAATATATGAGCAAGTGACACCACAGCATCTATGGTTTAGTGACCCCCATCCTGCCTATACATGAATTGAAGCATTAAGCACATCCGAATCTGTTCCTCGGAGAGTCGCAGTCAGGGCGGGTGATGGAACGGTCCTTATGGATGACATTTCAGTTGTGACCCACTGGACCGCTACTTTGAGCAACTGTTTAAAGCTCATTCTCTGGAGAGGAAGTTGGACATCTCTGGGTCCACAGTTCTTGAGGCTGATCCTCCAGTTAGGTGGTGAACTAGCTGAGGGTAGGGAAGGCTGCAGGGATCTGTAGTATCTGGTGTGAATTTCTTCAAGCTGGTGGTAAGGCTGTCTGCCTGGCATTGCAAGCAATCTTTGCTTCCAATTGGGTGTCACCCTAACTGACTGGAGAATGGTGCTTGTTCCTATCTGGAAAGGGAAGTGTGATTGCCTGGATTCCGGCACTATATTGATCACAGTGCTGGGTAAGGTTCTTGCTAGGGTCATCCTCAACAGAATCCATGATCTTACTCGCCTACCAGAGACCGGAGCAGTCTGGTTTTGTGCCTAAGAAGTCTACCATCGACTGCAACCTGGCGCTGATGGTACTTATCAAGCGCAAGCATGAATATCAGCAGAGTTTCTTTGCAGCCTTTGTCGATTTTCATAAAGCATTCAAGTCAGTTGATTAAGCTGCCCTGTGGGGCATCCTGAGACTTCATAGGATCCCCCTGAAGTTGCTGGACATCATGGCCAGTTTGTACACTGGTACTGAGTGCTGCGATGAGTGGAGATAGGAGAGGCCCCTGGAACCTTCAAGATTTGAAGACAGTTTGTGTGGAACAATGGGCCAAAATCACATTTGAAC
Source organism: Mormyrops boulengeri (assembly GCA_026781065.1). Classification (NCBI taxonomy): domain Eukaryota; kingdom Metazoa; phylum Chordata; class Actinopteri; order Osteoglossiformes; family Mormyridae; genus Mormyrops; species Mormyrops boulengeri. The sequence continues at coordinate 19,815,439 of JAODLD010000069.1, read as the reverse complement.
AATGAATGCGATTAGTTTCTCCATGTAGGAGGCATCTTGAACCTGTGATTGCCAACAAAGGCTTTTCTACTAAGTATTAAATACATTTCAGTAAGTGTGTTCAATACATATTCCCTGTGTCATTTCACTTTATTACACATAACTTAATTTATGGACTTTCTTGTTTTGATTTCTTTGTATGTGTGGATTACTTGGGCTGTTACCGACATCTGGTGTAAATTTTATGTCAATAGCCCCATTAGAAATATATTTACTGAGAAAAATGTTGACACGCTCAATACTTATTTTCCCCGCTGTATCCAATGGGAAAAATAGAGCTAGGGCCAAGCGACTCCAAAACTTAGTAACTTACGCCAAACAAAATGAATTAAATAATAAAAACAATGATAGCAGTAGCCAGTAGTGTAATTATATGCATTTTAAATAAGAAATAATACCGCAACATTGAGAATTGATGTCATAAACATCTCCTATGAGTCTCATGAGAATTTCCTAGTAACAAGTTAAGCTGAATGTGCCGAACTCGCTGGATTATCAATTGCTTAGAGTCAGGATGGTGATAGCCAAAACAATGCTTCATTAACCGTTTGCTCTATTTTATGACCAAACTAGATGGTGCTCTCGGTATACTTTGGGAGCCTGCTTTGAGCCCTTTTTTTGAACAGAGAGCACCATCAGGTGGGGTCAGAAAAATACAGCAGATGGTTCATGAAATGTTGTTTTGGCCATCATTAGTGAGGAGTATTGAGCCACAGCCACCATGCATCACTGTACACTGGACGAAATTGTCAGAGGTTACAAATGCGGAAATTTCTGATGCCCTGTGAGACAACAGAATTTGCCAATTGCCCCTTAGCAAATTCAATTTATTAATGAATTGGGTATTACCAACATTATCTATGCAATCTTCCACTAGCGACAAAGGAAACAGGGACACTTACAGCGTTTACTCGCCGATAGTCCGAAGTAATTCACAAGCAGAATAGTTTTACTCACCAGAATCAATACAATCATGCATCACATAACGACATTCCGAGAAATGCGCCATTAGGTGATTTTGCCATTTTGAGAACATCATACAAAAAATACATAATATACTTACACAAACCTACTGCACACCTAGGCTATAGAGTATGGCCTAAATAACAATAAAAAAGTACAGCATATTAAACATATAAACCAGTAACATAGATGCTTTTTATCATCATCAAGTATTATGTTCTGTACATAAATGTATGTTATACTTTTATACAACTGTCATTTCTGTTTTTCATTTGCCATTTCTCCTTTTTTCATAAAAACGAAAATCCTCTTTGGATATCTAAAGGTTAGCGAAAACAGGTGCTAATGTAGGTCTTTCGTAAAAGCAAAGAGGTATAGAGTGAACATTTGTAAAACAGATACCAGTAATAATGATATGTTTCATATGCAGTGAGGCCAGTACATTCCAAAGTCAAGATATAGTTAGTTTAAGGACTCTGGTGACATCCTGGGGTACAATCAGAATATCACTTACCCGCTCAGCGCTAAAGGGCTCTTCCTTGACCAGGTGTGAAGTCTCAATGCTGTTAGGGCATTCTGTGTGGTACAACATTTTACACAGGCACAGTAAATATTTTTACTAGGAAAAAAAATTCTGGGTATTTTTTCCACTTCTATTAATAGTTTTCAGTCACGTGACTGGCTTGGAGACCCGGAGAGCAAAAAACACCCTTCTAACATGGTGGCTAACACTGGGCACTCTAACATGGTGGCTAACACTGGGCACTCTAACATGGTGGCTAACACTGGGCACTCCGCAGACCTGCAGCGTAGGTTCGTTAATATTCCTTCTGTTCCAAGCAATGAATATTTATATGACCTATCAGTAGAATAAAAAGATATGAGAACAAACTGCAAGTTTTGGGCACTTGCGATCCCCATACAGCACCCGCCGCAGTGTTTCAGTCACTGAAAACAGCAAAGTCCCAGCCAGTGTTCCCCTTCGGCAACGACATATATCTTGTAGAGAATCCCTCCCCTTACTGCCGCCAGGATGAAAGATTATAAAAGTACAGACAGCTATATGTCTGATTATGTCCAACATATCACATTAAATGCACTTTTTTGCTTGCCCATAATTCTGCATCGGAAAATTTGACCGATAACCAAAATGCTTTTTGTCTAATATCGCCGGTGCTGGTATTCTGATAATTTGTCCTGCCTTGTCAAGTTGTCCTACCATCTATCAATCGGTGCTACCCTATCGAAGAATGCTACTGTCATTTTTTATGGACTGAAACTGAAAATGGATAAAAAATTACTACATTTAAAAAACGAACTAATGCAATATAAGTAGTGTGTCTTGATGGTCTAAAATGTCTTATCAGATGGTATTAAAACTACAGGTAGCACCTCTCGATAGACTGAAGCACTTCATCAGATGTCCTACCTTTATAAGATACATAGGTAGCATGTATTGTGTGTCATATAAATAATAGGTTGTGTTCCATTTTGATTGTGATTGATCCTCCCAATAACTGACAAAACAATTTGTTCATCCTCTAATTTGTTGGGGTGGCGGAGATCTAAGAGATCCAATCATTGGCAGTCCTGAGGGGAAAAAAACAAAAATACAAAAATGTTACAGATGAAACTCCAGAAGGATAGATTCCAGCACCTTACTGAATGCTTACTTTGAATAATTCAGCTGTTTTCTACAGAAAAGAGGATCGTATGGACACCTGAAAACGGATATAGTAGGACTTTAGTGGGTGTATTAGTGTAACAGGTGCAGGAGAATGGGCAGCACTGCCAGCCATATAATGAGCCACTGGTCATATCTAACTTGTAATATAGTATGCATGCAGTAATGAGTATGTGATGGACAGCTACACTAAGCAGATTACAGTACAATTATTTCATCACCATCTTCTTTCTCAGCTCCCATTGTTTTGATTTCATAGTGCAGTTTTGCCTTATTTTTGTGAAATTTAAGGGCAATCTCGTTTGAGTATAAAGTGGTCTGATATTTACATTATAATTTGCTAAACATTTGTATTCATACGTGTTTGTATTCATTTGTGGGGCCTCTCCATTCATTTATATGGGATAAATAAGCCCAGTAGGGAATCCCTAATCCGAATAATGATATCCTTAACCCCTACCCAGCTCTACCCTTAATCATAAGTAATCAAACAAAATACAGTGGTACCTCAGTATATGTCTGCTTTGGAATAAGTCCAACTTGGTATACCTCCTGTTTGGACACGAAAAAGTTTGCTTGGTATACAACCTTTGTTTGGAATACAACTCGCGTGCTAGAACTTGTATGGGTCAAAATGATTCACGACACCGCACGCTACCCTTGTTTACCTCTCTCGAGACAAAGCCACAAATGCCCACGAGCGTTAGTACGGCAGTTGCTAACATTCAGTGAACAACCTGCGCTATAGCTCTGTGAATTTTCATCTAATTGCTTTTATATTTACGTATTTTAGTATTAAGCAGTGTTTAAATTATTTTATACAGCCCCATCAATGTACAATATCCCAATAACAATAGGGAACGGATTAATCATTTTCCCTTTATTCCTTATGGGAAAAATTTGTTTGGTATACGTCCTGTTTGGCCAGAGGTCCCACCCTAAGGAAACCAGTGTGATGGGGACACGTAGGCCCTTTGCAACCTTCAGCACACGGTGGCCCTGAAGACCTTCCCTCATTCTCTAAAATGTCCATCATAGTTTATTTTTAGATATGTAGGGCAGCGGGGCTCAGAGAAGTACCTGTGGGCCTTGCGGGACTGGTAATGACAAACCCAGAACCTGAAGCCATTGGATTTCCCTGCTCTCTTTATGTGTAAACCTGCCTGGCCTTGGCAGGTCACTCTGCTTGTACATCCCAATGTCCCGTGACACCCAAAACTTCTCTTCCTTGAGCCATGATGAATCGGTGCAGTATAACCAAGTGAAATGCTGGCCAGTCAGCCGGCCATGCCAAATCTCTGTGCCATATGCCTTGACTAGAGCTCCTTATTCCTTCTGCTATAGCCTTTATGGACCTCCACTTAGTGTTATTTAATCCAGAGCCTGCACGACGTCCTGTTAGCTTGGTCCAGTAGGTTGTGGGAAGCTTGGAACCAATCATACATCTGGAAGGTTTAAGCCAAAGGTCTAAGCTTTGTATATGCCATTCTTGTCATATATAAGAAAAACTGTTCTGATTATTTTTGTACATATATTTCATTACAACAATGCACAGGACCTGAAGGTACCAGATCTCAAGTAAAACGGCTCCAGATATGAAAGTTTATGCTCTAAGTTGAGGCTCTGGAGTTACTGATTTTTATTTTCATTTTGCACAGAAGTAGTTACAGCTGAAATGTTTGTGCACTTCCATGAACTCACCAGAACACAAAACTGCACAACTTTCAAACCTCTCCTTTCCTTATAAGCTTTTTAGGATGTTGCTGCGGCAAAGTCCCAAGTTTCAGTTTGGATGAGGTTCCTGGAATGTTGTTGACCTGTTTTGCGGCTTGTGCTGTGGACCTGGAGCAGAAAGATTACAGATCCATGTCACCTCTATTCGCCTTGAAATAAAATTTGTTATAATTACCACTTGAATTTTCTTTCACCACAGAGCCTCTTTCACTGGTCACTGAGCTGAAAAAATCCTTCTTTTTTTCTCCCCTTGTTGATCTTTCTGGAGGAATTAGATATATTTTCCTTTTACCTTCAAGTTGAAGACAGCCTTTTAGTTGAGAGCAGATTGTCTTAATTACTTTTCCAGGGTGCTTCTAAAATCTACCCTGCAAGATATCCAGGGTCCAGGAAGATTGCCCCCTTCCTTGGACCAGGCTTCTCTTTCTGCCCATAATAAAGAAGAAGATTTTTTTAAAGCAGTCGAATAATATATGAATGTTGATAGCCATTATTAATGGTGGGCCTCTCCAAAGTACAGGGGTTTGAGTAGATGTCCATGGAGAGAGGCCGGTTCCAGGGCTTTTTGGAGGCAGACGGCCGTTCGGTAGTGAGCTACTTCGCTGTTATTTGTGGCTGCCCTGAGACGTTCTTAAGCCAGGAGCATTTGTACGCGCCTCAACATTTCACCAGACAATCGCAGGAAAAAAGGCCCGGGTCAGGTTACACAAATGGACCAAAAGTAGTTCAGGTGTGACCCTAGTGTCTCCCTGTACACAGAATGTGTCTGTTCTTACATTTAGAAGAATTTCACTATTTTAACTGCCTCAATATATCTTTGTGAGATGTATCATTCATCTGGCTTTTTTTTTTTAAATCTCCCAACTATATAATTTTTTTTTGGAAGATATACAATAACATAAAATCCTTTTTTTGTTATTAGGTAATTATTAAAATCAATCACTTATACTAAGATCCTTAAGGTCAGATAATTCTTAAGTTCCTTCTCCACACATTCTCCCATTATAATTATGATCAAAATGATAAAAGACTTTCCTTTCAGGATCCTTGTGATTCTTTTGATAACCCTTTTCACTTGATCCCTGATTGTATCTGGCCAGATCATTTAACATTTATAATGGTAACATAAAACTTAAATGAAACTACAGTACTCACCCCAAAAATCGGGCCCACGATACATGAGAATATAAGCCATCTGATGAGTTTGAGAGTCACAGGTCTGTATGTATGGCATGTATATAATTGATATGTATTGTCGTCCTCCTGTAGGAATAATGCCCTGGAGTCAATTTGGTTTATATAACATGGAAAAAGTGGTTGTTTTCCACATAAAAATGTTTGCTTAAAGATATGTGAACCACCAGTAAGATCTTCACCTCTGCAACCGGAATGAGGGGCCTAGCAGGTCCAAAACCCCTGACGCCCCTATTGCGAAAGTTTTTGATTAATCCCTTTACGATGGACCAGGCTGCGTCATGAGTCTGCCATTATTCATTTAAGCTATTTAAAGGGTTTGCAGATTTTGCAGATTGTCAAAACCCAACAACAAAGGTACCATGGCAGAACCATCAATCTCCACCAGCGAATGAGCCAGGCGTTCGGTTTCAGGCTCGCTCCTGTAGTCACGTGCGTCTTCAGCACGGGCCAAGGCCGCCTTACTGGAGAGCCAGCCCATTCGTTCGCAGGATGCCTGATGGAAAACATCTGCTGAACGCTGACAATTCGCCTCTGGTTAACACAAACGTTCACATCTGGTTTTATCTGTGCTCGAGGCAGATGGGCCCGCTTCTCCGTCTCACACTCTTTCTCCATCCTCTGAATATTTCATGGAAAATTCCCTATCTTTCCTCTTTGGAATTTATTTTTTTTTTTTTGGGGGGGGGGGGGTGGACTGCCTGCACTAGGTCCCTCAATGCGTTCTGCATTTGTGCAATTTTACACAATGTGAGTAG
>JAODLD010000069.1:19786948-19800203 GCA_026781065.1 Mormyrops boulengeri | reverse complement strand
CGGGATTCCCCCAGAGGAGCTGGATGAAGTGGCCGGGGAGAGGGAAGTCTGGGTCTCCCTGCTGAGACTGCTGCCCCCACGACCCGACCTTGGATAAGTGGAAGATGATGGATGGATGGATGGATGGATGGATGGATGGATAGATAGTTTAATGCAAGACGTCATTTGAATCACATAGAGCTATGGCACCTTAATTCATTTGTTACCATTTAGTGTCACACTGCACAGAAGGGTTAAACTTCTCAAGTGCTTTGTGTTAGTAACTCACCATGCTGCTGAAGATTCTGAGAAAGGGCTCTTTCCTGAAAATGCTTGGGGAAGTACATAGACTGGGGCCAGAGACCTTCCTTTGTTCATTGTGTATGAGGTCTTCACAGCTCATATTCATTTTGAAAGTGAAAAGGCAGTTTAAACTCAATCTGGATCAAGTTTGCAATAAACACATAAACAATAAAAGGCAGACTAATGCAGAAACTATCCTCGCCCTTAGCCTAAGGCTGCAGAAAACATCAGGGCCCTGCCTGACCTTGGGAAAAATGGAATGGTTAGTTAAATCAGCAACACTCCAGTGTCCATGCCGATGTCATTTTATGGCCCCCAATAAGTTAATGCACCCCTGAGTAATCACCCAGCAGAAACTTACTACTGCCACCACTGATTGGTTGTAAATTACATAAAGTCTTGACCAAATAAACTTTTTATACAACAGAATTGTACCTTATGAGTTGTATTCTGTCAACATCACAACTGGGGATTTTTCAATTAACTGAGCTAGCCAAATATTTGGGCTGCCTGCCCTTGCCGTCCGTCATGTGTAACACGGAGTCTCCGAACAGGGGAGGGAGTAGGTAGTATTGTACCTTTATGATGAAAGTGTCTGTCAGTCAGCATCTCTTTATATAGTCGTCTTCTGTATAAACTGTGGTGTGTAAAACTAGTGATATTGGAAGGCAGCCCAGACGAATCTCTTCAAACCAGCTAACAAAGGCAACTGAAAACACCAGTGTGTTGTCATTTTAAAATAAAGTACCAGATTAGTGATTCAAGAAATAAGGCTTATGTGCAACAGATTTCACATTGTAATCGAAGGTGAGGGAATTTCAGTGAATAACTGCCTGTATAAATAAGTGCTAACTGTGACTGTTATAATAGTCTCTTTATACCATTCAGTAAAAAATATAATTACTCTGTTTCTCCAGGGCACTGGTCTTGGGATTTGTAATTAGGAACCTTTAAGTAAATGGTGCTGTGTTGGAAACTCATCATTATCACATTAAGATCAGGAAATAAATGGATGCAGCCACTATATGGAATTGACATCCTTCATTAAAAACTTTGGCTTTGTGGAAAGTCAGCTCAACTATTGCGGTGTGGTAACTGGCGCTTTGTGAGGCAGACCAAGCCATATCAACCTGAGCTGGTGCCCAGAGCAGAGCTTCAGCTGTACTATTCTCTGATGTCGTCGGCCTTTTGTTCCATAACTGATGGTATTAATACGACGTAGCCATTCTAAATGTCACTCATCAGTATCCAAAGACCTCCTGTATTAGCTAGAATGGTGTTCTACTCATAGAGGATGTCCTTTGGTATATATGTAGTGAGTAAACGCTATTGGATAGTTTACTTTCGGAAACAGACAAATGCCGTTCATCCTGCTATAGATGGGTTGAAGCATCATATCTTGTGGCCCTTCTATGCAACACATTCAGAAAACATCCTGTAACCTATTTTCTCATGCCTTGGATAGATCGTAATACGTCTGTGAGTACTGCTAATTAAAAAATGTTGTTTTTGGTCTCAACTTCTGCGTACAGGAAAATTATTTAAACTGTAATCTAAGATTAAATCGGACACAGTCTGAGAAACTTGCATCTCCCTGAGCTGTTTTCCTCAGTCCCGATCCATGGAGTTCACGTCCCACTGGATGGAAATGGAAACTTCGCACAGCCCTTCCGATTGCTCCGTTCACTGTGGATTTTAATCTCGTGCTCCATCAGACTAGAGGTTAGACACGGATGCTGGAGGAAGCCAGCAAATAGGCTTCCATTACCCACTGTATTAAATCACCGCTGACATTTACCCGAAAGATCTGCTTTTTACATTCACGCAGAGCGCGTCTTTAAATGCCAGTAAAAACAGGAGGGCAGTGACAAGTAAACCGTTATGTTTCTGTCATGCTAGCAAAATAACTCGTTTAGCAATGTGACGATTCTCATCTGTGGGCAGGATCTTTGCACCAGCACTAACAGGGAGGGTGATAAAAAAAATAATAATCAGAGACCAATGTGGTTCTGTGTTAACTGAGGTTGTAGTTCTTCCAGGCCCGCAATTTTGCACTTAAATTTCCTTCTATCTTGTGGAAATAGCACTTCAGAGGAGATGAGTGCTCAGGATGGAACCTGAGAAAGCTGATTGGATGATAAAAACAGACAGGTGGACCCTCAGTCGGCATTTCATTGCAATTCATGGAACGCTGGGATCTTAAATGTTCACATGCTGCACAGTATTTTTTTGTTAAACAAACAAAACATTATATTCTGATTTATTAGGTTCATGAAACAAGACCTATTTTTCCCCTTCAAATGACACTCGCTTCTGGATACGTTGATTAGTTAAGATCAATTTCTTCCATAATATTGAAGAAACAGCTGTGTCTTTATCAAATGGCTGCTGTTTTCTAACTAAAGTGAAAATATTTGTCGCAAAAATCCTGAGAGTCAGAACCGCAGCAAGCTCCTGTTACGTAAAAAAGACTTTATTGAAATGGTGAAATGGAAAACAAAACTCTGCAGGATAATCTCTCTCACTGGACTGGGGTTTTGCTGTTCCGAACTTTCAAGGAATAACTCTGTCCTGGGGAGGCATCAATCTCTGAGCTGGGTTGGTTCCCCATCCCGCTGCCGTGTTCCGCCAGGAGCCAGAGCGGTCCGTAGGGCCCTTGGGAACCGGCACACCCAGCCGGGATGGTAGGAGTTGCTTGGACGGCGGCCTGCACTCATCCTAAAAACTGTTCCCACCTCTTGGTGTTGCTTTTTGTCGTATTCCTGATACGTGACACGATTCACACCTGGGTGTCTGTGGATGTTCTGCTCACCCACCCACCATCACGTTTCACACATGTGCCCATCTGTTTCGGGATGTTTCCTTCAAAGAGCTTGTACCTTCCCGGCTCTCCTTACAGCAATGACAGACAACCTTAGAATTAATCCTTTTCTCAGTCAGTTCTTCCATAAGCTGAAGATATTACATTAAATTTCACTGCACTTAACTGAAAAAAATCGTCTGGTGCTGACAGAGGAAACAACTAAGAGTTTAAAAGTTGCTCATTTTTATCTGTGTAGCTGATGGCTCAAACAATACAAGGATAGTTTATGGTAAGAGATACAATGGTAAATGAGTGATGAGGTGATGAGTTTTAGTCCACGTATCAAGCCTTGCTGCAGGATATCCAAGTTCAGAGCTAATGTTTCTTTGTGTAGAGCCCCATTCCTGTCTTAACCCTACTAGTTTGATATGTATAAAGTCTGTTGTTTGAGGAATTCAAGAAACTGAAGGAGGGTGAAGGGCATATCAAATCATGATTTAAGAACACTTAATGCTAGAAGAAGACCAGCATCGTGTGTCTTAACAAATCCATCAGCTCAGCCTTAAACATTTTCATTCTCTTTGTTCAACTCTGTTAAGTGCTCTAGAGAACTAGCATGATGACAGATTAGAGGGTTCCGACACGTTAACGCAAACATCAGATTGTGGTTTTACTGTATGCTGTAGGTGAAGCCAACCCTCCCTTTTTGTCACTATAAAGCATTTAATAACTATTATTATTTTACTGAACTTTAAATATGACTTCCTTTGAAGTTAAACAAGAACTTTAAAAATAAAACAGAAATATGATCCAGGCAACTTCCTGTCTGCTGAGTCACCAAATTTGATTGGGTGGGTTCGTCATTGTCTTGGCGTCCAGCTCGCTAATTGGCGGCGTCTCCTGGAAGCAGCTGGGCCCATGCTGCCCTCACCCTTAGCGTTTTTGCAGAAAGTGTCCTCCCACTCGGACGGGAGGGATAGAGATGAGACTCACCTGGCATCATCTTGTCTCCTCTGTTTTCGCTTTTCAGAACTCCTTTGTCGTCAATAAACATTCTATTCAGAAACATGGCTCCCTGCAACAGTCTGAAATATATTATTTCGAAAGTACACTAGACTTTGCTCACCACCGTCGTGATAAAAGGCAAAAAAAAATTAGACAGTTGCACCTTTATACTGGACATTCAGATTGTCAGAGGGTGGTCTGTTTTGTAGTATTATCCCCAAACAGTAGCAACACATCATAGATTTTACTGTGATGGAATCACATATAGATTGTTTTTTGTCCCAGGAGAGACATGGAGTAATGATCTCCTGTAAGGATGACAGGCATTCCATCGGTGGCCTAACCAGCTTTAGGAATGAGGAAAATCAGTCATCCATCCATCTATCCATCCATCTTCCAGCAGCTTATCCAGGATGAGGTTTGCAGCTGTGGAAGTGGTCACTTTGGATAGAAGTGTTTCCTTTTTATTATTACTATTATTTTTGTCTGCTGCAGTTACGGTTACACTATGGTTCTGAAGTTGCGGGGATGGTACTCAGATGTCGAAATGTACTTTGTAAACAGCCGGCAGAGATGCGAGCCTGATTCTCCTTCAGAGACTGGAGTTTAAACCAGATTGAAAAAGTCCATAAATGAAATAAAGGTTCTGTGGCAGCCTCCTTTTATTTTTTAAGCTTACGTTCAGGTACCCTTAAAAATGATCTTTCACCCCCAGAAAGCCCATGTGATTTATGACCTGTTCTGAATCGGCCTGGGTTTCCTCATGTGTAGGAAGCTGAGCTTCACCAACAGGATGGGAAGAACCTTTCCGCAGCCCCCCCCCCCCCCAAACCTCACTGTACCTCACACTGGGCCTAGACGCCGTCCATAATGATTAAAAAAATGCCCAGGTGAAGGTAATGGATAGCATAAAACGACGTTGATGTTTGCGTGCAAGTTTCTCTGCTCGAGCTGCTGCCTCTGCTGAACAGCGGCGATGTGGACAGACCGCGGCTTGGAGCCAAGTCTTACAAAGTGGTGTGGAACGTCCTGGGAATGGCTCTCAGCCTAATGCACCCTTCCCAGGTTATTCCATGCCATGCCCAATTTGTGGACTTTCAGCCCCCCCAACCCCCCCACTCCACAGAGTACCAGGTCAAGGAGAACTTGAAAACTTTTGTCTGAGAGGTGACAGGGACACAGAAGAGAGGACCAGGATTGCATTACTCTATAGTGTGGCTATTAAAAGTAATATACTCTGACAGTAGTCTTGAGGAACTCGTACACATATATGAAACAAAATTCTTTTCAGTATTTCTGATATTAATGTTCTTTTTTAACTGGTAAGGACAGAGGCAAAAATGGACAACTTGCAAGATTAGAAATTAGGACCTGTACGCATATATGCCAATGAAAGACTGTGATTTGTGGAAGCAACTTGAATTTGGCACTGTATGCAGCCCCCTGGCAGAACAGAAGGTAGCAAGGATTTGGAAGTGTTGGGTCAAAGCAGAGTTCCAAGCCAATATTCATATTTGTGTTTCTAAAATTTAGCTAAATGTTTAAATGATCTGGCCATCATGTAGGTCAGTTCAGTAATCGGGTCAAAGGACGTTCAAGGTTAGGAGACATTCAGGTATCATTGCTCTGGAATCCGAGTGTCACCTGACATTAATTACTTTGTCACAAGACATATCCAGAAGAGAAAACTGGCCTGTTGTGAGGAAGCCTCCATCATTTTTATTTAGCAGTGAGATACTTACTTCTCTATTCTGTGTTACCCTTGAGTAATATTTAGGGGACAACAGCCATATGCTATTTCTTTGAAAACTGGACTAGCGTCTTTGTCCCAGTACATTCTGGCAAATCTCCTCTGACTTGGCTGCCTGGACAATGAACAGTGAGTTCTCTGTGAATTAGTTTGCAGTTGTAGCCTGAGTTCTGCTCTCTCTTTATGTTTGTCTTATGACTCAATAATGGCATGGGTGCAGTCCAGCAGAAGACTGTCATTGTGACTCAACTGCTATCACATAAATGTCTCTCTTAGGTCCGGTATCTTTCTTGGTTAAGAAATAATTCACCAACATTTTAGATAAATTCTACTATCGTAACTGAGCATATCTGATCAAAATGACCGTTTTCGGAAAATAACAGAATGATAAGTCTTGGAGAAGTCTCAGGGGACTTGAACAATGTGGAAATATGGTCTATATCTGAAATGTATCCCAGAAAAGTGAACTGTCTTTTTTCCATCATTAAAAAAGCTTTAGATACGACATGCTTCCTAAACTGAACAGAAAATTACCATGCTGTTCGGTTGAGCTAAGATAGCATTTATTTATAAACCCTAAATCTGCCTTCAATAGATGAATCCATTGGTGTCTGTGGTCTGTTTCTCATAATGAACTAATCAGCCTGCTGTTTGCTTTCCTGCAAGACATCTCTTACTGAGCATAATTGCCGTTGACCTGGTGTTCCGCCGGAATATCTGTGTTTCCTCTTTGACTCTCTTGAACTGGGTCGTTGACTAGACGTCTCAATACATGAGTTTTGCAGATTATGCTGGGTCCTGATCCAAGGATGTCCCCCTGGTAGAAACTTCTGGAATCTTTGTTTTGTTTTACTTGCATGGGGCCATGTGGAGGGCAGTATTTGTATTCGCTGTGATTTAATCCCTTATCCTTAAATTCATTTAGAAGATTAAGATTATTAAAAGCAGTCTGTACCCCAGTCTGGATACTGTATACCACAGTCGTGTGCTCTCTGCTGCCTGGGATACGGACCAGGCCCTGTGTGACCTTGACCAGCATAATCTGTTGAAATATAGTTGTAGTGATGATTTTTATAAGTACTCTGCTATACATGAGTGTGTAGTGTTATTTTAATCTGTTTTTCATGTATCTGGGTAGAAAACAGGAAAAACCTATTGAAAAGTGGTTCAAATATTTAAATACAGGAAACTGCATTTACTCCACTAGGGCTAGCTCTTTCATTTTAGTATGACCAATATGTGTTATGACATTTTCCAATATATGACAGGCTTTTCTAAAGTTAACTCCTTCTATTCATAGATAGACAATCTTCATCAGGGTTCCCCAACTCCGGTCCCCAGAGGACCAGAATCCAACACAGTTTGGAGATATCCCTGCTCAAACATATCTTAATCAGCTAATCATCAAGTTTAGTATGTGTGTTTAAACCGGAAAATCTCAAACTGTATGGGATTCTGGCCATCCAGGACCGGAACTGGGGAATCCTGACCTATAGCATCCTGCAGTCTATGATGGGGGGAAATGATCTCCACATTCCGTCATTGCACCTTGCGCTGTTGTAAACACTGTTGTGCTGATTTTATTGTAGCATACCACAGTAAAATTTTATGAAGTCTCCCTTGTGAACGTCTACTACCACAAATGACCAGTGCTCCACAGAGTATTCTGTAGCCTTTCCATCTTGTATTATTTAATAATTTCAACTTAACATGTCCCACAAGCCTGCAGTTGGAAGATGGATATAATGGATGGATGGAATGAAAGATTATAACTGATACTGTCAATCTGCAGTTTGATCTTACAGTTGTTAAATGTCAAAATAGCCGACCGTGCAGCTGACCATTCCAATATACCCAACTAGGAAATATCTACCCCTCTCCCCAACTGTGTCCTCTCCTGTGGGATTTCAGGGCAATTCCAGTATGGGTCTGCATGGAATAGAAGCCACCAGACATGTACAGGGGAGCAGGTCACTGGGCCAGAGCATGCATGCACACACTTATACGCTAAGGCCAGTTCACCTGCAATGTGCAAGAGCAGTTCCTTTCTTTGGAAATCTTTCTGGAACTATTGGGCATTTTTAAGACTGATATCTTCAAATGAACTCTTGTTTTGGGACCAGAGAATGTATGTGGAGGAACTTTATCATATGCATAATAACTTGCTTTAGAAGTTATTTAGAATGACACTATATGGACAATAGCAGCAGACCTACTGATTCTGTGTTATAATAATAATCTTTGTTTTCTGTTTCTGAACTGGTAATAGTACTTTTGTGGATTCAACAAAGTACAATGGTTTAGTGGTATCAGGGAGATTTCCTGGAGATATCCTTACTATTGGTAAATGAATCACGTTTGCACAGCTGTGATTTTGCTCAAATCGAGAGTCTAACCTCTTCTGAGGATTTAAACAGCCGCCCTGACATTTTTCGAAGAGCTATACTGAAGTTCAGAGAAGGAACATCTCGCACCAGGTTGCCATTCTTTAAGTACTTTTACGTATTGATTTGTAGGAGTTAGCACCTGACACATTTTTGAGAGACTGCGATGTCACTCCATTCAGAGCAACAAAACAGGGAATTAATCATCTGTCCAGCTGAATCCCCTATCTTCAGTTACGCTAAAATGATACATCTGAGACCTTTCTAGAAAAATAGTTTAACAGGCGTCCCACTGGGCATATTACAGGGCAAGCCTCTTAGTCCTGCAGGCTGTCCTCTGACAGTCGAATTCTGGGCTTCCTGTGCCCCCCCCCCCCCCACGTGCCTGTGGTTCATCTGGGATTGGGAAGACAGTGGATTCGGACTCAGGGCTGAAGAAAAAAGATAAAAGACAAAAGTCCACTGGCCAACCCAGAATTTGGCATAAACTTGAGGTGTCCAGGTGTGTGGGAGACCTTAAATGAAAGGTGCCCATTAGGCGGGATGGCTTTCTGCTAGATGACAGGGCACAGGGGAGCTGGGGAAGGTGAGCAATAGGATGACCACCAGTAATAACACAAAACAGGCAAAGAGGACCTCGGTCAGGGTTTATATGGCTATAATGTTGATTGAGGCTTTGCTGAATTTTGTACCCCAGAAATACAGGTCTGGTGTACAGTGCAGTTATCCATTTATGAAGGATTCATTTTCCCTGCCCCTGTAAGATAAAGGCATGCTCCCTTGACGGAGAGCCTTATTTTTGACGCAGGATATGTTAATTAATGTGGAGCTCTCCTCCAGTTACCAGTCGCTCAGCTCTGTTACCAGTGGACGCCTCACTGACTTTCGAAGCGGGGCTCCTTCAAGCCTATGCAGCTCCTGAAGCCTGGTATGAATGGCATTCTGAGACCTCTGCCCTCCTACTCAGCGGTTTCTCAAGATGGTTTCTGCAGAAGTCGGAGCTTAGCAGATTTCCATACACAGCCGCTCTTACGGACTGAGAGATAGCTTACTATAAGCATGTACACTCAGTAATCAATACTGGGACAGAGCAGTTCTGCTAAAAGACAGAGACCCTAACAGCATGCAAATGTCCGAACGGACTCATTGTCTCCCTAATTTGAAGCATCTGATACAAACTCAAACATCCAAGGTGAATACTGCCAGTCTTGCTCTGCCAGTACATTGTTAAAGCTCGGAATGTGTTGCAGTTCCCACACCATAGCCTTGAAAAGAGAATCGCCGGATTGACCAAACTGTAGATATACCTAAAAAATATAGTATAAAGTTTTTGCCTCGTTTCTTGGGCAACATTGCATCTTTTTTGAGTAAGGAGATAAAAATGAACATTTAGGAAAATTTCATACAGCTCTGTGACACGGAGATACAGTATATTAAAACTATAATACAGAGCTGGACCTAAAACCTTGTTCTGTATTAGAAGACATTAGAATGAAATACTATAATTATTTAAGAAGCAAGTAGGGTAACACTTTATAATAATGTTCAGTTATACCACATATATAAGCGTTTAGTGAAACATTAACTAATCGTTTACAAAACTTCAATAAGACATTTAGAAGCCTGTAGTTAATGATAAACAAATCCTTTACAAATTCAAAGTCATTTATAAGCATGTATTTAAGGGCTAACTAATCATTTGCAAAATTAGTATAGCTGAGCATTATTATAAAGTGTTACCAAAAGTAGATGTGCGAATTTTTATAATTCAGGGCTGTCTTCATAAACACGGTGTAGCCTGAAATGTACAGATAACACTGTTAGACAATGAGAAGCCTTGGCCATAATTTCGGAGAGCCAGGATGGCTGCGTTTTTAGGGACTGTCACAGTACCAAGTTCACATTGCTGTCTAGCTCTCTGACTCAGATTAAATCCGCAGCACATATGTGACAGGCATGAGTGACGAAGAGCTGAGTGACAGTCACCTGGGCCCCGTCCATCCTGTTTTCCTTCCTTCTTTTCTGCCCCTTTTTTCTCCTGGCTCAGGGGGGAATGTGTCCTGTCTACTGCTTAGGGGACCCAGCCGGCATCCTCAAATTCCAGCCGTACATAAAATCAAAACTACCTTGAAACCTAATGGCCATATTATCTCACTAGTGCCTTTAATGTGTTTGACTATTTGTGCTTGGTCAGCTTTTTGTAGTCTGGGAAAGCTTGAAAATGAAACACCTGAAACCATTAGCTTAGGCAAACCAGTCATCATGTAGACTGGGTGTCCTCAACCTGTCCAGTCAGGACCTGTTCTTTGGGGCGTTAAATCATACTGAAATGTCTTCATTTTTTAATGTTTTTTTCACCAGCAGTGGTATTTATTTGTGCATCTCTCTTTGATTCCATTCATCTGATAAGTCCTGCAATGATTCAGCTTACATAAGTCAAGCAAAAGCCTTGTGGAGATTTTTTTTTTGTGTGCAGATTTATTGTTTTGCCGCTTGTAAAAATAGTTACGAGATGAACTATGGGATTCCTGTTAATGATTCAGAAAATAAAGTGAAACATTTGCGTAAAAACAGATGCAAACCGAGAAAATGGTATTAATGAGATTATTCCCTTGCTTGTTTGTGATACCGCATCTTTCGAGACAGGAATTCTAAAGAACTTATTGTTGTTCATTCTGAATATACATGTACAGTATGATTCCTGTGTTGGGGTCTGTACCGTCCGACCCCGCCCTCCGTGACCCTTCCAAGTTTGGCCATCAGGCATTGCTGCCCATTCTGCCCCCCCCGTCTTAGTTCCTAGTCTTCTCTAGTGTTTCCTTGTTTTCCTGTTTGCTGCATGCGTCAGTGGGCTGAGTGTGTGGCTCAGATACTGTTCCCCTATGTCATGGGTTCAAGACTGGCTTGGGACCAATCTCACACATTTTTGTTTTCTGGATTTTTATCCTCTAGTGTTTGTTATTCCGTGTTTGTTTTATTCTTATTCTACTGTATTGTTTCCCCAGGTTTATTGTGATCATTTTTATGTATTCTTGTTTCTAGTTTTTCCTGGTGGTGTATTTAGTGTTTATTAATTCTCTTAGTCACTCTATGTTCTTAGGATTATTATGTCCACCTGTTTCTTGTTGCTCCTGCGTCTCCCTCGATTGGTTAATCGATTAAGTTATACCTATTCCTTGTTTTTCCCTGCCTGTCTGTGTATTTAAGTGCCTTCCCCCATTCTCTGCTTCAGTCTGCCAATGTAATATCATGGTGTAATGTTGCCATTTGTTTTGGTTCTTGTTTCCTCTTCCTGTTCCTGTTCCTGTTCCTGCTCTTGGTGTTGCCCAGTTCCCTGGTTGTGTTACCTTTATGGTTTTTGTAGCTTGTTTTAGTATAAAGTTCTGCTATAGTTTTCTGACCCCTCGTGGTCCTTTATTTTGTGTGATTCCCAGTTTTCTTTACTGCCCTTAAATAAAACCCCTTTTTGTTTTGGAGCTGCTACTGGCTCCTTTCCCGCCTGCACCATGCACCGAGTCTGTGACAACCTGACACTACACCAGCTCGAAATATAAGTACTGAAAAACTCTACTGTCATTCACATCCTATGGAGTGTTTTTTGCCATCTGTTGCTAACGACATAAATTGTGAACGTTAACCAGCCATTGTCAAAACCAAAAAACAATGGAAGATATAGAGTAAGTATTAAATAAGTGAAGTTTATCTGTTGAGGCAGTCTTAATTCATGGAAATGGAAAATGACCAAATAAAAAAAAAAATGAGTTCACTGATCTGCCATTTGCATCATTGCATTTTACCAGTCACTGGAGAAGAGTTAGAAAGTTATATGGTTTTGTATTCTGTCCACGTTTAACATAAATACCATTAAATCATATCAGAGATCATGTAAGCATATGCATATGGGCTGATACTGTAGTCACATGGTCATGGGAAGATTTAGTAGATTTTTGAACTTCAAAAACATTCCTGAGTCTGTCTTAATAGTAGAAGATGAACTCAGAGATGCAAAATCCAGAGACATGAAATCCATACATCTGCAATGCTGCTATGAAGGCATCAGTGCTTCAGGATTTGGTTTTGTACATGTGGGACCATACTGCTTCAAATAATATTACAGACCATTGTCTAGTATTTAGGTCACTCCAGTAAGCTATAAGTATATAACTCCACTAATAATAATAATATTATCTAACTAAATGGCTTCTGTGTCAGCCATGTGAAGTGAACATGGCAGTGTATAAGGATGTGGTTTTGGCAAATAAAATATCAAAGGTTTCGTTTCTACTATGAGTTGTGTTCCGTAAATCTATGGAAAGCCAGTGCTCCACATTTCTGTCCCATTTTTGCAGTATTCCATCTGTAACCTATCTCTGATTCTTTACCATTGACTGGTTGAATGAAAACAGCATAGCGGAGAGGCTAATTAATCTTGAATTCCCTGGTCCTTCTCTTCTTTAGGCAACAGTTAGGGGGCTGCTGCTTGATAGCTGGGTCTTGATGGAGCTATTTTAGGAGCCCGAGGGCAAGTTCTTGGAAATGCTTAGTGCACAGATATTGTCAAACCTTGAGAGGGAATGACAGGGCACCTATAGAACTGATGACCTCGGCAGGACCGAAACTTTGAGAGATGTCTTCTCTGAAGAAGGGTTTTAAAGCTTTTTCTGCTCCCAACTTTTTAAGGAAGAGAAGACGCATACCCTTGAAACTGTCAGACATCCCTGTGCAGGCTGCACATTGACCTACAGCTACTCATACACGTGCATGATTGACCTCTGACCCCTGAATCACCCTTCGCTCCCCTTATTAAGTTCCCTTCAAAAAGGCAACTGGATCATGTCCTTCTGTCATCAGGACACAGGGGTTGCCAGGGAGATAAGCCTCAGTGCTGCCTACTCATCTTTTGGCCGCCTGCATGTTTTCCCCACATGCTCTTGAGTTCTGCAGGTATTAGATATTCTGCAGGTATTAGATATTCTGCAGGTATTAGATATTGCATGCAGGTATCTGCAGGTATGTCAGCAGAGGGACAGA
>JAODLD010000069.1:19758789-19785334 GCA_026781065.1 Mormyrops boulengeri | reverse complement strand
TGTGCATGTTTAAATAAAGTGCTTAACTTAAGCCGTAAAACCCTAATACAGTCGTGTTTATGTCATATATTTTAGTGTTCATGGACTTAAGTATTGGTTTCGATAATCCCACACCGGAAATAAAATTAAAGTCTCGTTTTAATATAAATGCATACGAACTTATCAATTTAATCCCTATTAGAGCATGACATGGGCGGTCTTATTATTTCGAAAACATCTAAAACGTGACATGTTGTGTTTTTCTCATATTCGTTTTATATTTGTCAGAGTAACAACGCAAACGAAATGACAAGTCGTTTTAGGCGAAAACAGTGCTTTTTACCATTCATTTTAAATAAAGCACAGGGTTGCCAACTTCGTCCAGCTGGCTGGAGTGAGACTTTCAGTTCGAGACGTCTGCAGACATATGCAACAGTTCCTACCTTGTAAATAGTCT
Source organism: Mormyrops boulengeri (assembly GCA_026781065.1). Lineage (NCBI taxonomy): Eukaryota > Metazoa > Chordata > Actinopteri > Osteoglossiformes > Mormyridae > Mormyrops > Mormyrops boulengeri. The sequence goes on along the minus strand of JAODLD010000069.1, from coordinate 19,784,898 downwards.
GCTTTTGTATTTAACCATGTAAATACACGTTTGACGCATCTAATTTTAGGTTTATAATGGTATAATATAGATTTGCCTTAAGATTTCCTGCGTGAATCTGAAAGTGTTAGTCTCATGCCAGATGCTTGAGATTTGGCAACCCTGAAAACTTACATTTTTTGTTTCACCTGAGTTGATTTATATAGCAAATAACATTACTTTATACAGTTGTTAAAAAGCAGAAACTTCAACGAACAGGAAATCACCAATAAACTACGTCTACACATTTAATTTATTTTAATATTTTTATTTTAATATTCAGAGAGAGCAGGCGTGGTGGCGTTATAGCCTATGCACTTTTTATTCCATCCATCCATCCATTTTCTACCGCTGTTCCGGGTCAGGTCGCGGGGGCAGCAGTCTAAGCAGGGAAACCCAGACTTTTTATTTGAAGTGATTTTATTTTTGCATTAATAGCACTACTGATTTTACAGTACTCAGTTTCTGGGTAAATAAACATATGTTTGTGTTTCACATAAGAATGTAATCTGTGTCTTTGTGTACTACACAGTCAGGCCTTTATACCATACCTTAACATTGGTTTCATTTCATCTTGGTGAACATAATGACTTTCAGAAATCGGAGGGCAACTTTAAACATTACACTTTGCGCTTTTAATTTTACTCGACTAAATCAACTGTAGTTTCAGTCGACTGTAATCTTATGATATCTAGTCAACTAAAACTAAAATAATTTAGATGACTAAATAATGGCTGAAACTAAATTACATTTTAGTCAAAAGACTATGACTAAAACTAAATGAAAAATTGCTGCCAAAATGAACACTGGACATAGTCACCTGACTTAATGTCAAACCTCTGGCTCAATGGTACAGAGCAGGTCTCAATACCAACACTGTTCCCCATTGGTTTGCTTGGCATTTAGTGCTGTCAGGGCTGCAAAATAATAACTATGGAAAAAAACTCGAACAAGTTGTTCATAAACAGTAGTTTTGGAGTAGTGGAGTGTAATGAAGGGTCATTTCAGCATGTTGGCACATGTTAACGAGTATGACAGGAGTATATGGTCCACTGTCTGTCTCTGTGTAGAAGTTTTGTGAACTTCCAGGACTCTCTGCTGTTTGTCCAGCTGCTGACAGGGACTCTGGATGGGACGCTGCAGCTCTTCAGACCGGCTGACTGACCCAGCAGTGGAGCCATCCTCCATGCTTACTCATGTAAGTCCGATTTGCACATTTCTACCTTTTCACTGAGGATTTGGGTGCCTTTCTCACTGGGACTTTAAATTGCACTCTCATCCTCGTTCTTTGGCAGAGTGTGACTCCACCATTCTGGAGATGAGCGTCTAGGCCCAGTTTAAGGTCTCACATTTTGGCTGAGCTCTAAACACAACAGGAAGCAGGGTTTTGGGACTGGCGTGATGGAGCCAGCAGCTCAATAAACTTTAAATAACAGCATAAAATTTTAAAAGTTTAACCTGCTCTCTCACGCTTTTAAACAGAGACACACAAACACAAAAACAAATCATTTACATGTGTTTGCACAGGGATACTATCTTGATTTTTTTTTGTTTATAGGCACCAATTAAACTGAAGCTCATTCAGTGTCATTCTTCAGAAGCAGGTTTCGGTTGTTCTCTGTTGCCTATGTATTCGATCAGGCTAGTTTTGGTCTTTTTTATTAAGTACCAACACCAGATGAGTAAAACTAATACACAGTCAAGGACAACATTTAAAAAGGGGATGGTGGTTTCTCTGTCTGTAAGTGAAAAATAGCCCTGTGCTTCTGACATGTCGCCCTGCTTCATTACCAACAGCACCGATCGAAGGGCTGCGCATGAGGAAAAACTGAGGGATTGTGGGAAGGCTGCATAGGACCTGGCAGCTTTTCTCACCGGATAGATCATCTGAGATCATTCTCTAAAACAACCATGCTGCAATAAAACACCCCTTTGTTTTGGGAAGGAATGACCAGCAGGTTTTTGGAAGAGTTCAGGCCTTAAGTTCATTCTTGGCTGCCAATGACAGTTTAAAAAAAATTTTTTTTGCTTATGGTTACGCATTTTTATATGGTATTAAAAACCACTCTGGTTCAAAGCTAATATCCCCCAATTTCATATTGCTGCTTGACGTGCATAGCCTATTGCCGCTGCCCGTGGGCTCCTCCATTAATGTGGAGACCATATGACTCGGTACAGCTGAGTGCCGCTCTACAGAAGATCCTTTTGGTGTTTTCAATACTTACCAGCTTGTTTTATAAATGTACATATCTGTCTATCCATCCTTCTATCTGTCTTTCCGCCTCCCTCTCCCATCTGAGGACAGCTGTATTTTGTTTCCTCATTGTCTGGACTTCTCCAAATCAGACATTTTTTAACAGCTGGTGCTTCTTTTTCATTTTCCCAGAGAGACTGGAATTAGGTCACTAAATGTTTGAAAATGTGGGCCGATACTGTGTACGGACCGTGGGAGACAGAAGCGGGTTTGACCGTTTCTGAATTGAGGGGAATGAGTGTGGTGTCCAACCAGAAAATCTCCATCGCATGGAACGTAAATTTGTCCACAAATTACTTGTTTTTTGTCAACAAGTAGGACCCAGAAAACTCACCAGTTGAATATCTAAGACTTTGTACTAAAGTCTGAAGTAAAAATATTATCTTTATTCTTTACACTAATATGAAGTGTCTTACATGTATAACAAAACTATGCTTATGTTTCATGTTATCTATGTTATATTATATATCTGTTGCACAATCACCTTTTTCATATTTTTTATTGACATTGAGCTTTTTGTTTGAAGCCCCTTTATGAAACGGCATTGATCAAAGTTCCAATGAAATATTATTGATTGTATTTACTCTTAATATTATTTAATTACTTAATAATATTACTCCTATGTGTTTTACCCAAATCATATAAACTCTATATGACACTCAAAATAAATATGCGATGCATGTTAATTGAATGTTGTCATATATGAATAAAGGACATATATGTCCTTTATTCATATAAAATACATATTAAATTAATGTTTTGTGAAGCGTATATGTTCTACATCGCAAAATACATTTTAATTAAAATGCTGTTAGTTGTATAAGGCCTATACAACATGTACAATACATATAAAATGATTTTTTTGTTTTGTCAGTTTTTGAAATATTAGTTTTTATGCATAACTCTTTTAATGAACTCAATTGAATCATGGACAGTGGTTCTACAATGAGAATTTTGAAATGCCAACATTCTTTTTGAGTTGATGCATTCACTTTGTTTTCTGAGAACATAACATAGTGGAGTTAATGTCACTGAATTTCTCATGTCTAATTAAACAATCTGGTTTAATTAAACAAAAATGTGGAGAGATCATACATGTCTTCCAATAGAAAAATATAAAAGGAATATTCATCCGGCCACCGATTTTCTGTAACCGCTTGTCCTATTCAGGGTCCAGGGGCTTCCGGAGCCTATCCTGGAGGCTACAGGCGCAGGGCAGGGAACAACTCAGGATGGGGCACCAACCCATCACAGGGCACATAAGAGGAATATAAAATTTTATTATGAAACAACAAGCAATAGACATTTACTTCCCACTAGAGTCATATGTTATCATGTTTGGTAAAATGTAAAGTTCATGTAAAAGTTATATATTTCCTATAGGCCTTTCTGTTGAGTGCCTAACTTGTCAAGTGTGTGTTTGGTATGAATGTGGCCATAATCAGACAAGAAAAACACTGATTTGTAGTGAACAGATAACAAAAAAATCATGTGTTATGTATGACTGAAATAAGAAAAATGGCTGGTAGCCTTATATGAACCATGCTGTTTATTTTCATATGGGGTCAGGGCTTGGAATGCATTTGAAGGTTGAGGACTCCATTACTGCTAAAGGATTTTTATGCTAAGCAAAGAATATAGAAAATGAACAAGTTGCCAGGGAATTTTAAGGGAAAATGAAAGAGCAGCAGGACAGTTTAATAGCTGTCTGTCATACATGCAATCCCATGACAGATTTTAACTACTGAAATGAATGTATCAAAAGCAGGAAATTCTTGTTGCTTTAGAGGCGAGCTTTTCAGTTCCTTAGCCGTGGACTGAATTGGAAGTAGACTACACTTGGAATTTGAGAATCTGCGAAGGGGCCTGAGGTATGAACTAGGTATTAGTTTTAAGTAAATGTATTGTCTTTGTTTATTGGCAGTGTGTATATGTGTTAATGTTCATATTAATCACTTAAGTGATGTAGCAGCAATGTTGCGGTCCATGGTGCACCGGTGGCCCATGTGAAGATCCCAGCACAGGTAATTCATGGGAATGGCAAAACAGGGACGACATCCTGCTGACATCAGCTTGGAACCTGATCTGACATTCAGACAGTCCATCATCCCTGAGAAGTAATGTGGCCCACAAACCAGCGGCACCGTAAAACAGGGCGAGGAGAATGGTGAGGGGTCACATGAGCGATTCCAGACACGTCACCTCAGCTGACTCTGCTCATCCAGCTGGGAGCTGGGCTCTCTCCCCATTTGGAATAGCGGCTTCTGAAATTAAATGAACCTGAAGCTTAAGCTAAAATGGATGGATTGGATGGGACGGACCATGGACATTTTTCCCCTCAGGAAAAAGGCTACTAAAAGCTGTTGTTCTTACTCTAAGGTGAGCAGATGACCTAGCTTTTCATTAATCAATGGGCCTCTGCAGTGCATAATGTAAAGGATATATATGTGTGTGTGTGTGTATATATGTATATATACAGTTGTTCCACTTTTATGCTTTTTTCACGTTTACCTCCCTTCATCTGCCTGTCGGTTTTCCCACAAAGGAGAACAGGGAGAATCCCATGGTCCTGCTCTTCCTGGAAGCCAGGATCTGAGCCACAGAGCACAGCTTTTAAACACAATATTCCTGTGAGTCATCTCTACCACTGTCTCAGGGCTCATATTGTGTCATGTATGAGGCTGTATGCCAAGACACAGGACCAATGCTGGATGGGTATCAAAAGAAGAGATCCAGTGTAGTCCACCCAATGGAAGTATGTAAGGTATCTGTGATTTCTTCTTCATCCTGTTTGTTTCCCAAAGTGCAGAAACATGTGGCTTGGTGAACAGGCATATACCTAAACTGCCCTTAGTATATGAGCAACTGTGTGCCCTGTGATGGACTGCCAGTCCATCTAGGGCAGGGGTGTCAAACTGCAGTCCTGGAGGGCCGGAGCTCTGTCTAGCTCTTTCTCTGTTCCACCATAATTGATTCAGCTCAAGAGCAATGTGGTAATTAGCACAAGGAGTTGAATCAGGTGTGTTAAATGAGGGTAAACCCAAAAATGTGTAGGGCTCCGGCCCTCCAGGACTGGAGTTTGACACCCGTGATCTAGGGGCTCCCCTGCCTTGTGCCCTGTGACGTCTGTTACCTTGTATTGGACAAGCTGAAGCTGACGAATGCATAGGTACACATTGTTATGTTCTGAGAGAACCAATACCAGAATTCTCCATCTGGAACATGTGTTATGCAAGATTATTTTCTATCCTTTGGCTGGAAAATGACTGGGTGGCTGGTTGGCTGGCTGAATGGATGGATGGATGGATGGATCGATGGATGGATGGATGGATGGATGGATGGATGGACCGATGGATGGATGAATCAATGATACTGTGAAAGGGCATTTCCCATGTTCACCAGCTGCAACATCACCTGTGACTTTTGATGTAAGGGCTCATTGGTTTGTATTGTATGATATTCTCTTGACACAGTTGCTGCCTGATTGAATTGCACTTTTATCATTTTTGTGATCACTCAGGCCCATTTTTCTCCTTCGCCCCTTTGCATCGCACTGTGTGAATGCTGGATGGCGTGTCAAAAAGCCTTAGTGCTTATCTTGCTTTCTGAGTGCATAACTGCACATTACATGCTGACAACAAGGAAAATCAAGATGCCATAAAATGGAAGATTAATTAATGAAAAAAAAAAACATCACAGAGTTGATATTGGCACACAGAGACTGACGTTAATGAACTATGACAGTTTTCAGACATTAATGAACTATAACAGTTTTCATTAGTTTGAGTTAGACAAAGTACTCTAAAGTACTCTACTGGTAAACCAGTAACCAGTGAATTTGGTCGTATTCTGGATATTCAAATAGTCTGTGTGTGTATGTATGTGCATAACCTTTTGTGTATACATCTGCTTGCATTTATGTTTCAGTGTGTCCTGCCAAAAGTATGTGTGCTGTGCCCACAGGCACATAGCTGAGCTACCAGGAGAGGCACTGGACCCCCGCTGCCCGTCTTTGTGGGCCTGCATGCCCCTGAGTCCGCAGGCAGCTTGCAATCGGTAGAGAGTCTCATAAATTAATCCTGGACAAGTCACCGTTTTCCTATTCTTTTTTTCCTCCAGATTTTATTAATCTCCAAATTGTTATGCAGTAATTACATTTAATCATTTTTACATATAAAGTACAACTATGCATACATAACAGATATAGCATTATTGTGATAGACATTACATAATAATTATTAAGAACGGTTGGTTTTAATAAAAAATATTGTAAGAAATAAGTAAATCTGTGGTAACTGGTGTATAAAACCTAATTTTGTAAATTTGTCTATAACCTAAGGAATCAAGGCCAAAAAACAAGGGGAGGTGTACCAGAACAGACAGAATATATTTATTATAATTGCTTAAAGCTTACTGGAAACCGTGATGCATTGTGTTTCACATTGTTCATTAACGTCGTCAATATTATGGGAATACCTTACCCACAGTCAGCTTAACAGCCCGGAAACCAATTCTTTCTGCATCATTGAAAAAAAAACCTTGTTTAAGGAAAAACATAAGGCCAGAATGCCAGACTGAATGATTGTACATTGATTTCACAGCCAAGTCAAGCCGGCATTTAAAAAGCATAATAACGAGTTATAGAGTTGCATAACTAATTGTGATAATAGGAAAATGATAGTAATAAAACTAAATGAATCTTATCTTAAATAGCTGGAATGTTAATTCTGAAATCAGCTAGTGTTTCTATCATGATCATTATATAACCCCCCTCCTCCCAAAAAATGGATAGTCTTGATTTATTCCAAGTCCAGCCCTGATCTGAAGTTTACAAACTTTCCCAGATCTTTGAAATCATTACTCTTAACACTGTAGCCGCTTTGAACTTATTTATGATCAGAGGGGCCGAGGTATTTGTAAATTGTAAATTTGATACATCACCTTCATTCTTTTCAGCCAGTGACTGAACCCTGTGTATCGACTCTCTGGGTTCATGGCCGGGTCATAAAATGGACCATGGAATGCAGAAAAAGTAAAACTGTCAGCGTGCTACACTGGATAAGGACGCCTGCTAGTCAGACCGATAAGATCACATGCAAGGTCGAAAGGGAATGCTTATACAGAGAGATTCTCACACTTAAATTTAAGCAGCCCGTCATGCTATGATGCTAATCAAAAGGATACTTGACAGCGATTAATCTTGCTGATACGGCCTTGCCACAAAAGCTGTGGTTTACTTTTACATATTTTGAATTCATGCAGAACATTACAAACTGAATGTTACAAAATAAAATGATACACCCGTTCAGTCATAAATAACCCTCTGTCCGGAATGACTTTATCCGCTTGAATGAAGAATTCCTGGCTTAAGTTTCTGTATATTCCAGTTTCATCTTCTACCGCTTCTCTAGCCAGTGTGAGAAGTCATGAACAATTTTGGAAGTTTGATATTTGGTTTATTGGTGCTATATCTGGAAGAGTGGAATCATTTTAATCCAAACTGAAAGTAATTGAACCTCAGGTCTACCGAAATCTTATTTTTATAGACTCTTTTGTCCGAGGTCGTTTTTCCAAAGAAAAACAAATTTCTCCCACTTAGTCCTGACAGCTTCTGTCTATTGCATTGGAAAGACAATCTCTCTTCTCCAAATGTTTGTTTCTGGCACAGCTCAAAAGGTCACCAGGAAACAGATTAGATTGCTTTTCCACCTTTCTAGTACAGTTAACCTGCTCCAGCAGTGCCTCGTCTGAACTGCCAGACCGTGGTTCTCAAAACTTTCATCTTGTTACTGTGAAACCACTATACCATATAATACATTTTAAATTTCCGAGCTTACAGCTTATGTAAGATTCGCTTCACAGTTACATTGCCTCGCAGGAGCATGCAGTGTCATGAGAGCATTTTGGGATTCAACCTTCAAGACTGGGAATGTTTAATGAACTCGTCCATCACATGCATTCTCCTGTCAGCATCACCACGTCATCAATGGCTGCATCATCCTCCTGTCCAGTTAGTAACCCATCTCTGGCCACACAAATGGCTCCCAAGGTAAATATTTACCCGAGATGTGAAATTTTCCCAGGACCTCTCTGTCAGTAGTGCTGGTGTCTCACAGCAAGCTTTTGAGACAAGGACCCCACCGCTCTCATGGGACTGGGCTGTCGGAGCTTCCCTAAAGCTTTGGCCAAATGCTCTTTTGTGCTTTGTGCTAATGGAAAACGAGCAAAACTGTGAACCCTCTCAGTCTAGGTGCCTGAATATACGAAGATTTACAGGTTTGCTGACTCACACAGGCTGAATCAAGAGTGTCCCTGTGGATATGGGGCATGGTGAGTTTGGGAAGTAACAGGTGAGGGCAGACGAGAATATGGGTGGAAGGCTGGGACGACAGAATTACAAACATCGGCATTTACTGATCTCTGTGCCTTGCTAACAATATGTCTGCGTGTAGTCACTGCCGAAGGGATTACTGATTTATGAAGCTTTGTTCTTACTATCCTGAGCCCTGCAGCTATTTTAGATAATGATACTATTTAGCCATCAGAAGTTGGTAACATATTTATCTTTTTATGGTATAGTGTTTTTATGTTTTTCCAAAAGACATAAATCTGTTATCACTGAGTGATAAACAGATTCTGTGATTAGTCAATTCCATGTCACATGAATACAGACATCTATTGTGTTGAGTATATTAAAATGCGAATCGATTAATTAATTGATTGATTGATCGATTGATTGATTAATATTAAAATACTGTAAAAGGAATGGGTGCACTAATGGTTTGATAAGAGACAGCCAATCAGACAAAGGGCAACATCCAGTCCAAAGAGAGGGCACCAAAATGTACAGGGCAGACAAATGTCTGACACCAAACTGCTTTTATGGGTTCTGATGAATTCTGAGATGCAGATGATAGATGGGGATGTATAGAAGAATTCATACACTGGGTGTGCATGAATTTCTATGAAGAGAGGAGAGGTGGTTTCTTTCGAGAACCTGGCAGTTGTGAGATTGCTTTAAGAAGAAGGCCCTGTATTTTCACTAATGCCCCAAAACAGCTGATGTGGGTTACATAAAGTAAGATACTCTCCGACCCTAAGCTAATGGACTTGTCAAGAATACAAATAGTGGCAGCAAATCTCAAACTGGTACACCTGGAAAGAAGGAAATACAATGGAAAATACTTGTCTGTGTGTTTGTGGTTAAGACAGATGTGCTTCTCCGGCCCAGTTTCTTCGTTTATACAATAATGATGTCATGACACCTGGAAAGCCAACTGAAGCATTACATGTGTCCACTGCAGATAAAAGTGTGCACTAGAGAGTGCATTACCAGGAGCACAGAGTGTGTGCGGGCTGAATGAAAGCGAGTGTATTTGTACACCAACATGAGGCACGCAATCCTGAATGTAACTGAGGGAGACGACCAACATCTATGTTGAAAAAACACAGATGCTTCCTGGCATAATCTGAGATTGAGATGATAAGGAGGGAAAGTAGAGAGCAGATGTAAAACAGACCAACGGAGATGGCAATAATGGGTGGGAAATTATTAAATCGTTGACCTCAAGAAATTTCACTCTGAATATTTTTACATAATGACTTGATGAGTTGCATTGTGGGGGTGGCGTGGTGCTGCATTCATTAGGACTGTTGTCTTACACCTCCGGGCCCTGGGTTCAGGTCTCTGCCGTGGCTCCATGTGTGTAGAATTTGCATGATCTCCACATGTCATGGGGTCTTCCAGTTTCCCCCCACAATCCCAAACCATACTTAGGTTAATTGGAGTTGCTAAATTGCCCATAGGTCTGCATGTGTGAGCGTGCCGTGCGATGCTTTGGCACCCCATGCTTGGGTATGGCCCTGCCATGTGCACATAATCTGCAGGATAGGCTCCAGACCCCCTGCGACCCTGAACAGGGCAGGCAGTTACAGGAAAATGGGTGGACCTGCATTGTATATGCTGTTGCGTGTCACTGGTCAGGGACTGGAAAAAAAAGCACCAAAACAAAACATTTTTTTTTCAGCTCAAAAAAATGCTGTGATTTCCACAACTGGTTTTGTTTACAGAGCATTTGTAGAATTATGCAGAAATTAATGCCACATGCCAGGCCAATGTCTCCAAGTCCAAAATGTCTCCAATTGTGATAAGATCAATTCTGGGAAGTGAAGAGTCCAACACAGGAAACACAAAATGCCTAACTGCCTCAATGGCTTTGGCTAAGGGTGAAGAGAGACCAGCTACCTGGACAGACCCTGCAGATGGATTAAGTCTTTCATGCCGGTCTAACAACCCAGTTTTAATAAATGTCTACAATGATAATCTCAGAGAGCTGGATCCCTCCGTGTCTTCAGGAGAGCCTGTAGCAGAGAAGAACAAGAACACTTCTCTTTGCAAAGGGTAGTGACCACCCATGCAGTTTGAATGAATGCTTTATTGTGTGGAGACAGCGGGCTGCATTCTTTGTCGGCATGCCAGTCCACGTGGCTCAAAAAGTCATTTCCCTCCCACTGGCTGTGCCGTCATCAGGGAAGCCTCTCTCCCTCTGCTCCCGCTTGGCCCGCCAGCACCCCAGAGACCAACCTGAACTGTTTCTGTTTGTGAATGTGTCACCGCCGGTCCAGGAATGAGGAGTTACGGAACTAGTGGCAGGCTGTCATGTCTGATCAGAGCTGTGAGCCTAGGAATAGACCCTATGGTCTATCAAGAAATGGAGATCCAAATGCAGTCTGTAACCCCCCCCCATGAATGAATTTTCAATCAGTTATACACATCTAAATACTAGGGTCAAACCTCTGCAAATATGTACCATATAAATCAGATTTTACAGAAAGGCACCCTTATTAATTCTGATGCAGTTTTTCCCGAAGAGTCTTTAAAAGTCAAAGCAACTGCCAGAACAAAATATTTTAGTTCACATATATATGTATATGTGTGTGTGTGTGTGTGTGTGTGTGTGTGTGTGTGTTTAATCAAGCACACAATTGACTAATCGTACCCTGTATGTCTGCCAGTAGCCTTTGTGGTCTGTTTTTAAGAAATAGCTGTGGATATGCAGAACTCTGCAGATGTACATGATTTATGTCAGCGCCCGTCTTCCTTATTCATTTGCAGACATGTGGGGTCTTTCCTGTTTCCTAGGCACATTTCTTTACTGTGTCATCAACACTACGTAGCCACTGGGTTGACCAGACTCGTCAATGTCAGCCCAGCTGACGGCGCCTTGCAATTGAAAACATTTCGGGTGGTGCAGTGGGACAAATGTGCTTTGGTTTAATGGGGCGCAGCTTAATAATTAAAAGCGACGTGTGACTCTGGGAAGACAGTGTGATGATGGTGAATGTACTGCGACAAGCCGCCCGGAAAGAAACTATTTCTGCATTTGGTGTTGACAAGCAAGCCAAAGGCTGATTGGAAGAGCACTGCTTCACAACAGACACAAAACACTCAGGGAAACATTGCAAAAACGAGAAAAAAAATCCATCTTGTTGAATAAGACATTAAAACAGCTTGGATGAAATATATTAGCATGTTGGCACAGACTTTTTTTTTTTATTAATGAATAAAACAGAATGGGCTCATTGGGGCTGAGCTTGTTTCCTTTCTGGCTTTGGCATGGCCTGTGGTCTGAGGCGCTCTTTCGGTTGTGCTGTAGAGTAGAAGCCTGGAGGCCAGGTGGAGTTGATCTAGAGGTAGCTGATTCACAGTCTACCGTAGCATCCTGTGCCAATTAGATTAAATTTCATCCATCCATCTTCTGTAACTTCATTCAGGGCTGGATCATAGGTTAACCTGTATTACCGCATTACAATGTAACTAACTAAAATTGTAAGTCCCATTGGATGAATATGGCATCTAAGATTCTAAAAGTATAACAGTAGAAGATACATATCACATCATAGCCAGCTAACAGTAATGGTGATGTTCCCGCGGATCCCATACACTACAAGCCCAAGGCCAAACTTTCACTCTCCTTTTATCACTGTCGGCCCGCTCCTCTCGCTACCTGCCATCCCCTTTGCCATATGGACAATCCCTTATTGTCTCTGTTTCCCTCTTTTCTGCCGGAGGAAGATGAAAGTTGCTGTGAGTCAGGGAACATGGAGTCAAAAGGCAACGACAGAGTCACATTAAAGCCAGTCGCGGCTGAGTCACACTGCGCTGGAACGAGACTCTTATGTGGTACCGTTTGCACGTTCCTCGACTTTTTGGATCGACGATGTTTGGTGTCAGATATTTTCACACCTCCGGGGAGCCTATGAATGTGGCTGAAATTCCAGTTTATTGTTTGCGCGCAGTATCCTTTCACTTTTGCATGTTTTGTATTTTTACTTTGGGCTCTGGGATAGACGTCTTGTGCAGGATGACCCCTGCCAAGCTTGATACAACCATGCTACTTGGGATAGGCTGTGAGCTTACTCTAACCCCGTACTGGTAAGTGCTTGGAAATCAGCTGGAAGGATATATTTTTCTGTGTCTCAGTCTCACAAAAATACCCCTGACCTCTTACCAAACACTTTGGTCTGATACAAAAAGCCAACATCTTTAGGCCTGGGTCAAAGAATGTGTTTTTTAGATCTGTAAATTAAGACGTATTTGAAATAGTCAAAATAGTGGTGTTTTGTGTTGTGTATTGCTGGATTCAATTGAATTACTCTGCTTCAGAAACCGTGACCGCTCTGTGCAGACACTTCTTCATGTTTCAGTATTGCAGTAGTTACAGCGCCTATGCTAGACTCCCAGGTCCATGTCGCTATTCATCTTTCTTTTGAATCAGCGAGGACATGAAGGGAACAGAAACTCATTTGTTGAAACTGTCCATCATTGTGAGGCCAAGATCTTCACTGACACATATTGTGTAACAAGGACCAGTGGTCTCTTTATGGATGGATGCAATAATTATTTGTGGGTTGGTGGCATGAAATTCAAGTTTAATCGGTAAACTAATAATTTTGTGTAGAAGAGATCTTTGAATTCAGTTACACAGATACCATAAGGCTCGCTCTGAGTGGGATGGTTAACAGAGCCACATAACACCACGAAGGGAAGAAGTGCAACTTTATTTGGGTTTGGGAATGGAGATGGATTTAATGAAACAGTGGGGAAGTATGAAAACACAAGACAACCACTTCAGCATGACGGAAACACAGAAGCAAACAAACTAGATTTTAGGACTTGGGACAGGATATATAAGGGCAGAGACTGGAGGACCAGGGTTCTGCGGGAGCTGCAAGGAAAAAACAAGAAAGAACAAGATCTTATGTGGCTAGTAAGCAGGTAGAAGTTTCCCGTCTTATGACTCTCCAGCTGTATTGAGAAAACATATAAAATTCACATTTCATTTGTGAAAATGTTCACAGTGAAGAGACGACAGAAATTACTTCAGAGGAAAAAAAATCCTTTGTCGACAGAAGATTCACCCTAAATTTGAGTTGATTATTTGGTGTAAAATGACTCGGTAACAGAAGATTTTTGTGACTATGTTCTCATGTGATAGATTCCTATCAGCAGTTGGTGGAAAATAAAAGACTGGAAACAATTACAGAATAATTTCAATTTAATAATAGAAATAAGAAGGCAGATGGGAAGGACAGCAGACATTGAATCTGAAGACAGAGAGACCGTGATTGTATAACGCAAGCTATTTTCTTCAGTGCTGTGCATTTGTATAGAACTTTGATCATCTGCCAGTGTGTCATACCAACATTTCAGTAACATTTTAGGACACACATAAACTGTTGAACTGAAGTTTTATTTTGCAACCCTTTAATTGGTTTAAACTGAGTTGGCACTGAGACAGCCTATCAGATTTAACTTCTGGCAGCTCATTACATATCATATTTAATCACATCACATTCACTATTGGATTTAGCATCTGGCAAGTATCTTGAGAACTGGTGTTGCTCAATAGTGAGTGAGGCTTTATCGTCTCCTTTTTGAGGATCGACTGCCATACTTCTGACAAGCGTTGCATTTATTTGGGTGCAATAAGTTCTTCAATTCTGAATTTATGAATATTGAATTTCTTGAGAATTGTCTTGCCCTTTATTGTCAACTTGACTATAACATCCTCACAAGATTTCTTTTACATGTTACTTTTTCACTAGATCTCAGAACAGAAGTTGAGTGGATTTCATAATACCTCTTTTCTGTTTTTCAAGGATGGATTGAGTGGCATCTCCATCATTCCAAATGTCTTATTTTAAGCAGTCCTTCACTGCTTCACTGCTCCCCCCTCTATCTTCCAGTTGACCACTTTTCAGATTATAAAAACTGTTTCTCTTTCTCAAGTCCTAACAAAAGACTGATCGAGATGAAACCACAGCTCATATCCATGATTGCCAGTCTTTTATAACTCTGTTCTAAAGAACTCCTTGTATTTTGAGAAGTGGATATAACGTGTAAATATTTAATAAATAAAACACTATATTTGTGTCTGTAATAAAATTTAAAAAATAGATGAGGAGAAATAAGACCTGCCTGTGAGGAATGCAGCTGTAGAGTTTGGTCATTGATTGAAGTCATTCACTGAAGTCTCGAAAAGTAAACAGGCTGTCAGCTTAGGATCCCACGGCCTTGACTCAGTTCAGCTGAGGACTGTGATTATTAAGTAATCCACATCTGTAAGTATCATGAAGACCAGCATTTTCTCTAAAGTTGTGTAAGCTTATTTCGGAGCCGTTTACTGGGTCCGCTCAGGGATACTTGAATGAACATAATGTCTTAATGTCTTATGTAATAAAGGACAAAGTAATGTCTGTCAAGCTGAGTGTAGAGTGGGTCAGTTAGATGCATGGCATCATACTACATGCACACTAATCAAAATGGCCTGAATTTCTGATCCCGAGGTGGCCTAGACCTCTGATGTCTACTGCCTAATGTTCCGTCTTTTAAAACACTTATCACTCAGCTTTCTTTCTCTCTCCCTTCCTGTCTACCTACCAGGTGCACGTTCTGTTTTGTGAGGTTCTCGACCAGCCGAACAGGATGCAATATTAAGCAGGAAACATGGCATCAAATGAAGGTTCATAGTTCCTATTAAAAATACATACCATGAAGAAATACATGTAAGACTGTAATTCGTGCATGGAAAATACATGCAGTGTGTTTTTACATAATTTACATGACTTATTTGACAGGCATCCTGTGCAAGTAGTTCTGGCATCCACTAAAGCAATTACGTGTTTGATTTTGCAAGGCATTGGCGCCCTTCTCTACCAAGACCAAGGTCACACGGTTGTGTCATTCCAACTGAGAGAGTCCATGCAATACTATAATAGGTTTGCTAGCTACCACTACAAGCTGGAATGTTCCAAGGAGAGATGATCGAGGGGTGATTCCTGTCTCCTTTTGCTTTCAGAACGTGGGGGAAGAGGGGGGATGTGTATGGTTAGACTGCTACTGTCAACAAACTTTCTAGCCCCAACATGTTTGTCCAGCCTGAAATGGCCAAGCCTCATCATTTGGTTTTAAACATTTTCAACAGCACACAAACAGCCACGCATGCTAGGCTGCATGTGGCTCGCTCAAGGTCCCCGATATGGAATTCTTAGCAACCACATATGATACAACTTAAATATTTCTTCAGGATCAAAACTAGCTGTGGGAGAGTACTTCCTGTTCACAATACGGCATGTTCTAGTGGAATTAAACATCCGTCTTACTCATATCTGTGCCTTCCAGGGATGGGATGAGGGAGTCCTTGGGCTAGACTAAGCCAGTGCTGACCTGATCCTCTACTATGTTCAAAAGTACGTTTCTGCTGAGGAGCTGTAACTATGATTTACGATTAAGAGAGACTGAATGCTGAAAAACAAAGGAGCTTTTTGGTACATGCTGTGAAATCCAGTAACATTCAGTAATGTGGGTCATGCCTTTTTTCTACGAATTGTTAAAATTTCAGGGCTTCCTAAGATCTTATGCAAAGAGCAGGTTCATCTGATTATATCAGTAGTACTTGTACGTCTTCTTACCCTACGGTTTTGTCCTTTTCCATTCATGTTTATTTTTCATTTCCTTATGCTACTAGTTATCACCATGTCAGCCTATCTGAAGAAAAGACATTAAGTAAGACTTTACTGGAAGGGACACTAATAATGTAACAGTACACTCTTATTTTAACCAGAAACTAGTACTCTTACTTTAACCATAAATAATTAACCAGAATCTAACTTTTAGTTATGTACTGATCCCATATTTGTTCATCATTAATCAATCATGATGGTTCATGTGTTTCATGAAGTAACTGTATTAGCTCATGATTTGTTCTTGAGTAGTAACTGAATACCTAAGTTGTGTGCGCTAAAGTAAAGTGCTACCAAACATGATTAATAGATATCTTTATAATTAGCAAGTTGTGGCAGTAGATTAATTCATGCAAATTA
Organism: Mormyrops boulengeri; assembly: GCA_026781065.1. Classification (NCBI taxonomy): domain Eukaryota; kingdom Metazoa; phylum Chordata; class Actinopteri; order Osteoglossiformes; family Mormyridae; genus Mormyrops; species Mormyrops boulengeri. Next base: position 19,768,241 of record JAODLD010000069.1, on the reverse strand, counting down.
TAAAATGTACATCGCTCAGTGGGTAGCTCTTTTTCATAGCACCTCCAGGGTTGAATCCTGCACCCTGAGTGTATGTAGGGTTGTTCCCTAAATTGCCTATAGTGTATGAGTTAGTGGGCCTGTGCCTTGTAATGGACTGGCATTCTGTCTTGTTCCTCCGCTTTGTGCCTCCTGGGATACTGTAGGTTCCAAGCTCTCCACCACCCTGTAGTGAGTAAATGGTTGGAAGATGGATAAACCTATGAAATACCCAGAAATTCAACATTTATAGGTCATAAAAATGACTTGTATTTTGTGTTTAGTCATAATTTCAGTAGTGATACTTATAAAGTAGCATAGTCATTTCACAATGGTTATATAATAGTTATATTAACCCAAATTATCTTCTCTTTCCATATGTGCAAGACATTATTTCCATGATTGCATAATGTGCATTTATTATTTGCTTTATTAATTGTAAGTATATCATGAAGCTGTACGTCTCACTATGTCACAGATACCACACATGCACATGTCACATGCAATATATTTTGTTGTGAAATGAAGCATTTAATGGAATTCTAAAAAATGAATCACACAGCCAAATCAACACTGAAATATGTCCTGTTTATAAACTAATCTTCACTGATTGCTCTCTTTAATCCCTCACAGGAGTATCACTCAAATGACAAAGGCCTTACTTACGGTAGATAAGAATTACACAGTCACAGTGACAGGAATGAATTTACACGGGATCATGTTGTAACTTTGTTTGCATCTTGTCAGGAATCCCAAACGATGTATGTCACTAGCACAAACAGCCCTTTCTGGATGTTCACAAAAACCCACAAGACCTTGCAGAACACTTTATGGATCCCGCCAAAAAAAAAATAAAGTGAAATGATTCAAAGCCTGACGTGGTCATGACTTAGTGGTCTAGAGAGAGGAATACTTTTCTGAATTTCAGCAAAATGAGAAAATGGGGCCCTACTAGGCTTGTATTGTCTCGTGACCAAAGAGTGAAGAACTACTTACTTGGGCTTGAAGCTCTCTGTGGTCTCTGTCCTTTGAACCGGAGATGCTGAATCTGGATTATTTTTGATACTACGGTGCATTAATTATGAAATATTCCCCGTCTAAGAAATTTGCTCTCAGCAGCCTGAAATGTGGGCCAAAGATGGTAATTTTTTTCAGGATTAAATGTTTAGCTTTACCAGGGCTGTTGGTTTAAGTCCCATCCTGAGACCAGTACTTCTAGGTACGATACTAAAATATGACTGAATTAAAATGTACATCCTATAGACTTGTAAAAATGTCTGCAAGTCATTTGAATGTAAACAGCTATCTATTTTAGGCCTATGCTGGATCTCTAGGGTTCAAGCGCTGTCGGATATAATTTTAAAACAGATTATTTTTCTTTAATTTAACTAGGTTGGTGCTTTCATCCTCGAGACCCTGACCAGGATAAGCAGTCAAAAGATGCATGGATTGATAGACTGACAGCTCAGTGGTGACAACAACATTTCCCTGCCTGATGATTTTGCTTAACTGAAGCCCTTACGCAAATTGAACCTCCATCCAGTCATGGTGATGTAACCTCAAGTGTCATTGAAGGTATCTATAGAACTGTTAACTACAGCTAGAAAACAGTGAGTTTGTGAATCACTGCAAGCCTGGTGTCTATAGCACTGGTACAAGTCTGAGGAAAAGGAACCTGCCAGTGAGACCCTGGTCCTTGATGCAAATAGAGAAGGTTCAGTTAAAGCAGTGCAATTCACTTCTGCTGCCCTTCGGGACTCAGCATTTCCAGCCGACTCTTTTTATCCTGAATAACTGTTAACTATGTTGGATTGTGGATTTTAGAGCAGCAGCCAATTTCTCTCTGAAAAAAATGAGCCCGCAGATAGGCAAGATGATAGGAAACCCAAACAAGCCTTTGAGCAGGATAAATATAGTGATTTAACTGGAGAGTGTGGATGTCTGTCACACGGCACCCATCCGTCAAGCTAGCTGAGCTGTTAATTAAATATTCTACCAAACATGAACCATTACTGCTGAATTAGTATAGTGGTGCAGGCTTTTTCTTGGTACAATGTAATCAACATTAATGGCTAATTTATGGGCAAGTGGCTGATTTCCCTTGCTTCTGTGATTAACAAGGCATTAATAATGAAATGAAGCTGTATTTGTCATTTGTATAAGTCCAGTTATATTGGAATGTGTTTCACATAATCCATCTTGCTTTCCTGTATAAGACATGCACCTATAGAGGTAATCTTGGTGTCAAAGCAGAGGTTCACCCATTTTTCTAGCATTACTGGAACATTCCCGAAACACTGGAGATGGGGCAACTCTGCTGACCGTGGGATTTGAGCCAGCAACTTTCTAATCACAAGAACAGAAGCCTAACCCCTCAGCCATGCACACACCACACTTCATCGTGTACGCTCTCAGAAAAAAAGGGTCAAAATTTGTACCTTTGCTTCTCACTGGGGCTGTATCCTTAAGGGTCTGCCAACTGTACCCTTAGCTGTGGGTAATTGTACCTTTTAAGCTACAGAAATGAACTCTGAGGTACAATTACAAAGGTACAAATCGCTCTGTGAGAGTTTCCAGTTCTCCAGTTCTCCAAAGATTTCTTTACATCATCAACTGATTGGTTTGTCTGTGTGTGTGTGTGTGTTATACATATACATATATATATATATATATATATATATATAAAAAGGCTTCGTAAATCACCACTGGAAGCGGGATTACTGACAGGCAGACATGCCTATAAATGGTCTGTCTAATATTTAGCTGCCTTATATGACTCATTTAAAATAATAAGTGAGGCACAGTGATGTTTCTATAATGAAACATTTTCTCCTTTCAGGAAAAATACCCGCAAATCATGTTTCTGTGGCCAGTTACATATATCTTAATGTTTTTTGCCAGAATGATCATTTGTATGAAGATTTACATCACAAACGTGCAATGAACATGACAAAAAATTTGCAGCTTTTTCGTTGGCTCTGCGTACTTCTCTATTTCCTTCCCAGTGTGCATTGAATCGCAGCTTCGCATTTTTGTGCCGCTCGGATATATACAGAACATTACGCCAAATGCGTAAAACACAGCCGCCGCATTCGAATGACGCCAAGTATCTCTGAGAGTCACCCTTTTGTTTAACATTTCTGCTCCCCTAAATTCTCAGGAATGTATGATCCCACCAGTGAATATACAAGTCATTCTTTTCTGACACCAAGAGCAAAATAGCAGTCTGGACAAAAATAATTCTTTCCAGACTGGGGGAGAAAGTTCGCCAGCAACGAGCACATAGTCAAATCTTCAGGACATACGGATAAAACATTGTATGCTTAAAGTTTTTTTAGAGCATGCAATTATTTACCCAATAGTACCCATTCATATCACATATTTCATATTGTAAGAAAGCAAAATAATTATTGGGACAATTATCTGCGGCATTTACCAATATATGCAGCAGATGTATTTTAAATGCGCTAGACTTTGTGTGATTGTGGCAGGATGCGTTCCTGGAGCCTTTTTCAGTAAAAAGTCATGAACATCGGTTTGATGTATGCTTTGCATGAATGGTGTTCACCGTATATTAATTTAGGCTATGGGTAAAATCTCTCCGTTAAGAAACTCAGAATGGCTATTTGCTTCCATAGTCCTGACTTTATAACAGTAATAAAATCTTTCACTTACGTATAGCCAGATGTTTAAACTTCTCCCTTCATTGAAAAGTCCCTTAAACCCCTCACCTCTTTTTTCTTTTTAAATTTAGTTCTTCATAAGTTACAACACTCTTGGTAATTAAACTAAAAGCAGCTATTATACAGATATTGGTATTATTTAACTATATGAACTATGGACAATATAAAAACGATACTAATAATGTATAAATACCAAAATTGTAAATACTGTTTGTAGCATTTTTAAATATTCATGTTGATTTCTCTTGTTTATCGTCACCCTCATCCCCTCATTATCGTCTTTGACTTGAACATCCGCGGTTTTGCATGTTTGCACATAGGTAGGTGTTCATGCATCTTTATGCATGTTTTCATAATTTACTGAGTCGTATATCCCATTAACTCCTGCGGTGCTGGTTGCACCTCTCCCCGGGGAATTCGAGTCTACCTACGCCTGTCCGGAGAGTGAGGCTTTACTTCAGCCTTTCTCTCTTTTATACAGTGGCTTTCCCTTTTCTTATTGAATGACTCCTCCATGAAACCGGATTCCGATCGGGCTATGAAGTGGGCTCAGCTTGGCTTTGGAAAAAGGGTAGCAGACTTCTGGGGAGGACTTAAAGATAAAGGGCGGAGCTAAAGCCGGCAAACAGGTATATGAGCAAATTGCGCGATCAAATAGAAATTATGTAATATCGTTGCCACAGTACTTTGATTTTTAAAAAAATATTTAACCATGATAGATAACTCGATACCAAACTATATATATAAGAAGACACAGCTACGCTCGAGCCTCTAACACATAGAGTGGATCTAGTTGACACCGTGGACATAATATTTTACGCACCAGTGCTTAATTTTTATTTATTTATATATATTATTTTTAGACCGTTTGAATAATATTTCGTGAGGAATACACCGCGTCTTATCAGCCTTATACAAGGGATATTTAAGATATTTTCTTTTTAAAAAAGATTGCACTTTTGCTCCAGGTAAATGAGAGTTCATTACATTTTGGAAGCGGCTCTGCGTCCATGCATCCTTTCATATTTCTGTGCGTCTTTGAGAGATGAAGTGGCTCTTGCCTGCAGTTTGTTGGACGTTGCCGATCCAGGTGTTTTAGTTTGCTAATACTGACTAACCAGAAAGCTTGCGTGTGCCAGTGTGGGGGGAACAAAGTGCGACAGAACGAAAGCGTTAGTTCTGGGCTTCTCAGCGTGCTGTTCTCTCCTTGATACTTTAAAACTTTTTTTCATTCTCAACTTTGAATTATATATACACATGAAGTATATATGAAAACATTTTTCAGAAAAAGTTTTATTTTACTGGAAAATAAATGTACAGATGGAAAGACTGTTTGAAATGAATGATGATGTATACGAAAATGCAATGTTGATATTCTGTGTTTAATATAATTACCCCTAACAAACTAAAGCTTAGACGTAAGAATGAGTCAGCTTTGCAGTGTGTAGAAGAATGTGTCCGTTGACGATGTGTCCTTTTTATTGTGGTTGAAGGAGCTATGATCTCCAGGAGTATTTTCTACTGGCTCTCCCTTTTAGTCCTTTCCGTCTCCTCCCAGAGTCAAGGTAATAACGTTGTGCCTAGATTGGAAAACTGATTGGTGTGTGCATATGTTAACGGTTTATGAACTATATTCTTGTGAATACCGTTTTTCAGGGTAGAGAAAATTACTTAATATATATGATGACTAATTGTCCAAGGCTGTAGGTTATCATTTAATAAGAAGGTAGTTGTTTAATACAAGGGGCTTGTTTACAGAGTTATGGAATTGTGTTGTATGAATTTTATAGGCCATATGTAAATGCCGAATGTGGCCTAATTGACAAACAAAAGTGAATTTCAACAGGTAGATTAATTTCTTAAATTGCATTTCTGTCTGAGAGGAAGGTAATCTCTGCCAAGATTGCTCTGTAATTGTCACTTTCGATGACGGCTCCCCACAGATGGAGATCTTGAAGAGGAGACTGTGTTTGACTTGTTTGAGATAAGTCACATCACGCGAAAGACTCTGGGCGCAAAGCTCTTCCGGGGCCAAGACCCAAACGCCCCGGCATATCGTTTTATCCGCTTTGACCAACTGCCTTCGGTGAGGCCACCGGCGCTGAAGCAGATCCTGCAGCGGATGCAGAGTAGCGAGGGTTTCGTGTTTGTGGCAACCGTGCGGCAGGACCGTGCCTCCCGGGGCACCCTGCTCGGCCTGGAGGGCCCTGGCAGCAAGCGCCAATTCGAGATCGTCTCCAATGGGCGCGCCAATTCTCTGGACCTGGTCTACTGGCTCGATGGCTCTCAGAACGTGGTGTCCTTTGAGGATGTGGACGTGGCCGACTCACAGTGGAAGAATATCACGCTGCAGGTGCAGGGCGAGAATGCCAACCTGTATGTGGGCTGCAGCCTGGTGGATAGTTTCGTGCTGGATGAGCCCTTCTACGAGCGGCTGCGTCCAGATGGTGCACACATGTTTGTTGCCAAGGGATCCATGCGTGAAAACCACTTCAGGGTAAGCATGACCACAAGCTTGACAAAGAGCCGCATCATTTTGCTAGGTGATGCGTTTTACCCTAATATCATACTCCTACGAACAGGTGTGGTTCAAATAAGTTTATTGAATACTTCTTGTGTCAGCTAGTTAACGCTGCAGGTGTAATTCTTTCTAAGTTGAATGCGTCTTCCTTCCACTTGACTGCTTAGCAAGCTGAGTGCTGTTATGTATGTTAAATCACTTCTCTGTCCATGTGTCAGCATCTGTATAAATAAGGGGCTGGGGGGCAGGGCAATAGGATTGGTAAGAGGGGTCCATTGTCCCATTAAACTGTGTTATAAATGATCACACCGGGACACCAGGTAGCCCGCATCCTGCTGCTTTTGTCTTAGTCCTGTTGCACGTCCTGTGACTGAACTTCTGTTTGTCCAGCAGAAACAGTTCCCAGATTTTCCTGCCTCACTTTTTATTAGTTTGTGCGGTATGCTGTTAAGAGGCAGCCCTTGTTAAAAATAAGAGAAATAAAGAGTCACTCCTTCTCCCGAAGTTCCCTCAAAAACTCATAATTAGGGTTTTCATAGGAGCTGGGCTGTCTAATTATAGAAAGGTTTTATAGATACTGTATGGCTGTCAGAAACTGCTCGGTTTAAACAGAGTCTGTAATTTATAAGGATGTATGTCCACAGAGCAAGATTCTGGATATTGGGGTATCATGATCTCATTCCGAGTGTTGTTTTTGAACTGTATTGTAGTGTCAGCATTTGGCAGTGACCTAGGTTTTGTGTTTATAGTGCATTGTTATCCATTTGTTATCCATTTTGAGACGAAATGCGTTTGCTGCGCCGCAGTGTCTCTTGTCCTGCTGACGGTGTTGCCTGTCTCCCTTGCAGGGCCTGCTGCAGAATGTCCGTTTCATCTTTGACACCTCAGTGAATGACGTACTGCGAAGTAAAGGTTGTGAGGTGGCCAAACCAGGTAGGACTGAAGGCCCACCCCCGAAGGTGGCATCTTTAACACATATAGAGCCATAACAAAGTCTGGTCATCTTTCTGCTACAAGATGGCTGCCTATAAAGACCTGGTCACTGTTTTAATCACAAAATGTTTAATCATTCCCAGTCTGTTTTGTAGACATGACAGTGAGCAATGCTAGGATTCATGAATTTGTGTTCAAGTTTGTCTATTTATTAATTGTATGTCATCTACCCATTTTTAATTCACACAGTCATTCAAGAGTGTAAATGTTTAAATTAGCCAGTAGGGGGTGATATATTACTCGCAAGAATATCATCCACCCATCTATCCCTCGCCTAACATGCATATACTCTGATACATTAATTTATGCAGTATCGGCAATTTTGAGAGCCCAAAATGTCTAACTGCATGTCTTTGGACTGTGGGGGGAAACTGGTGTGCCTGGAGATGATATTTGAACCCCCAAGCCTATGAAGGAGAAGTGCCTCTGGCTGAGCCACCGTGCTAGAATATCACTGATGTTTCAAGTGCTTCCTTTGGGATTTTGGGCTTTATTATTTGTCATGCTGATGTTACAGGTCAGCTCTCCCACTGCTGTAAGAACAGTGCCGGAAGTTGGCATAATGTCAGTATAGGAGAGAGTCTGCTCTTTATTCACAGCTCTGGGTAAAACGGACAGAAAAGAACTTTGTTCCCAGCATGTATTTTTCCCCTTTTGTGCAAGTAGGCCACAACGTGTGCAGGTTTTTATGTGGAAATATCTTACTGTATTACATCATGTTTTTGGGAAACTGTCGTGTCGGTAATGTCGCACAGCTTTCACGGAGAGCTGGGCAGATGTTTACGTTTATTTGCGTTGGCCGCAAGTGCAAAGATTTGATGGAAGCTGTGCTGTTGTAGAATAGACCCCAACCCTCCTAAGAGAGGCACGCACACACACACGCCAGTGATGAGGTCATGTGCTGGTCCATGTCAAGCTTTTTTCACATGAGCTTTTGGTTCTGAGTTTGCATTCTCACACTCAAAAGATGGATTTGTTGATTTGGAAAAAGCCCCATCCTGGTCTGGGACCATCTTGGTTCTTTTAACGGAAGACACGAGGCTTTGAACCAATAGCAGGTAGGAATATTGTGCACTGAAAATCACTGTGACGTTTAACCCACATCCCATTGGTTACTTGTTGGTTCCTGTTTGGCTTAATCGGGCAGTGATTGGTGGGTCACAGCAATCCCACCCACTTGGATTTTGAATTTAAAATTTTTCCATCACTGTGCCATCCTTCCTTTGGACTCAAGCCAGCATGTGGTGAAGTGTGTCAGGACGTTGGTTCTGGTTTTGCATTTGGTGGAACCACATTGTCTCTAGCGTGACGGAATGAAGCCGTATGAAGACTTTATGTTTGTGTTTCAGGATGTCTTAATCCCACAAGGGCTGTCATTTTGGATAGCGGTCATATATGGTTAACAAACCCCACTAAAGGGTTCCAGCCAATCATAGCCAGCGAGTGTGGAAAAACTTCTAAACAGAACCACAGGCTGGGTTTCACCCGGGCATTGAAATGCTTAGAGTACCAGCCCAAAATTTCCTTCATCATAAAAACTGTTGCCACGTAGGACATGGCTTAACTTGCATTTAATAGGATCCAGTTGTGGGATTTAGTGTCTGCAATTCTCTCCCAACAAGCATAGTCACACATATCGATGTGCATGGATGGATGAGTCAGCCTTGCAGATTGAAAAGGGAGTAAAAGACTTGTGTCTGTCAGGAAATCACACCCCATATACATCAATATACACAATTCTTAAAAGTGGTTTTTGTCTGCTTTCCGAGAAGTTAACGTTCACTGTCTGACTAATGCACATTTTCCTTTGCCTTCCTTTCCTAGTGTTGGGTTATGTTATGGCACCTTTTATATTATTTTGTATTGAAAGGTTCTAGGAGTGAATGTGGATACAGAGAGGCCGTATATCCATACTACAAGTATGTTAGGAGGGTGCTGCAAGCTGGATTTAAACTACTGGTTTCTTCTCTCTGGGGCTTGTTGCTCACAGACATAGCAGTTGGAACTGTGATCAGAAACAGGGCAGTGTTTGGACACATGGATAACCCATTGAGTGACCGGTCACTCCCAGACGTTCGGGAATCAGGAGTCCATATTGGCAGGAAAAGGGATGCTGCCTTTGTTTGAGGCCCGCGGGCGCCCCGCCCCCGCCCCAGGCGGCGGGGGGGGGGGGGGGGGGGGGCCGGGGGGGGGGTGGGGGGGGGGGGGGGGGGGGTGGGGGGGCGGGGGGGGGGGGG
>JAODLD010000069.1:19746576-19758779 GCA_026781065.1 Mormyrops boulengeri | reverse complement strand
GGGCCCGCCCCTCCCTTCGTGAATCAGTCTGCCATATTTGCCTGCAAAGGGTTGCTGCCTTTGTTTGCCCACCAACCCCCCCCCCCCCCAACACCGCAAACTTCTGTACGCTTCCCTCTCTTCCCATAATGCAAATGGACACAGAAGGAGTTTCCTCTTTCTCAAACAGTGTGCTGCCAAAAATGGCAGACTGACTGCCAAGCTTGGTCCAGTAACAAGCCGGAGATCCGATAAAATTCTTGTAGACATTTAACGCAGATGAACTCAGCAGGAGTCCAAGAGCTGCCTGGATCTGCAGGATTTAACACTAAGACCTCACAGAAAGAAAACTACTGTTATTAATTCTTGTACATCTTCATAATATACCTTTTCAAGATACGTGGTGCTGTTATGACATTTTCACTAAGGCTTTTTTCAGTTTTTTTTATTCTTGGATTTTCCAAGACGTTTTGCTTGCACTTCGGAACCAACAAAATGTGTAAAATAGCACATAGGAGCCATTGGTACGTTCACTGCTTGACAGGAGTACTAGCTAGTAATTTTATTTTTTACGTTTTTCCTTAGCACACTTGTTAAATCATCCTCGCCTGTAGAGAATCTCACAGAAGAGGATAAGTGCCCTTCCTCTGATTTCCTCGGGAACTCCAATGTTTTCTCAAAGCTTCCTAGGATTTATGACAAGAGCACAGATTTCTCATACTTCCAAAAGCCCACAGCCGTTTTTCTCCTTACCTTCTTATTTATTTTTTTTTGTATGCCCCCTCCTCCATTGCCAACAGCCCATGATCTTCTCCTGAGTAATGCTCCAGCTACAGTTGCCTGGGGAGAACTTCCCAGTTTGGTGAACACTGGAGTGTGGAAGTTGAATGGAGTTGCAGGCACCATGCGTGTGACATTGACATATGTGGATCAGCGTGATGGTCCAAGGCCCAGGAGAGCCATGAAGCTTTTCTAACCTTGAAGTTTATATCCTATTCCCCCAATGGACTCACGTCACCTTGGCTCTTCCACAATCAGATGTTTTTTGTATCCCACCTGGCCCTGCCCTTCATCCTCGCCTCTCTTCCTCATAGCCGCCACTCATACTCTCTCTTGCCCCTGCCCCTTCTTCACAGAGGAGACCAACACCGTGAGTGAGAACGTGGAAGTAGTGGACGTCAGTCCGGCCATCTCCAGCAACATCATCGGCAAGAAGGCTGAGGAGCCGGTGTCGGAGCTGGGTCCGGAGACGTGCGAGCGCTCATGTGAGGAGCTCAGCAACATGTTTCAGGAGCTCAAGGGTCTGCGCATCGTTGTAGGAAACCTCATGGAGGGCTTGCAGAAAGTGGTAAGCAACAACCCCCTCCCACCTACAGAGCTTCCACTATTCTTACAGCTGCTGAAACTGAGGATGAATGCTGCATTCCATTTACCTCGGAGGTCGGAAGTCAGAGCTGGGAATGACGTCACACCCGAGTTAACCGCATTCCAGTACGACAAGTTGGAAAGATATTTAAACCAAGGACCTGTTTCAAAAAGCAAGTTTTCTTGCTTAGCTGGATAACTTGATGGATTCAGTTTACCTCAGTTTAAATGGCCTTTATCTTTGTTCACTTACATTTAGCCCAGATTACCATAAATTCGACAAGTTATCCGACTAAGCAAGAAATCCTGCTTTCTGAAACAGGCCCCAGTTCTAGTCTGGTTAATTGTTAGCAGTATCAGTTGATAACAACACAATACATGTACATAGTATTTTGCATATAAAAACACCCAGCAACATGTCCACTGATAGTGATTGGACAGTATTGTGTGTACGCCTGATTTAATGAGCCACAAATAAGAATAAGTGTTAATAAACGGCATAAAACTACAGCTATAACTTCTGTTAGTAAAGGGTGCAGCCATCTTGAATTCTGAGGGGTTGTGTAGATTGCTCCGACTTTCCATGTAGGAATTCCGACTTCAGGGAACATTCCAGTTGAAATTTCTGACTAGGAATTCGGATTTTCCAAGTTACGCATTCAAATGGTACACAGCATTAGTCAAAGAGGTTGTAATTACCAAGTGTCTAAAGCAGGGCTGCCCAATTCCGGTCCAGCATCAAACACAATTTTTTTACAGAAACACATCTTAATTACCTAATTACCAAGTTTAGTAGGTGTGTTTGAACAGGGAAATCTGCAAACTATGTTGCAAACTGGCCCAACCGGACTGGAATCCTGATTTAAAGGGTAGTTTTTGAACTAAGGGCATATTTACAGTCATATCACATGCTTCAGTGTCGATATATGTTACCTACATTATTCCTGAAGAAAGGCTAAGGCTGAGGATTAAATATGACTGCACCGGAACAAAGAAACTGGGTGAAATTGGTCAGGTTTAATTGATTTGTTTTGCTGAAGCAAGTAATGTCCCTGTCAAAATGTAGGACGTTGCTGGTTTTAGCTGCACCTCTGGGCTTAATTCTTTTAAACATTCATTTAGGTTGTTTGTGGATAGATGCATTGCAAGAATGTCGATTAAAACCATGTCATTTCAAAGACTTGATACAACTCCCAGTTTTGGTTATTAAATTTTATCCTGCTTAGAACTAAATCTAACGTTCTGGCAGTGCACAGACCCATGCAGAAACCATTGGATAAATCCGACCTTCACAGTCATCTTGTGTTTTTACCAGAACTCTGGTGAATGGTTTTAATAATAGTAAGGAAGTAAAAGGTAAGGCTGTGATAAAGGCTTCGGGGCTGGATCCTGCTATCTGTTGACACATCTGTTGAGGAGCTGCACGAGCAGGCGGTCGTGCCATTTTCTGGGTTTTTCTTGACTGTTTTCAAGGCTCATTCTCCATTGGCAGTGAATGGAAATAACAGAGTGTCTGGCTGTGGTTTTAACGGTCTTGCACTTCCTCTGGGAGCCACGGCACAACAAGGGAGTCTGGGTACAAACTCTGAGAAAAGGGCTGGATGGCCTGGAAGCTTGATGAAGTTGCCTGGTGTGTCCAGCATCCTACGCATACACACAAACTGGGAGCCTGTGATGCACTAGACACACCCACAAACTGGGAGCCAATGATGCATTAGACACACACACACACACACAACCAGGGAGCCAATGATGCACTATACACCCACATACACAAACACACACACACACAGACACACACACACACACAGACAGAACAAATGATGCAATATACACACAACCAGGGAGCCAATGATGCGCTGGGTACACACACACACATATGGAGCCAATGATGTGCAATACACTGGACACACACACATATAACAAATACATCACATTCAAATTCAGCAGTGGAAACATATGTACGTACATGAATTTAATGATACTCAATGTCCTGGACAAATGCACTTTTGCAGAAAATATATTACCTTATCCATCCATTCCAACTGCTGATCCTGGCTGGGGTCACTAGGAAGCTTAGACCCTGTGGAGCACAGAACGGGACGTACATCACCCATCACTCTCAAATGCAGGATCACAAATATATTCATACACACACATCTTTATTCCTTCCTGCAAACGTAATCAGCATGCTGTCTTTGCACTCATTTTCTCAATCACAGGCATATAATTGCACGTGGATGAACACACATACAAATGCACATACATATGCAACCAGACTTCCCCCACAAATGTGTTGACACTCAACACGTGAAATTTCCATGCAAGCCGAACTCTGCCAGACACGCAGATTCCCAGAGAGCTGAATGGTTTGAGGATTGCTTTGCAGCATTATAATCCCCCGCCAAGTTTCCTCATCTCAGTTGTGCTGGTGCAGACAGAAATGCTCTTTTGGGAGCAGCTGGTTTCTAGCTACTTCAGGGACAGAATACAACACAGTCTGACTGGGCACATCCCCCAATGACACGGCCCCTCCAATGTGCTACAACTGACATCACGTGTGTTTACGGAAGAGCTTGTTTGAGATGTTACCCAGATAAAAGCATCATGAAAAGTGCCTGATTGACCCGATTTGCTTGCTCTCAGACGGATGAAAACATGATCATGCGGGAAGCCCTTGGAAAGATGAAAAACACCAAAGAGAAGCACATGTGCTGGCAGGACGGACGCCTGTTTGAGGACAAGGAGGATTGGATCGTAGACAGCTGCACCAAGTGTACCTGCCAGGTGGGCATGGCCTGGGAACCGAGAGGGCATGGCAGCAGGGGGAAAATGGGATGGAAAGACTGATGATGCAGGCAATGCAGAGGCCGTGGCCTGGGGTCTGAGAGGGTGTGGCGGCCAGTGGAAAATGGGGCGGGAAGGACGCTGAGGCAGTATGTGGGCGTGGCCTGCAAACTGAGAAGGCGTGGCAGCTGGCAGGAAATGGGGCGGGAAGGCTGGCTCAGGGTCAGCTAAGGACACGTGTGATTGGTTGAGCATACATAATGCCAGACCAAAATTCTGCTGAGGTGATTCTTTTTTCGGTTAGAGGACCTTCCTTACACCAGCTATGTCTACACAAGCAAGCAAATCCTGCAGTACTAAGGCTGAAAATCCCGTTTGTCCTCCATGATTGTAGCCCCTATTGCTCCAGAAGTCTACATCCCCCCTTGGTGCCCTCCTGATTTGTTGCTTCCAGGCAGAAAATGGCCCAGCAAACTGACATAATTGACATCATGTGATCATTATGGCATTTCTCGACAGGAGTCAAAGATCTTGTGTCACCAGATCACATGTCCGGTAGTGTCCTGCGTGAGCCCTTCCTTCGTCGACGAGGAGTGCTGTCCAGTCTGTCTGTGTAAGTAGCAGGTCCTGCTAGACCACACATGGAGTCGCTCTCAGATGCCTGCTTTGATTTCTTGGCCTCAGTCTTGCTTGTGTTTGTCCTAGTAGTCCAATATGACAACAAAAGTTATAGTTGTAAAATCCACTCAAATGTACAGTTAATATGCTCTGACCAGAAGTGGCACACACACACACACACACATTTTTTGGATTTGAGAGACATGACCCATAAACCAGGATAAGAAACTTTTCCAATTTCTTAAGCTTTAATGATAGTGACCTGTTATTGTTATGAAACTTGTTAAGAAGCTTTAAGGCTAAGCCATATATTTTTAGTAGCAAGTTAATGCTTCTAGCTTAGCCTCAGATAGTGGATTCTCCTGGTCGTTGTGTCGAGCCCAGAGTGGTGACATCGCACATAAACATGACATACTTGCCCTAACAATTAGAGTGAGCCTAGGATTAGAAAGATGAGCTAAAACCATACTTATCCATTTATTAGAGGAGGAATCCAGGTCACAGGTCACTGGAAGTCGTACAAAACAGGGACAAAAAACAAAAACCATGTGATGTGATGACTTGGCAGGGGACGACGGGTTTATCTGGGGAACCTTCTCTTTTTGGGGACATCTGACAGGGGCGGAGCCAAGACTTCACAAAAGTAACAAACACAACGGCAAAGAACTGAGTTTGGTGAGAGGAGAAAAAAATCTAACTTGAAATTCATGCCTCAGGGACAAACAGAAACCAAATGGCCAGCTATGAGCTCTGGGACTGACATCAGCGGAACAAATTGGTGTGGATAGCCCTGGTCACATGACTTTCCCTCCAGAGCCTGTCTGCACCACCTCCACACTGTCTAATGATCATGCAAGCTTCCTGCATCGAGTCACTAATTTTTGTTCAACATTCCACAGAAACAAGGGAAAAAATAACAAATTATAATGAAGTGAAAATTGCAGTGTTATTAATTTACAAATTTAAAAGAACTGGCTACACACCTCTAGGATAAAATGAAAATGTCACCCCCATTTTTTGTGATGCTTTTTTTGTGTGTCAGCAGCAGACGGCAGTGAGGACGGATGGTCCCCATGGTCTGAGTGGACGGAGTGCACCGTAACATGCGGGACGGGTACACAACAGAGGGGCAGATCCTGTGACGCCACCAGCAACCCCTGCGCTGGGCCCTCCATCCAGACCCGCAAATGCAGCCTGGGGAAATGTGACAGCCGCGGTTAGCTGATTTTCATGTTGCTGTCAAAATGCAGAAGGAAGTGGATCAATTATGCATATCAGGCAAAAAATGTTTGTATGGTAGTCACATGGTAGTCACATGACCAAACGGCATGTATAGGTAACTCTCTGTATAGCCATTGAATAACAAACTACAAAGTCATCCTGATTCCTCGAACCTTTGCTTGTCCAAATGAGGGAGGCACAAACGTGTATTTTGGGACAGAACAAAGATGACTTTGTAGTATGTCTGTCTATGTACTTGGCCGTGCAGGTGGATTAATTACAAAAAGCTGTTTGTTGTGGCTAGTAATTAAAATCAAGTTTGTCACAGAGCCTGATAGGGAAGCTTAATGGTCTGTCTGGGCTAGGGGGGACAAAACTTCTTGTCCTGCACAGGAGGACAGGACTTCCTTCTACGCGTAACTCCCATTTTCTTAGTGCATGAAGTTTATTTAGTCCCTACTTTCCTCAGCACTCAAGAAAATGGGGCCATGCAACCCCCCCAGAACATTTTGGAGGAGATCAGTGAGGTCAACCACCATGTGGAAATACATTCCATAGGGGAAACACAAGATTTGGAACGTTTTAACCTTAGCAAGATGACCAGGGAGTGTGTCTGTCACAGTGTGTCTTATCAATGACCCTGGGTTTTATGGCTTGCCTGGAAGTGTCAAAAATCCTGTTCCAAGCTCAGAAAACTCCACAATATATCAGAGGTTTTATTTGTGTGCTCTGTGTTTTTCTTTCCCTTCCCTGGACCCCCCCTGACCCCCCTGTGAAATGTAATCAGGCTCCTCTCAGTGGGGCATCTGCATTATACATCCTAGAACTTATTCTTGGTAATCCCCCTCCCAAAAAATGAAAGTGGATGTTCTCTGGTTTGTGGTAGCACGGGGGGGGGTCTGGGAGTCTCCCAGCTAAGGGGGGGGCAGTTCAGCCAGAACGTGCTTGTTGAGAACAACAACACCTTTAACTGCCTTAAAGGTGGAACCAGTTCTTTGATTAGCTGCTGTTAACCTCATTTTTGTACCTCAGTCCGTCAGGATGGTGGATGGAGCTTGTGGTCGCCATGGTCATCATGCTCAGTGACATGTGGCGAGGGCCAAATCACCAGAATCCGGCACTGCAACTCCCCTGTGCCTCAGCTGGGTGGCAAAGACTGCGACGGCAGTGGGAGAGAGACCCAAAAGTGCGAGGCCAGCCCCTGTCCTGGTGAGTATGGTGACCGGCTGAGGAATAGCTTCCAGCAGGGTCACTTACAGAGGATCAGATGACAGCTTGTGTGGCTTTGGCCCAAAAGCACTTTCATTCTGATCTATTTCTCAGCTTTGGAAGGAAATGAGCAGTCGGGGGCTCTTTGTAGCTTTGGGGTCTTTAGCAAAGTTTGAAAAGATTTTTCAATCTCATAAAAGTAGCATTTTCTTTAAGGAGAAAAGAACTGACTTTCAATTGAGTTTTACTTTACTCAATTGCCTTATACTTTGGAGTATCATAGTAGAAATGTATATGGATTTTTCTAAATGTAATCGTCTAAATAAAATGTACTTTTTGTTGAAATTCCTTGGATTGTACCTGTCCAATTACAGTTGACGGTGGCTGGGGTCCCTGGTCTCCCTGGGCGACCTGTTCGGCTACCTGTGGAGGCGGAATCCGCAGTCGCACCCATGCCTGCAACAGCCCCCGCCCCAAATATGGCGGCAAGAAGTGCCAGGGAGACGCCACGGACATCGACGTCTGCAACCCACAAGACTGCCCTGTCGGTAGGTTTATGATCACAGTGCTTCATCACTGACTAATGGGTCCAGAGCTTAAATCACTGTGTGAGAGACTCCTTTGTTACATCAGAGGTTAACTAATCAGTATATAACACACCAGAATGGAATTACCTCAGTGTACAGCCAGATTTAATCTGTATGCAGAGGAAATCCATCAATCTTAATCATTAAGTCCGGGCAAGTAAGAAGGGACTTAGCTAGTTTTTTTCCACTGTACTCTTGCTGTTATTTAAAGGTGTTTCCATGCTTCTTTTTTTGGGCAGATGGCTGTCTTTCTAACCCATGTTTCGGTGGAGTGGACTGCAACAGTGCCCCTGATGGCTCTTGGGAGTGTGGCCCCTGTCCCGTGGGTTTCCGTGGCAATGGCACCTACTGTGAGGACATCAATGAGGTACCATGTCATATATTTTGCTGTTTGAGTGTCAAGTCAGAACACATCAAAGCACCTTATCTTGGGTTTCCCTGTGCAATTTATGGGACTCTCCGGCCCCACGAGCCTAAAGATTACAACACTAGTCAAGTTTGAATACGCCAAGCCGCCTACAAAGGAGAGGGATAGGGTGTCGCATCGCCCTACTACCGGGCTGACCTGCCCACCTGACTTAAACACAGTAGAAATGGCTTGGGAGGAATTTGATCAGACACTGAAAGAAAAGCAGCCAGTGAGTGCTCAGCATATATGTGGACAGCTGGAGAAGCGTCCCAGGAGGCCACCTCATGAAACTGGCATAGAGGAGAGAGTAGGATCAGCCAGTCCCTGGAGCAATTGGGGTCATGGCCCTTGCTCAAGGGCCCAGTGGTGGGATCACGCTGCTGTCCCAGGGATTCGAACAGACAACCTTCTGAGTCCCAACCCACAGAGCTGCCCCCCCCCACCCTCAACAAACGAATTATTTTTGTGTAATGCTTTTTTGGTCCCTGCGGTCTTAGTGTGTCTTTATGATTATTCTAAAATTATGAGAATGGTTCAGATAAACTTTCCTATGGATAGGTGTGTCTAAACTTTTGACTGGTACTGTTAGTGGAAACATGCAGCTTCAAAACCATTAGTGGGTGGGTGATGTGCTGTCAATCACTGACTGGTTAAACCCCCTTTCTGCCGGAATCCTTCTGGTTGATTGACAGCGCAGTGCAATCGGACACCTTACGGGATCTGGTGCTTTGTTCCTCTAACAGGGAACTGAATAGAGAAGTCTCAGATTCTCTCAGTGAACCCCCAGTGTTTTTCTTCACCTCTGTCTCTAGTGTGACCTGGTGTCAGATACGTGCTTCAGACTCCATGGCTCTCCGAGGTGCATCAACACCAACCCAGGATTCCACTGCCTGCCCTGTCCCCCGCGGTACAAGGGTAACCAGCCCTTCGGTATGGGTGTGGAGGCAGCAAAAAAGAACAAGCAGGTCTGTCAGTTGCCTCTGTTGTCAACCGTGACTTAAGGCTTTGCACATGAAGACTTCATATTTAACGTAGATGTGCTCCACAAACAGCTTCTTCAAACAGAGCAAAAGAACAGGCTGCAACCAATTTGAATTTTCACGGCAGAGCCTCAAGGGTTGTGCTCGTCAAGATGTGAATATATGACCTGTCAACAAAGTCACCATGATTTTAGTGCTTCTCATTTGTCTAATGTGCTTAAGTGTCATGTGAAATCAGCCCTCCCCCATCAGACAAGAATTAGGGGCACCATTAGCTGGATTCAGAAAATAGGCTCACAATACATGTTGATGAGCTGCTAAAAGCAAATGTGTCCCTTAGTCCCTCCCCAACCCATAATCTCTATTTGAACAAAGAGAACACAGCTTGGGATCACTATGATTATAGTTCAGTTCTTTTAGGCTGTCAGAACTTTGGGTATGGAGTCAAATTAAACTGGGAAATTATGTAGCTACAGATTACTGAGGTGAACTACGACCTCATTTGCGAGTGGATCTTATTAAACACAGAGCACCAGTTTGTGCTTTCGACACTCAAGGGCTCTCTTTCTGCCTGTGGTTCTGTGAAAGGGCTGCAGAACCAGAGGTTTGCTTCATGGTCCCAGCTGGCTGAAGTGAGTGTGCCTGTGTATGTGTGAGTGTGTGTGTGTCTCGTATTTTGTTTGGTTACTTTTGGTTAAGGTTAGGGCTGGGTAGGGGTTAAGGTCATCATATAGGGATTAGAGTTTTCCCCATAGAAATGAAAAGGGAGTGCCCACAAACCTGTATGTGTGTGAGTGTGCGTGCGTGTGTGTATGCGCACATAAGTTTGCGTGTGTGTATGTGTGTGTGTGTGTGTGTGTGTGTGTGTGTATGTGTGTGAACCAACAAGCAGCAGTTTGGTTATGGATCATCTTTTGCATTCACCAGTCAATTTCCTACCACTAACCAGTAATCTTGCATAATTGCTACATCCACTGTGAAGGTTTGAAGCTTTCCTTTTTCACTACAGTATGTGTATGAAGACGTGATAGAAGGATAGACAACAATTTTTAGAGATTCAGTGAGGAATAAGTTTTTAATTCCACGTAAACCTTAAAACAGACCTTTTAGGTCAGATGCCTTGGATGTAATTGTTAAGGATATGAGCATTGTTCCATATTTAACGTTGGGTACAAGTCATTGTTTCATGGTTACGTCACAACTTTGGCTATAGCAGCCTTTGGCTATTAAACAATAGGAAGGTTGCCAAATTCGTTTAAACAAATTTGCTGCTATGTAGCTGAACAATACAGCTTGACAGTTTGTGCTTTAATGAATGGAGTTTTCTCCCAGTGCACGGAGATGTAAAAAGCTGTGAAATTTGGCCCTCACTGATACAGGTGTAAAGCGTTATGGCTTCAAATACATTTCATTGCCTTTCATTTAGATGTCAGCCTAACTCAGCGCTGAACTAACTCCATCTGGCTGTGCGTGACAGGTGTGTGAACCCGAAAACCCCTGTAAGGACAACACCCACAGCTGCCACAAACACGCCGAGTGCGTCTACCTCAGCCATTTCAGCGACCCCATGTACAAATGCGAGTGCAGGATCGGCTACGCGGGCGACGGCATCATCTGCGGTGAGGACTCCGACCTGGATGGCTGGCCCAATCAGAACCTGGTGTGCGGGGCCAACGCCACCTATCACTGCAAAAAGGTACGGCTGTGAAAACTCTGCATTTTGGAGAAGTGGGCTGGCTGACAGAGATGAGAGTGGCATAGTGTCCTCATGCCTCCAGGGTTGTGGGTCACCAGCACTATTCTCTATGCAAGGAGTTTGAATGTTCTCCCCATGTTTGTATTTTGCATACGTTTTGGTGGCATATCTAACTTGCCCTTAGTGTGTGAGGGTGTGCCACGTGTGCTCTGAGACTGGGTCCTCTCAATAAAGGGGTACTGGCAAAGCCATTATGGAGGATCGATGGATGGATAGTTGGATGGATGGATGGATAGCTGACATCATAATGATGGTGAAGATAAATTGCATCTCTCGCACAGCAGTTTAACTTTAATAGTGACTGTGGTGCATCTACATGAAAAGTGTTGTTTTTTATTGCCCACTCAGAAGGGCAACATAAAATATGTTGGTATTATCCATATGAAATTTGTCAATAAAAAATAATGGGCGCCTGCAATTCATCATTGTCCATAAACATTGTTGTTTTTGGTCCTTTTTTAGTTTTCAAAGTGCATGTGTTTCTCATCTTCTATTTTTGTATTCCATTGCCCCGTCAAAGTAAAATTTTAAAAGATATTCATACGTGGTGTCTTGTAGTAGGGCAATATATAACAGACAAGGACAGATCATAGAGATAGTATAAAATATTGTTCTGAATAATGTATTACACTTTCGTTCTTGAGATGACACTTTTGTATATAAACAAGATTTGTATACCTGCCCATGACACAATCCTGCTGGTCAGCATGAATTTTAGTGGTGTACAAGAGCTCAGGAGGTTCATGTAACGTCTTTCTGGCTTGAGCACACTAAGAGAGACAGTATGGGGTCAGTATTAAGCTCTGCATTTAAAACTCTGCCTTGTAGGATAACTGCCCCAACCTGCCAAACTCTGGGCAGGAAGACTTTGACAAGGATGGTCAAGGAGACGCTTGCGACAAAGACGATGACAACGACAACATCGACGATGAGAGGGTGCGTCTTCCCTCCATACCATTTATTGTGAGGGTAACTGGGTAATTGGACGGGGCAAACATTTCACCGCAAGGTAGAATAAAGGTTTGGCTGGGGGACGAGGACTGGACTACAGTGACGAAGAGATCTGAGAAGAATGCTCCACAGCTGCGTCTCCTCCTGCCAACGGCTTCTCAAGCAGAGCGAGTGCCTTAAGTGTCTATAATGGTCCCCTAATAGTCCAAGAACTATGGCATAGACCCAGGTTAAACTGAACTACTAGAAACTGTCTGTACTTTGGCTACTTGTACTCTCACTTTTGACTTTGCAGTTGTTTATGAAGGTCTTCTTCACTTGAAAGTTTATTGAAGTTTGAT
>JAODLD010000069.1:19729247-19746476 GCA_026781065.1 Mormyrops boulengeri | reverse complement strand
CTAATCTCCCCCCAGGCGTTGGCGTGTGTATTTCTATTTTTCTCTTCAATCCCATATACTTTTTTGTTCGTTCGGGGGGGGGGGGGGGGGCCCCATTACAGCTGGCTCACCAAATGGGGATGCCCATGAAAACAATATATTGTTTTGTTTCCTCCAGGATAACTGTCCCCTGCTGTACAACCCACGTCAGTTCGATTATGACAAAGACGATGTCGGCGACAGGTGCGACAACTGCCCTTATGAGCACAATCCATCACAGATTGACACCGACAACAACGGGGAGGGCGACGCCTGTGCGGTTGATATCGATGGTGATGGTGCGTGAGCCTCTTGTCTCTTCTGATGTCATCTACATCATCCAAATGCTTGTGTGTGACTTTGACGTAACCAGACCTGCAAAAGCCTAGATTTTCATGCTGCATTTTCACCTCTAGCTATTCTGAATGAGGATGACAACTGCCCCTACGTGTACAACACAGACCAGAAGGACACTGACCTGGATGGCGTAGGCGATCAATGTGACAACTGTCCACTGATGCACAACCCTGACCAGGTGAGGGAGAGTAACAGTATGAAGAAATATTAGAGGGAACAAATATCGATTCAAAGAATCATTCCCTTTCTTCCATGATACCAACTCCTGCTGACACTTTTTGGAATTCATCCCCTGGGTGCCAACATTCCACCAAAAATATTTGTCGTACTTACATCTTTGTTACGATTCGTTGACTTTCCACAGACTGATACAGATAACGACCGGGTGGGTGACCAGTGTGACAACAACCAGGATATAGATGAGGACGGCCACCAGAACAATCTGGACAACTGCCCCTACATCCCCAACGCCAACCAGGCTGACCATGACAAGGACGGGAAAGGGGATGCCTGCGACCATGACGACGATAACGACGGTGTCCCTGACGACCGGGACAATTGCCGCTTGGTGCCCAACAAAGACCAGTTGGACTCTGACGGTAAAGAGAGGGCACAGTATTCAGTAGTTTACCTTTCTGCCTGTTTGGTGTTACCTCTTTTTATGAGTCATATTTCCAACAAAATTGTATCGTACCAGATTAAATCAAAAATCATTCATAATTCAACCATATTCTGCTTGCATGTACTCCTCATTTTTGCATGGGTTTCCTCCCATTGCTCTTACTCATAAATTAGTTAGTATGGTGGCTCTTCAATGTCTCATGCCTCTCATTCAGGCTATTATCCTGCATCTTGCTATAGATCACCCAAAACTTAACTGAATAAAGAGTTATCAGAGTACACGGTGAACATCTTTGTTTCCCAGACCAATAAGTGCTATGTTAAATACAATCCTGTGTTTTTTGTGGAAAACAGAACTATTAATATGACTTATCATTTACTGCTAATGGACAAAACAGCCAAGAATAATGGGTTTGAGTGTAGCATGTGTGTTCCTTTCTGTTGATTGGCTTCAGTGACTGGGTTAGATTAAAGCATAACGTAGCAATTCCTGCAAGTTATAGAACAAATCTGTTATTAAATGAATGCCGTACTCTTCAGCGACTTAAGAAAGGCAATCAAAGGCAAGACTATGATGATTAATCATTCTAGTTTTAAAATAAAATCAAACATGTCTTCAGCACATGGTGCAATGAAAATGACTCTTGTGCAATGAATCAGTTTGGCAGAACTCGTCGTGGTACCAGGGACTTCCGTGCAAACGACAATTCATCAGCTGGTATTTATTTAAGACCACTGAGACAAATGGCTGTGCGGAACTTCGCCAGAAAATAGATGCTAAGCGTTTTGGGTCCACTTAATTTGCCATCTGCATTCTTCCCTCCATTTAACAAGAGGCTTTCTTTTTAACATGATGTCCATTATAAAATTATGTATTTGAGTGGAAGCTGCCGCAGTACGGCAGCTAATATTCAGCATTTTGCTTAGCAGAGCCCCAAAGTCCAGGAACATTGCTACTTTGAACTTCTTTCCCTCCAATCATTCTAATGGAGAGTTGCCTGTTTTATTTTGTTGCATTTCACTGGATTCCACAGTTTTCAGACACATTTGTAAGGAAATTCCCAGTAATGCCAATATACTAATTAGCAAATCATATTGCACTGAAGCTGAGCAAAATGTATTGGACATTCATATATAGCAAAGCTGGTCGAATCCACTGTTATTGCAAATCCGCTGAATGTTTTTGATCCTTCTCAAACACAGGAGACGGCCGCGGTGATACCTGCAAAGATGATTTTGACAACGACAGCATCCCTGACATCCTTGACGTGTGTCCAGAGAACAACGAGATCAGTGTCACTGACTTCAGGAAGTTCCAGATGGTCCACCTGGACCCCAAGGGGACCACACAGATTGACCCTAACTGGGTGGTGAGGCACCAAGGCAAGGAGCTGGTGCAGACTGCCAATTCGGATCCTGGCATTGCCGTCGGTGAGTCAAATGTCTGCTGTATCGCAAATATGTGAATGCACTGCAGGGATGTTTACTGACCCTAAATGGCCACCATAGGTTATGATGAGTTCAGTGCAGTGGACTTCAGCGGCACATTCTATGTCAACACCGACCGGGATGACGACTACGCCGGCTTTGTATTTGGCTACCAATCCAGCGCGCGTTTCTACGTGGTGATGTGGAAGCAGATCACACAAACCTACTGGGAAGACAAACCCTCAAAGGCATTTGGCATCTCTGGAGTTTCCCTGAAGGTGGTCAACTCCACTACAGGCACGGGAGAGCACCTGCGGAATGCCCTGTGGCACACAGGCAACACCTCTGGCCAGGTGGGCGACCTCATCTTTGCACTCACCTTCATCTTCATCCTCAGCAGCAGGAGGTGCAGCTCCTCACGTCACATTTTCTAAATTGTCCCCAGGTACAAACTCTGTGGCACGACCCCAAGAACATTGGCTGGAAAGATTACACCGCCTACCGGTGGCATCTCATCCACAGACCGAAGACCGGCTTCATCAGGTGAGGAACCTTCTTGGCATTTATTGAACCATTATGTGGATATATTCATCAAAACATTTTAATACGATTCAGTTTATATACTTCAAGACATCACCCACAACTATTAACACAACTAAGCTATTTCGATATTAGTTTAAATACTAGAACTCGTGGCCATAGGAGGAAATTAAAATGAATTTGAGAAAACATCTCTTTACACAGCATGTAGTTAGAGTATGGAATAGTCTCCCTGTTAGAGGAGTGCAAGCTAAAACCCTGGGTTCCTTTAAATCAGAGCTAGATAAGATTTTAACAACTCTGAGCTATTAGTTGAGTTCTCCCCAAACGAGCTTGATGGGCCGAATGGCCTCCTTTCGTTTGTACATTTCTTATGTTCTTATGTTCTAAGAAACTTTCAGTTAACCGTTTCCTAACCCGCTAACCCATCTGTTGTCCACTCTATGATGACACAGAAGCCAAAAAAAGTCCCGGTTCTGTCCTTCTTTCAAGGGTCGTGGTGTATGAAGGAAAGCAGATCATGGCTGACTCGGGTCCCGTCTATGACAAGACGTACGCTGGAGGCAGATTAGGGCTGTTTGTCTTCTCTCAGGAGCTGATCTTCTTCTCCGATCTCAAATACGAGTGCCGAGGTACTGTAAACCCCTGAAGAGTTCTCCGTGGCTTGCCAGACCTGTCAGAGTACAACATATTACTACTTACAAGAGCCTTGGCAAGCTAGATGACAATGTGTCCAACTTTAATGCTTAATGAAGCAAAGTACATGGTAAATAGCAGGAAGTGGATTGGATGCTAACATCATCAGAACTTTCCATAGCTATTCCACTGATTTATATACTGAATTCGCATTTTGAGTGCAAATACGTAAAAAAACCATGCACATGTGCTAATATTTTTGATTGCAGCTTTTGTACCTTTTCCTGGACTAGAAGCAAGTTCACCGTTTCTTTTTTTTTTTTAAAAAAATCAAACAAAATGTTGCTAGTATTTTGATAAGATCAGCAGTTTGTGAACTGGGAACTGTAAGCAAAAACGGTTCCTTCGTCTTCCCCCCATTAGGACACATGCATAATCAATTAATTAGTATCTATTTGTTAAAAACTTTGGACAAGTGACTTTGAATAAGTATAGAAATAAAACACATGATGTTATCATATTTAACCCTTTGGGGGGAAATGATTTCTAAGAATTTCAATTATTGAGAGACTGGAACTTTGCTTTGTTACCTAGATAACCCGGAATTTGCCCCCGTGTTGATAAGGTAACGGTAACGAGGAACCGCAAATCTCCTTTAGCGACACGCTTTTGTTTCTGCCTCTCACCTCTTGCAGTAGTCTGACCTGCCTGATGATTGGATCTGTAATAAATGCAAAAGAACGAAGAATAATCCATTAACCTAACTGGAAATTCAGCCACCGCTCCTTTTCCACCTGCAGATGCCCTGTGAAATACACCCATTTTAATATTCACGCCTTCTGCTATGCGTTCACGCTTAACAAGTGTTTGCATTTTTCCAGCCTGCGTTTCAGGTGAACCAAGCTTAAATACTTTAGTAAATGTGACCTATTTCTCCTACAGATAACTGACCTACTTCTGACATGACAATGATGAAGTACTGGACAGGCTCACCTCAGTCTCCTCCTGGTCATCAAGCTTTCCCACCAATTGCATCTCTATCCATTGGCCAATAAGTGAGAACCCCGCCCCTATCGAAGCTACAATGCGTACTCCTAACCCAGTTTGCCAATGGCAGGCAGATGTGTCTGAGGACGAGCAAATGTCAGCATTGAAGGGAGTCGTACTCTTCTCTAGATGTCATACTGTTACCCTGACACCCAAGTACTTTCATCTAATTTTCACCAGTGTTTTAAATGGATCATTTAAAGATTAGTCTTTTTTGACTTTTTTTTTTCCATTATCTTTATTACTGGTCACACATTTCGGTTTCCTGGATCAGGCTGGTATGGTGTGTCATGCTTTTCTTGCACTTTGATACGAGATTTCTTGATGCATCCTTAACGAAGGACCACGCTTTACATCCATGTATTGCCCCACCACAAACTGAACAGGGGCCGCGGGGGCCGCAGGGGCCGGTGGCCGTCCTCTTCAGCCTCGGCTTCGATGCACAAACGGCCTCGTTTTGTTGTTACTGCATTGTTTCCTGCCATCTTGAATACATACCTTTTGAATGCATACCAGTTCTTGAATTAATTTTTAATTTGAGTTTATTAAAATTTTATATAGTCTGTTTTAGTCTATCCCTATATTCTAACAGGGATCATTTAAAAACTTACTAAGTTTTTGGCGGATGAAGATGTTTATATTTAGACTGTATGATAATTTCTTCTGTAAATTATTTATATTTGTCTTACAGTATTATTAGTTGATGTTAGATTTGTTCCATTTTTGCCAAAGATTGTAAATAATTATTTATTTGTTTACACTGACGGAATTTCATAATTTGAAGTACAAAACACATTGAATTACAACATTCAAATTTTCCATACATCAGGATATTTTTTGTTAATATATACACAGATTAATTTTGTGCCTTCATTTGATTGGTATGTTCACCTAAAAGCACAAAATATAAAGCACAATGTATTCAATGAATTGAAAAAGGCAGGCGTTTTCTCCAATTGTGTAATTGTGCAGAGATGTTTAAACAACGTCAGATCGGCAAATCAAGGGGTGTCATTTCAGAAATGACAGTTTAACCAGCAAATGCTTATTTATGTTAACCGTTCAGTCAGTGGGTTTTTGCTTTTTGGTTTTTACTAAACATAAAAAGCCAGATGCAATTACACATTCATTGTTTTTTTATATTACGAATAATCACAGATACATAGATGCAAAACGTTGACAATGTATAGCTACTAGTTCTTTGTATAGCATTATTTTATATTTTTAATTAGTAGCATATTTTCTGATGGTTTATGATGCACAAATGTAAATTTTCCTGCTACCCACCTCATTTTTGGATTTAGATATAAAGCAAACTTTTTGTACATGTTCACTGTTGGAGAGATGATTCTTAAATAAATGTTTTATATTCGTTTCATTATCACGGTTTGTTAGCTGTGACTTTTTTTAGGGATTGTGATGTGAGACATCATGTCACATTGTCCGTATGATTGTAACATGGCAACTTCGTTCGTATGAAACACACAAAAACATGCAGTGCATTTCACTAAATGTGATTTCAACCACAAATTATACTAATAAAAAATTACAAGTACATTTATTCTCTAATTTGCTTTCTATATTAAAAGCTAATACTGTATTCTGCGATGGGTTGAAGCCCCATCCTGAGTTGTTCCCTGCCTTGTGCCTGTAGCCTCCAGGATAGGCTCCAGACCCCCCTCCACCCTGAATAGGACAAGCGGTTACGGAAAATGGATGGATTGATGGATGGATGGATGGATGGATAGATGGATGGATACATTTACTTCTATTATTTCTCAAACCATATTCATGTTCACATGGTTGGTTTTATATCAACTATAAGGACAAATGTAATTCTGGTGGCTTTATAATTAATTCTCCCCAGACTACACCTGCTCTTTCAGTTGGCTGGTTGCTATTCTGACACTGGACTCACATGAAAGTCACATTATTGTTGTGTTTGTAAATCAGCTAAGACTGGTAGCCATGACACCACTTAGGTTTTTATAGCTGTCAGCCAAAGCGGCCTTTTTTCCATTGATACCTTCCCAAAAAATGAACAATATTGTACTTAAGGAGGTGGTGAACATATTGACACCAGTATACTCGATCGATTTTAATACGGGTGGCAGAGGTTGGATGAGAAACACTGTCAAAAGCAGAGTTAAGCTTTTCCTAAATTCCATCTCAAATATAACAAGAAAATAGCATGTTTTATTAATCAACCCAGTTAATTATGGCATGATTTCCATTAAAACTCAGACAGTAGATGGGGAGTGAGTGAAGCAGAGCAAAAACAGGGAAGAAAAGTAACTGAAAGTGAAGAATGTGGTCGACATCCATCTCTAATGCCATAAAGGGACTCTATCGCCAATTGGAGTTCAAAGAAATCTTCAAGTCTAAGAAGAGATGACATTTCAAAACGTGCCCTTATTAAAAGCATCTCCTGAGACTGGATGCTATTGAAATGCTCTGCCAACACTAATCCTAAGCCAGATGCTCAAGACATATCACATACCAATCCCACACAAATGCCTCTAACCAAACACTATAAAACAGATTTCGGAATAAACAATATATCAGAGAGACACGCTCAACTTTTTGACCTTATGCTATGACTCTTTAGCAAAATATGTTTTTTATGTGCTCCTTCCAGGATGCAATCAAGAAGAGTGGAGGAACAAATAAAGAGGAATTAAACTGGCAGAGACAGGATGGTATTTGTCAGCTTCATGCTTTGACTCTTGACTATCTCAGATCGCGCTAAGTTCCTAGGCCAACCCCATGGCTTGTCATTGTTGTCCAACTGCCATTCCCTCAGACTCCTGGAGGGGTGGCGTATATCCGGTATTCTATACATGGCCCTGATTCAATTAGCTGACCACCGGCATATGTGTCACTCTCAGTTATTCCCAGAAGCGCACTGTGCTGCTTCTCATGATCAGGCTAGCTGTCCTGGGTTTTCCCCGACATGCCACTGTCACCTGAGAAATACGTGTTTTGGGAAGAATGTGAATGTTCTCCATTTGGCCCCCGTGGGCCCTGGTACATAAAAGAAAAGTGGAGATGAGTGGAACAGAGAGAGAAGCCAAGGAACAGAATTCATGAGCAGATCTAATTACGCTCAGTGTCCATACGTTTATGATGCCACATCACGTATTACTTATTACAAAAGCCATTGACTATACTGCCCTAAACAGCGGGACCTCAATTTTATTACAGACAATATTTTAAGTTCATGGACCTTAAGGCTTCAGCAAAATTAAGTCTTAAGAAACACATAACAGGTACATGTATGAATGTTATGCTATGACTTTGTTCCATATGGTACAACTTGAGCAAGCAGAAATAAATCTTCCTCCTGATGCAAAGTTTAGTTATTAAAGGGGGTAATGGTGGGTCAGTGGATAGTTCTGAGTCCTCATTATGCTAGAATTATAGGTTCCAGCCCCTTCCTGGGGATGGTGTGGGTTTTCTCCTGCAGTTAGGCCAAGGGCTTATGTCATTCACCTGTAGTGCCTACGCCCTGTGATACACTGGCATCCCATCCAGGGGGTCCCTTGCCTGGAAGAGGCTCTGCGCTCACTGGAAGAAGGATGAATACAACTTCTTGGTTTTATTTTATTTTATTCATTTTGGATGTACACATCATTTATATGTATTAATTTTTTTGATCAATCGCGATGCAGATCAAGCAGGCATGTTTATTTTCCGTTTCTTTTCCAGATGTGCCAAACAGTAGGAAGAGGGCATCATCAGAGAAAATAACTTTGCACCAGTCTTCTGCTGTCCAGTCCTTGTACTTCAGGAGAGTGGTGCAAAGTTACTTTCCCTGATGAAGCCCCCTCCCAAAACCTGGAAAATCGACTGTTCAGAGAAGAAAAGGTGAACGCTTCCATGAGTCCTTTGTCGTGCCGAGAGTGAAGCATCCTGAGACCACCCATGTGTGCGCAGAGGGTTGCTTCTCATCCAAGGGAGTGGGATCACTCACAGTTCTGCCCAAAAACACTGTCATGAATAAAGAATGGTATCAAAACGCCCTCCATGAGAAGCTTCTTCCAATGATCCAGGCACAATTTGGTGATGATCTGTGAATTTCCCAGCATGATGGAGCATCATGTCACCAGGCAGAAGTGATAATGAAGTGGCTCAGAGATCATAACATTGAAATTTTGGATCCGTGGCCAAGAAACCCCCCAGATCTTAATCCCACTGAGAAGCTGTGGTCAATCCACAAAAAGCGAGTGGACAAGCAGAAGGCCACAAATTGTGATCAACTCCAAGCAGTAACAAGGCAAGAATGGATCGCCATCAGTCAGGGTTTGGCTCAGAAGCTGATATCCTGTATTCCAGAGCAAATTGAAGAAGAACAACACTGTCAACACTATAAATCATTTTTGCATAAAATTCATGTATTTGCCAATAAAAGCCTTTGAAACTTATGAAATGTTTATAATTGCTCTTCAGTATACCATAGTAACATGTAAAAAAATAATCTAAAAATGCTGAAGCAGCAAAATTTACAAAACACAAAATTTACGCTACTGCCAAAGCTTTTGGCCACGACATCATACATCAACATAAGCTGAATGTGAGGTCAGCCATCAAAGCTTCCGTCTGATGCAACAAGAATGTCTGTGCTGAAAATTTGAGGACTTCTGAAGTTGCCTTGGTACTTTATAAAATCAGGCGACTGGGCAGGTGATGGACACAGTATGGTAATTGGAGTCCTGTCACTGGGATTACTGGGGAGAGTTTCCGGGGATGGCAATACTCAAGGGGAGGTGCTGGGTGAGGGGACTCCAGGAAGTGCAGCCAGCAGGGAGTCCCTGTTGTCTCAGGACCTGAGATTGGTCGGTTAGCAGCCAGGGTTTCGGGCTCAAGGATGGTCATGTGTCAGATCAACACCAGAGGTAAAAGGTTGGTTGGGTCCAGGGTTGTATCTCCTTAAAGGCTATCTGGTTTGGCCAGAAGGCTGCTGGGCCATAGCAGGCCTCTCCATGCAGCAAACCCCTACAGCTGGGTAAGGGGCTTGAAGCGAGTCCCTGGCTGCAGGTCTAACCTCCAGAATCCTGGGAGTGCAAGGCATAATTAGATCACATGACACGAAGGGGTCTACATGGTGGCCTGCATCGACCAAGCAAGCAGCCAGTGAACAATCCGAGAGTTTTACATACCCATGGATCCTAAAATGAACCCTTAAAAAAAAAACAAAAAAACTTTTGATTACATACGCAATCTTGTTTTTGAGGCATGTACCTGCAAAATCACGGCAAAGCTTGTGGTTTAACAACCAGCCTCTGGTTGGAAATGCCACGTTCTTCCCTCGTTCAGAAAGCACTGGGGGGCAGCAGTTCCAGGACTATATGCTGACCGACACAAATCGCAGGATATGCGAGCAGTCTGCGGGCTTCTTATTCCAAACATTACTGATATCCAAACAAAGTCACGTGACCCCATTTTTACTTGGCTACTTTAACAGTCTGCGAAGATTTAAAAGACTGGGTTCTGGGAGTTTTCTGGAGGATCTGGCTGCTTGTTAATTTGTTTTATCAGGCAGCAGTGTGCAAACTTAAAGTGAGTGCTGTGTTGTTAAGTCCTGCAGAGTCTGCAAGAGTGAGATACCCACGCCCTTACAGAATGCTCTATACGTGCCTCAGTCAGATGGAGGTGATATGGCTCTCAGTGACAACTGCTTTAATGCCTTTACCTTCTAATTTATTTAGCAAACTGTTTAATCCAAAGTGACATACATTTTGAGGGAAAGCAGGGTCAAACAGTCCCTGGGGCAATGGGTAATGGGCAATGGGTTGAAATGGTGAAACCACCTGACCAACCACAGGATTTGGACCGGCACTATGTACTATATGTCCTCCACAGTCAGCATGTCCCCTGGAGGTCTGAAGGGCTGTCTAGCCCCTATCAAAAGTGCAAACCAATCCTACTGTGCAGTTTGCTCCTTAAAAAGCAGTTCTACCCCCCAGCATGCACATTAAATCTCTATTCTGACTATGATTTGAGAAAAAGGTCTTCACCCATTCCAAGCCCCTTTACGCACACGCCTACTTCGACGGGCCCTCCAGGAGCCCAGGTCCCAGCTTAAAGTGGGACCTTTTCAATCATGCTTCACGCATTTTGCATGTATTTTCTGTGGATTGCTTCTCCTAATGCGCATTCTTTGAACATCACAAAGTTTTTTTGTTCTTTTAATAGCAGAGAGTCACATGGGGGCAGATATAGAATTCTTCTTGGAAACTACAGGTTTCCGCACTCTTGGCAGCCCTGCTCCTGTCTTGCCTTAAACTTCCACTGATCTTCTCAAAAGCGAGAGTGGGGAAAAGCTTCAGGGTCACACATTATTGAGGAATCAGGCCTAAGTGGTTCCGAGCTGAAACATCGGGTTGAGGAAATGTGAGCCAGGTTACCGAGGAAACTCAGAGAGCGCTCGATATAAACAAATAAAAATAAACAAAAAAAACACCACTCCATCCAAGAAAAAGCTCTAGAAAAATTTGAAATTGGCAAGAACAACCCAGATGCTATAGTGGTTAGGACTGTGCCCACAATCAGAAGGCTGCCGGTTCAGAACCCTGATAAAAACAGGAGGATGAAACTATCACTGTTGACTCTGACGTGCATCTCTGTCTGTCTCTCCGTTCTGTGGGTTATAACTCTTTGGCTGGTATCGGAAGGTTGTTGTTTCAAATTCCAGAGCTGGCAAAGTGATTTCATCATTGAAGAAAGGCCCTTTACCCCAGTTGCTCCTGGGATTCATTGATGTTGCTCTCTGAGCCTCAGCTGTATGGTATTTTGGCCAATAATGTTAAACTAAATAACCTTCAGTGATGAGCAAAGGAACAGCTAGCGAAGCATGCTTTGTTTTGAGGCGTGATGCTGTGATCCGTGGTTGTTCCTGGTCACTCACCCACCAAAGGCCCATAATGTATTTTTTCTAATACATCAGGAAAATAGTAAAGATGCTCCAATATTCTTCATTGACCATTTTAATACAGACAGGATTATCAAATTATGATCATGGAGTAAGTCAGGGAGAGAATGGGGGTTTCATTTGGCACCACTAGGGTGATAAGGAAGTAACTGAATTTACAGTAGCCAGAGAAGGCCAGTGGTCAGACTGAGTTAGCATTTGCTCTCATGGGAAATCTCCGTCCTGTCCTGTCTCGTCGCTGTCCCAGGATCATCACGCTCCAGGAGGTCACCCTTTATATGCAAATTCACTCACAATACCTACTTTGTTGGGGAGGGTGTTTTGGGGTATAAAGGGGGGTAAAGAACTGGATTTGATTAGGATTTGAGCTGCCTTTCAGAGCGTAGTGTACTCAACCATTCTCACTAATACATCCCATTATGGGTGGTTATTAAGACAGATAATATGCACTGTGTTTTGATATCTCCACAGATGTAGTTTTACGAGGAATTTTCATATATTTCAATGAAGAGAAATGGGTAACGGTGGTAAAAAGGTACTCTGTCCTTCTGTTTAATATTTACAGCTACTGTTTGACAATGATTTGCTGCCGTTTGATTCAAAGCGAGGGTATTGTGCCCCCGCAGATTCATGGTTGCTCAGTACTAATAAAACTGTACATTGAATACAAGACTGCAAACTGGCAGATTGTCATGTTGTGCCCGCCACATCCGCCTGACCCTCCTGTCTCCTTCCCCACATGGCCCTAATGAGCCACACCTGATGCTTGCTGCCCCTTATTAGTCTGTATATAAACGTACCTGTTAGTCCGGTCATTGAAGTCAAACCTTCTTGTTGCATGTGTCCTCTCAGGTTCCTGTCCCCCTGTTTTGATCCCCTATGTTCCAGTTTATTTCCAGTCTTTGTTCCATCTAGTTCAATAAAACCCCTTTTTTGTCACGTCACAACACCTGCCCTTGAGTCATTTGTCCCCAGTGTCACAACCCAGATGGGTAACTAGACTGGTAGAGCACTAAATGTCTATTGTTATGGTTTTTGTTTAGCCAGAAGTAATGTGAAATTATATAAATAGTTTTATAATGGGGTTATATACCACTAGCACGGAAACAGATCAAAATTCAAAGCTTAACACTGAATGTGCATCAGTATCTCACCGTTTTAAAGTTGAAATATCATAACTTGAACCATCATAAAGTATAGAGCATCTGCATGTGTGTATGTATGCATGGATGTATATACATTTATGACAGACATAAAAATACTCTAGATGAATGCTTTTGGATACAAAGTGGCTGACCCGCCACCACAGTGCTACAATGAATTTATGTCGTATATCTATAGAAACGGGGCCATGTTACTGTGTGATTTACAGATGCAAACCACACAAGGCAAATTGAATAGCTGTAAAATGGAAATGGAAAACACTCGTGCTTCTCTCCTCACTGCCCCGCTTTCAGCCCCTGCTGCCTAACTCACTGGCCAGTAATCGTAAATGTCGGGCATTAACTGAGCTTCTGGGGAAAATGCATGTTTTAAACAGCCTGTTAAATTCATTATCATGCACATTTATTACATATTATGGTTAAAAATCTGTCAGGAATGCCTGCAGGCCTGACAGCCTCCCTTGGATGCTGACCTCCAGTTGTATGAGTAAACATGCACAAGCTGAGTTAGGAGAATAGGAGCGTAGTGTAGGAGCATAGCATAGGAGTGTAGCATAGGAGTGTATCGTAGGAGCATAGCATAGCAGCATAGCATAGGAGTGTAGCGTAGGAGCATAGCGTAGGAGCATAGCATAGCAGCGTAGCATAGGAGTGTATCGTAGGAGCATAGCATAGCAGCATAGCATAGGAGTGTAGTATAGGAGTGAAGCATAGAAGTGTAGGAGCATAGAGTAGGAGCATAGGAATGTAACATAGAAGGAGAGCGTAGGAGCGTCGTGTAGGGATGTAGGACTGTAGCGTAGTAGCATAGTGTAGGAGTGTAGGTACATGGCATAGGAGCAAAGTAGCATAGTGTAGTTGCATAGCATAGAACTGTAGTGTAGGTGCACAAAGTGGGAGCATACTGCAAAAGTATAGCATAGGAGTGTAGAAGTGCAGCATAGGAGCTTAACATGACCAAGCACAGGGATGTCATCCTGCTGTGTGATTAGCATGTGTCTGCAAACAAAAGACAGGTGGGTTTCAAGGGATGATTTTGGGTTCTTGCTGGCGTCGACTGGTGTTGTGGAGAAAAAGCAAGTGAATTGGTATGCTTTGGGAGGGTGTAAAGAAGCGGGAGGGGGAACTGGATGTGAGCGAGACATTGCGAGTGCATCATGTCGAGGTAGCACACAGGAGAGAAAGTGGTTAAAGTAAATTTGTTGAAGCATAAGATCTCAGTGCGACAAAGAAAAGGGAGACGGTTAGGGGAAACTCTGAGGATGCTGCAAGTACCCATTCAGCTGGTGCCATCGCCTGGCAGGCACACATGGCACCATCACTCATGGAAACAGGGAACACAGACCAAGCCGAGTCAGGAGCTGTGTGATAAACAGCCAGTGCATCATCCTTGTACCGGTGTTTGTTGTGGTGTTAGGAGCTGAGTTCACGTCAAATTACTTAAATTCTTTGTTATGAGAATTTAAAGTTCACACCCTGATTTAGCCCGTATTTTTGTGAGATGTTAGCCATATCCTATTCAAATATTGGGGTTTGGAATGTAAATTCTACAGTTCTGTTTATTTGTTAAAAATCACTATTAATTTTGTGGCTTCGTATATTTAGTCTGCTTTGAAAGTTATGCAGACCAGACTAAATAAGCAAAATCTGTAATTTCCAACTTTCTATCCAGGAAACTGGAAGAGCTTTAAATTATAAAATTGCAGTTTAAGAGAAAAATGGGAGGAAGATCCTCAAAGACATTCCTATGCGATGGCATATGACCCACAGCAACAAGGCAAAACAACTTTTTAAAAAACCAAGGGTCAGAAAAGAGCTCAAAAAACAAATGTGACAAAACAAGTAAGTGAGTTTGGACAAGATAATAGTGAGCTTAAGAGCAAAACAGTCCATTACAAATGAAAGAGATGTACATAGATGGAAATGAGAATCTCTCTTTGGGGAACAAATGGGAAAAACACATTTTTGGTTTGTAAAAAGGAAATGAATTTGCCTTTTATTTTGTGTCTAGAATATCAAAACCGTAAGGTCGCTGACCATGTTTTGCATTCCCTTATAGTCTAAAAAACTCTTTGTATCTGTGATAGTGACAATTACGTAACTGCCTTGTCAGCTGGTGAACGGAGAATGAGTTCTGAGAGCGACAACATTCTTTCACATTCTTTTTCAAAAATCCAGTCTCTTAAAACAAGTGGGTTCCTTTCAGTGCACTTTCAATATGATGTGTTTATTGCTGAAAAGAATTGTTAAACTGCTAGAGCACAGATTACCATTGAGCGAATGTAATTAGCACCATATCCTTAGGTTTCCAGTGTTCCTGCATCCTGGCATGCTTTAGCATTTGTAATGATCCATGCATTCCCATCGTTAATTTCAAAGGCTGTAAGACAATGGCTTTCATTGTTGTGCTACTAACTTATTTCTTTGTTATAAATACAGTATAATAAATGCAAAAGTTGAGCCACTTTTCCACAGAGGAAGCATTTAAAATAAAGTCTGACTCACATTTATCCTATTAACTATCCATACATCCATTCATCACCCATAGCCATACTCAGTACTGAGTCTGAAACCTATCCCAGAATGCACTGGGCAAGGGACAAAATGGACAGGATGTCAGTCTACCCCGTAGCACACACACACAATCACACACACACACACACAAAGAGCAATTTTGAGTTCTTATAACTGCATGTTTTTGGACTGCAGGGGGAAACTGGAGTACCTGGAGGAAGACCACAAAAACAGCGGGTGAAATTTAATCTCCACACACAAGGCTTTTAGCTCCAGACCTCAAGCTGTGAGGCTACAGTACTAACCATTTAGCCACAGTGCCACCCTTCTTATTAAGCATGATGTATCCTATATTATCCAGCATACCATACACAATACACAAGCTATATACCTAACATACGCTGTAAGTTCTTTGAAGATAAGGCTTAATAATTAGACTTATATAATAAGGTAACTGGCTATTTTTTTATTTTAAAATCTTATGGTTGTCATCCACAGAGGCAGGCATTGGGTCAAGGAAGAGCTAGAGCTCCGAGCTGCATCGGGTATCAGGCTCTGAGGGTGCTTAGTGGGAGCGGGGGCAAAAAACTCAATCTTCTATAATTGGTAGCAAGCAAACCAAGTGTAACCTGACTGATCCCCACCCAAGAGTGTCTTCCCGCCATTTTTAAATATTAAGCACTACTGCTGTGCTACAAATAAAAAATAAACACCAAAGTGAGAATCCATTATGCACAAACGGCCTGAATCCCAGGCACCCTCAGGTGTGTTTCAGGAAACTCCCAACGCAGTGCCGGCGCAGATGGACAGGTCACGTAGGATCATCTTCCACGCCGATGACTCTCAGGTCAAGGCCATCCAGCAGCTACAAAACTTCCAGAAGATACTAGTGGCTCTTCTGGTCGTTTTGATTTTTCTCTTTCCCTCCCCCACAGCCTATTAAGAGAGCTGTTGGCAAACGCGCCACCGATTTCCATCGACTCTGCCAAGGCACTCAGTCTTTGAGCTGACTGTTCTGGATCGGTGCAGGATGTGTCAATCCCACCCCCAGCCCCTACCACTACCCGTCTCCTGCAATATTTAAACGTGTTGGGGTGTGTACATGCATAAATAAGAGTGTCACAGATGCATGGTCCACTCCCAGAAGAAGCTTTCCATCTGTGTCTACTTGGTGATTTACTAATGATCAGACTTATATCATGATTAACCATTATTCATTATAATTTGGCTGCATCTCAGGGAGTGATTATTGGGCCTAGATTTGGGGTTCCCAACCTTTTGATGTTCTTGGACGGGTTTCCAGCGTACAGGAAATTTCACGGTAAAATGGCCAGGGGGGAGGGGGCGTGCTGATGGATCGATCAACAGTTTCAGAAGTTTAACCACTTACCTTTTTTCAGATGCGAAGAGAACATGAAAACGTGAAGGGTTGTAAAAAACAGAAAATATAGCTTACTTTTCGAGTCACAGACGTACGTGACGGGTCATTGCTACATGCCCTGCTGTTCTGTTGTGCACGCAATCCTACTTTTTACATCTATAACCTTAAGTGTTGCTGGCATTTTGACTAAGTATGGTCTCTTGGTCTCAGAAAGGTCACAAAGGCCATCTGTACACCTGTATCTCATGCATATTTCAAATTTCAAATCTTTATTTGTCACATACACAGTTATACGCTGCACGATGTGCAGTGAAATGTACTGGTTGCATAGCTCCTGAACAGGGGTATAAAAGACATTAGTATTTAAGGGACATTTAGAACAACACGCACCAACACCACATCTGAGCGGGTGGGGGGAAGCATGGGATCTTTTCACGCCCCCGCTCTCGGTTTGCCGTCTGGGGCTGGGGGCTGAGAGGAAATGCTTGCCGTCCGGTTGGGGTCTGGGCTGATGGACCTCTCGGCTCCTGCGGGGACCGGGGTGGCCCTCTTGCCTCCGCACCAGAGGGGGGATATATGGGGAGTGTGAATGT
>JAODLD010000069.1:19683432-19696023 GCA_026781065.1 Mormyrops boulengeri | reverse complement strand
CAGTTTTGTTCTTTTGTGTGTACTCTCCATGCTGCTTCATTAGACATCACCATAGGAACACACCCACAATACCTAATATTATTATCATTATTATTATTTGAGCTTTACAATACTCAATTTACAAGAACCTTTCCCAATTCAGTTCTTACAATATGTACAATGCAACATCTACCCCCTCAGGAACTGTACATATAAGACTTGCCCTGTTGCATGCTGGGAAAATTCCTGCCAGTCCATGTGAGCCCCTCTGATGGCTCGATGCCCTTTTCAATAGTTCATTCACCAGTCTACCCCTCCTTTCTCAACAACAGTGTTGTAAATATTACATACAGTAGTGCTTGGGGTTTGTACAGGTGAGAAGCGTCGCGGGGGGGTGGGGGGACATCACTCTTCATCCGTGCAAACCTGTGGGGGGAGGGAATTACCATGACGCATGATGGGATACCACAATGTGCCCAACCTCAACTGGATCCCCTTAATAGCCTCATGCCAATGTCAACCCGGTAAGACTACCCAGAATGCACCCTGTCATATACACTCTGCAGCTCATAGTTGACCTCAATGACACTTAAATCCACTGTCTCTCTTATAAATAGTTGCTATTTGGTACTAGGCTGGCTTTACTGACATTCTGATTTTGTTTGGGAATTAACCTTTTTTTTTTTTATAATATTTTTTCATTCATGGACAAGTATTGTTATAGCATTTTTGCGCTTTTCAGCAACTAAACTAGCTAAACAGAATTGTAATAAATGCCTGAGGAGGAGCGTCTCTGCCTCCGGTCCCCCTTAGACCTGACCATGCCTTTCCGTTCCCAAGTTCCAGTGCATAGGTATCCAGATGATGTGGAACTGTTGATGTTTGGCCAGGGAATGAGGGTGGATTGGGGGAGTATAGGTGAAGGGCACCAGAATGATGCAGTATGAGAAGGTGAAGGTGGCTACACAGCACGCAGGCCAGATGGGCGTCTCACCTTGACGAAGGGGTGGTCCAGCAGCGTGCTCGCGGTCCACCGCTGCTTGGGATC
Source organism: Mormyrops boulengeri (assembly GCA_026781065.1). Taxonomy (NCBI): domain Eukaryota; kingdom Metazoa; phylum Chordata; class Actinopteri; order Osteoglossiformes; family Mormyridae; genus Mormyrops; species Mormyrops boulengeri. Next base: position 19,694,996 of record JAODLD010000069.1, on the reverse strand, counting down.
GCTCTCAAGGCAGTGCTGCAGGAAGTCCTTCCCCTCAGCGCTCAGCTTCTCTGGGATAGGCGGCTTGTGCCCCATTCCCACCTTGTACATGATCTGGAAGTTGTGCTCATACTCGTGCCAGGGTCTCTGATCACAGAGGCAAGGAGGGCGACAAACAGGAAAAGGGACAGTCAGGTTAATGCGCACAGGCGCGACACACAACCCACCTTTCATAACCACCACAAGACTTTCAAAATAGCCTAGAAGAGAAAAAATTAAATTCACAAAGCCACTCAGCAGGATCTTCTATGGTTGCTAGGTAACCAAAACATGCCACTCATGCCCTTCAACTGGAAGCATAATTTAGATCCAAATCGGGGAAGACGGAGGACCAGTTGGGCTGATCCAGCTGTAAATATTCGTTTCTAAGCGTCAGGATGGGGCAGCCCGACCTGCGCGGGCAGGAATTTCAGGTCTTTTTGCGGTTTAGCTGGAAATATGATCTTCAAAGGCACGGCCAGTTAATTCAACCAGCACGGCCAGAAGCACGGAGCGGGGACCTTGCAGGGATTCTGGATCGACAGCATGCAGGCTTTACAGGGAGGAAGAGTGAAAATGACGACATTAAACAAGAAACTGAAGGAAGCCAGGGTTCCCGCTCTTTTCAGAACATTTCCCAGGATTTTTCCAGCATCTTTTTATGACCCACACTCAAGTACCTATTACACTTGACGAAGGGTTGCCTGTGAAGTTACTTTTAAAAAATTGAGATCTTGCAGTGAAACATAGGCCACTGTCAAAGAATCACCTGAATTTCACTCTAAAATATCATGACAGTTTAACTCTGACATTCTTTGCTTTGTCTCACAGTTAACTGCATAATTGATAATCCACACATTCTTTCCATAAACACTGACAAAAAGACATCAGTGTGAAAATAATTATGCATTTAGTGCTGTGACAGTTTAACCAATACGGCCTTTGTTTTAAACATTGTTTATAAAATACTTCATCAGTGTTATCATTCAGTACTTTTAGATTTTACATTGCAGTGTTCCATAAGTTGGTATACATACACAGCGATCAATTTTTATAAAACCCTCCTTCAAAATTACAGAACAAGACTAGGTTATTATTTTATTGTGTATGTAAATATTCAGGAAAATCCATTTTATTTTATTTTCAAGGACATGTTTTCATTTTTTACTTTTTAATGACTGGAAAATGCATTTTTAAAACATTCAGGTTTTTTTGATTTTCCAGGAGCCGGAAGCAAATAGAGAGAGAGAGAGGGAGGTAGACGATGGGAAAGTCAGCCCCTACCTTTCCTGTCACCATCTCAATCAGGACACAGCCTAGACTCCAGATGTCAGCTGCTCTACCGTGGCCTTCACCTTTAGCCCTGGTGATTACCTCTGGTGCCATGTACGCTAAGGAAGGTAAGGGAAAGGGTGTGGGGGGAAAAGCAAAGTACAGTTAGCTGATAGGAGATACATCCTCCCAAGTCCACATAGAGAAACAAACCATGTTCAACGAGACATTCCATTAGGCAAAATGGCACCACCTGCTGACTGAGATAAAATCACTTATTTGGTGACGTTGACCAATATGTGAATGAGTGTCCTCCTGCATTAATGAGCCAAATTCAGCACAAGTACAAGTCCCCTGGAAAAGAAGTCATGAGTTTCACGGCCAAGTCCATTTCATTAACATTCGCGCTCCATTACCTGCTGTTCCCAGAGTGCTGTTCACCTCCCCTGGCATGGTCTGAGCGTTGTTCTTCAGTTTGACCGAGCAGCCGAAATCGCCGAGCTTGATTAGGCCGGATGATGTCAGGAATATGTTCGCACCTACGTGGGGGAGGGGGGGAATGAAAATGCAAAAATAAAAGGAAAAATGTGGTTTTAGACGGACAGAGGAAACTGCAACAGCACACACTCATACATTACAATAAAGTATACATATGTACACAATTAACATTTTAATTCATGTTACAATAGTGCTGTTTTCCTTATCCGAGAACAGCTGTTTAAGTCATTCTGCTACTCAGTTTACATCTCAATACCTGCCATGAAGGTCTACCAGAAACCAAATATTTTGGTCTCCGGGACTTGCACAAACATCCGTTTCCTGACACCTATTTTCAGTTTCTGGCATGAAAAAATGCATTGCCGGTGGCAGATCCCGGTGCCGAAGTAATGCTTGGCTGATATTAATGGCAAAGCCTGGCAAAGCGTCCCAATAAACCACATCCATTTAAATGAACACACCGGAATCATATCAGATTTAATCACAATGAATAAAAGTTGAGAACAGGGACATCAAAGAGACCGAGGGAGTTCCAAAGACACAGTCTGGATTCGTTTGTTTCGGTATACAAAATGGAGGGTGTGGAAGACAACACCCACCCTTAATGTCACGGTGCACGATTCCATGCTCGTGCAGCACGTTGATGGCCGTGGTGATCTGCTTGCTGTAGAGGCGTATCACATGTTCCTGGAGACCTAGCCTGGATACCTCCTCCAGGGTGCCTTCATCACAGTACTCCATGAAGATGTACATCTCCTCCTAAACATGAGCAGTGTGGGGTACGGTTAACGCCCACATCCCAACAAACCTGCAAGGAACCCTTCTCCTGCATTTGATTATCTCTCTCCAAGTCGGAACTCAGATAAAAATGTCATGGAAAAACGTCATTTCCTGTCGGAAACACGCCTCCTTTTTGACATTGATGTCAGACAGAATTTTGTTGTCCGAGATTCTCTTGTGATGTCATTTCAACATGGCGGCTTACACGGTCAACAGTAATTCTACTTTATAAATATTTAAAAAATTTTATTTTGTTTAATGTATTAATAATCATACATGTAATTGCACATCATCAATTTAGAGAATATCATGACCGTAAACAGTATCCCAGCATGCAATGTCAGATTTTTACCAGACTTGTTAGTGTCTTTTGTTTGTAGTTTGTTTGCCTCTCGAAAAAAGAATATCATATAGATCTTCTAAATATTATAAAGCTTTTAATGTGGTTTGACTAGTTTGTGTTTGTTTATTTGTCTCACTCCAAATCTGCAAAATATAAAGTAACAACACACAACAGTGTTCATGGAGGCATCCGTGTTTGTTCCGAGATACATAGCTCGGACGGGAGATTGGTCGGACGTGACGTCACGCATCTCGGAATTTATGACTTCGGAGGGATAATCGAACGCACCATTAAGGAACCAATGTCTGCTCACACGCTGTCAGAATCACCAGCATCCCTAACAAAGAGCAGCTAACTTACCCGGTGAAGCTCCACACCAAAGTACCGAACAAGGTTCGGGTGCTTGATGCCCTCAAAGATTTTCAGCTCGTCTGCGGTTTCCTTTATCGTTTTGTGGTCATTTGGCTGGAACCTGATCTATATTAACCAAAACCATAAGGGCTTATTTTAAAGATCAACCAACCGCAAATGAACAGTATTTATACATTTTCCAAACAAATGACAGCTGCAGCATTTTGGGGTGGGTGGGTCACCTTCTCAACAAGTGGCCATTCATACCTCTTTCATGGCCATCAGCTCTCCGGTGTCGACGTTGATGCAGGTGTACACCTTGCCATACTGCCCTTCGCCTATAGACACAGCAGTTCCTTTTAGCCATTTCCAGAAGGCTAAGGTACACATATCTGTCATATACCGTTCTATACATCATTTTCAAATCAGTATGCACAATGAAACGAACGAATACATTTTTTGACACAAGCAGAACCTAAATTCATGAGTACAAGCTCAACACGGAAAATGTTACACTAATTTCTTTGAGTTGGTTACAGCTATTGCTGGTTAGCTCATCATAATGAGCGGTTTGGGAATATTTTGACCTAATAAATTGCCCCTACACTGAAGGGAGCTGAAGTTTGTACTGAACCATGGATTTTGCGCACCGTTACATCCTTATATAAGCCAAACATTACTACACTGCCATGCTTCATACAGGGCATTACCAAACCCATCAACAGCAGATATATAACCATCAAAAATGGACTCCCAAAGCCAAGCCAAGCAGAGAACACCACGGAGGGGAATGTGACAGCGTACCTATCTTATTGCCCCTCTGCCACTTGAAGGTGACCTTCCTCAGGCCCACGTGCATGACATTGTCATAGGACTTGGGCTTGTGGCACACTTGGCCAATGATGTTGCGCTGTTTCATGATGGCGTAGCGCTTGTCCTCGAAGGTGCGGATGGACCGGCGCACCGCCTCCATGGGGCTCTGCCGGACATCTGGGGGAGGCGGAGAGGTGGCCAGGGCAGGGATCAGGGGGTCACAGTTAGGGTGAGAGAAATCAAATGGGGCAACTGTTTCATGATAGAAGAGCACGTACACAAACAAACAACCCAAGGAATCAAACTTTTCACCTCATCAGTTAATAGTTTAAGCGGTTGCACTGAGAGGTTCAGTGCTTGGAACACAACAGAAACAGATAGAGAATGCAGCAGATGCTGAAGTCGCTCCGGCCCACCTTTTGACTGGCTGATGAAGGTCCGAAGCTCCCAGCTTCGCCTAGCTGTTGTGCTGGGGTCACCTTTCGGGTACGACGGCTCTGAAGGGCGGAGAAAAGGAATCAAAGAACAAAAAATTGAACATCACACAAACACACAAGGCTTCCGACTGGTTCAACACATTCACAACGACAATCTGTGAGAAGAATCACTACAAACAATGTCCAAAATGGTCGAATCCAACAAGTCCAAGGCAGAGGAGAGGTAGTTCAGCTCCCTCACCTTCCCGGTCTTCGGTGGGACTGGAGTGTCGACTCAGGGATTTGAATTGTAGCTCCGCCGCCACTGATGACAGGCGGTCATTGTCATGGAGGTTAGAGCTTCTGTGTGGACGAGTTGGACACGGTCAACCAAAATAGCAGAGCATCAACCCCAAATCAGCAAGTAAACCCCCTCCCAGCTCTCACACCCCTTCTTTTCACCAACAAAAACTCAGTCGCAGTGTCATTTTTCACTACAGTCACCATCCTCACCAATTAAACCAAGTCAAGAATTTTCCCCTGGGATGAATAAAAGTTTATCTAATCTAAACTCCACCTTGCAGGTTGACTCACCTGTGGTCACCTCCCCTGGTTCACACTTCAGCAACAACATTCAGTCGATCGTCACACACATCCAATATCAGTCGACAAGGTACACTGACACTGGGCCCCCGCACACACAAACACCTTTCAAGAAAACCAACATGACGAGTTGCCAGCCAGTGCGTGGTGTTTCTTGTCTCATCGACCCCCTCCCTTTGTAACACTCCCCCCCGAATGACAGCACAGACACATGTGAGGGTTTAACAGTGTGTTAGCGCTGCCACAATGGAGAGACAGGAGTAGACCCAGAGGCGGGAGAGTGTTAGGCGTGAAAGCAGTTTCTGGCGTTAGCAGGTCAGCACAGACATACGTCGGCCCATTCGCTCACGCAGCCTCCACATCCGTGTGAAAATCACACGTCATGCAGTCGTTTGGCCCGGATGAGCCCGTGTGAAACTTCAGGTTGACGATCCAAACGACACATCGCCTCCCCCTTCCCATCCCATCCCCTCTCCCACCAACTCAAACTTTAAGACTCTCCTGGCCTCCAGGAAACTTCCCCCGGCGTTCAGGCGCGTTCACTTGACATACGCACTTTGCGCCAGTTTGGGAATGGATGTGGTTCTGGGTTCACCGAAAGCGTTTGTGTCAATCTGGCATCTTAAGTACGTTCAGTGTGGCCTGCATCAATCAATTTGCTGATTAAAGGAGAACTCGGGGCAAAGATGTTAACTTGATTGGTTTTCTAAACATATCAAGCAGTCCAGGCATCCCTCCATGATGCTGAAGCTTACGTACAGTAACTGTAGACATAATCCATGGGGAGTGTTAATATAAGCTTCCAGCAATACCATACTCTGGTATCTATTTGTAAAGTTTTGCCTGAATATATTGTTATTTTATAAGCAGTTCTCCATTATTCTGCCAATTAATTGGATGCAAACAGCTGAGCTGGGGGGCGGGGCCATGGTAAACATGGGCGGAGCTTAACGTGCAGAGGGTCGCCTACTGGCAGGGAAGGAGGTGAAGAAGCACCACCGGGGGTAGGGGAGGTGATCAAGAAGAGGCCACTTGGGGCAGGGGCAACGCTACCTGAGGTCATTGGGGGTGCTGCCGGGTGTTTTGGTGAGGCTCGGGTCCCCAGGGCCCTGTGGGGCAGGGCGGGGGCCAGTGGGGCACGGTGGGGTCCGGAGGTCGCAGGGGAGACTCCGAGAGCTGTGGCAAAAAAGCAGGCTGATGGATTCCGACGGGTGGACAGGCTGGGGGTTCGGGCCCCGGGCGCGGAGTACCCAGTATCAGAGGTGGGCACAGACACACCAGCAAACACTCTGAGATGGTGGCCAGAATGGGCACAGAGCACAGGAACACACACCAGGGCTTCAGAAACCGGGGCACTACGGCAGGATTCCCAATTTACATTTGAATGCCATCACACGTGTGAAACCGGCTACTCATATGAGCCGGGCCGACCCTGGGATAGGCGGGTGCTGCATGGAGGAACGGTGACTCACACACCTGCTTGCAAAATGTTAATGTGCTGAGCTTTTGGAAAACTAAGCATTAACACTAGGTTAAGAGTTAAACCATCTGTCCAAGAACCCAGTGACTGCAGGAGACAGAAGACCCATGCAGAAAAATGAGGGACAGACATACACATGGAGACTGGTGGGGGGGGGGAGGGGGGAGCTGTGACAGTGTGAACGTCACCAGTTTTACCTGAATCCCTCAGCATTGCCGATAAACAGATTGGGGTTCGGGGGATCGCTGTGGCAGCGGGGCACCTTGACGGGTCGAGGGTTCCTGGGGGCTGAACAGACAGGCGAGATAATACTCATCCAGCCATCTCCATAATATACTCACTCACTGATCAGGATGAAGACACAGGGTCGCCACAAGGTGCTGCAATTACTGCTTGTGACCACCAGAGGGAGGTAAAACACTGTACACTCCCATCCAATGGCAGCCATGTGTGTCAACGCTTATATTCATTTATATACACATGATTCATCACACAACTTCCGAGCAGAGCTGTGTACTCTATGCTTAGCATGAGGAGAGGAGTGGGTGAGGTCTTACGGAGGTAAAAGCCGCTGACGGGGCTGTGGGGCTTGCCGATCACATGACCAATGCACTCGTTCATCAGAGCCTGCAGACTCTGAAGGAGAGAGAGAGACAGACATGTATCACACAGCATTTTCTAACAAACCAAAGCCTTTTTGGAAGCCAAAGTTTTACACTGGACCCTTCTGAAGTGCAATTAACCCAGACTGTGCCAGTGGTGCAAAAGCAGATTTTAAAAATGCAAACCCACAATGCAAAGCATGTTAAGTGACTCAACTGATATACACCCCGCAAACAAAACAGAGATGAGTGATGCACGGCATTTACCAAGAAGTCATCCTCAGGCAGCGCCGAGATAAAGGCAGGCTCGATGGCCTGGAGGAAGTCGAAGCCCTGCGTAGCCCACCTGCAAGTGAAGAGCAGTGTCATGGGTGTAGCCGCAGCTACGGGCGCCAGGTGCCGTGGTTCCTGCGGGCGGACGTACCTGGGCCGCGTGCCACGCCCACTCTCGCACTTTGTCAGCACGTAGTTCATCCACTTACGGGCGAAGGCGATGTAGCGCTCGCCGATGCGCTGCCGGAAATCCCCTGACATCAGACGCACCACCTCCTTGTGGTACTGTGACAGAAACGCAACACTTTACGAGAGACAGGCGGGGGTGGGGGGGGCTCGCATATCCAGTCAGCTCCGGGTTACCTATCTGAAGCTACATCACTGAAGCTACGTCCCCAAGCTTCAACAACCAACTGCTTATTATATCAAATACTTAGAGTCATCAAGTCTTCAAGTTCTGGGCAAGCAGAAGCTGAAACATCTGCATCACCCCCACCTACAATCAAACTGCATATGGATCACTGCATGAAACTAAAGCACTGAAGTTCTGTAAGAAGGTCTCAAATGTGCAGAGGTCGTGCGCATTTTCATAGATCGCCTTTCATGCCACAGAGCAAGAATTCACATTTTTGACTCCGGTATTCGGAATTTTATCTTTGACTCGAAGCTCAATGCTCTCGTTTTTTCGGAGAAAGCGAAAAAATCCATGGCATGACTAACATGCCGTGACCCCACAGCTGAGGCGCCGCTCTGCAGTAAATTAGCATTTCTGAATGGCTGCAGCACCCACGCTGATGCCTGCCCTGCCCTTTCACGCCGTCACCATGAATGCTGGACATCTCGCTGAGGATAACGGCATCGTTCATGACAAGCTCATTACATCCCAGTGAAAGGGTTAACGGAAATCCCCCGGATGTGGCACATCCCTGACACATTTCCCCATAGAAAACTCCCATGAAATAAAGTCAAAAATAAAATAAACAGCAAGTACTGCCATGAATGACTGACTGAATGAAATGCTGTTAGGTAACAGTGTTCAGGAGCCATACGTAACTTTTTCAGTATAATATTAATATTTAACATTTGCATAAATATTAAGTCGGTGATCAAAATGAGGGAAGAAGCTTGAGATACTTCAAAAACAAAAACTATTAATTATATGAGTATAGACCCCAGTTCACTGATGCAACTCTACAGTTTAGATCTTAGAACATTCTAGCATGGTGTGGGGTGTCATGCTCAATCCCATACTGAGTAAACAGGCCAGCCAGTCCCTGAACACTGACCTCAAAAGCAAAGTTGTAGCCCTGGATCATGGCTTCACGGTAATAGTGATGGAGCGTGGTCGACTCACACTCCTCCACCTCGGCCTCAAAGTCAGACGTGAACATGTACTCCACCCGGTCGATGACAGTGTTGATCTTGATGCACAGCTGTAGGGCCTCGTTCTGTATGGATGAGTGAGATTTCACGCCAGGGGGGCACCATTTCTCAGCACGCCAGAAGCACATGGCGGCCCGCGAGCATCCTTTAACTAGGCCAGACCTCGACCACGATGCCACCGCACAGGAAGCACTGAACCCAACCAGCAAGAGAAGAAATTGTAGCTCCAAATCATCAGCCATTCAGTCTATTCTGGTAGAACTAGTTTTTCTGCAGGTAGGGTGACCACAGTTTACGCACAATTTTATGCACTTATTTTTCCATAAGTTTATTTATATAAAAAGCCACAAAAATTGCACTTAACTAGCAATTTTTAAATGCTGCAAAACACACTTCGGGATTTAGGCTGTGAGCACCTCAGTACATCATAATGAAAGTGCACATAGATGGGGAAAGTACCAGACAGGGACATTGTCAAGCTTATAGAGGGATGAGCTACCTTGAGCTGATGAAGCGCTTTGGCGATAAGGGGCTGACTGGAGGTCTGCTCACAGCGCAGGGTCAGTAGGTCATCCATGGACTGCTGGAAGGTCTTGCGTTGGGCCGCCAGGTGGACCGACTGCATCGCCACCAGCAGCAAGTTGTCAATCTGTGGAGAGAGGGCAGGCGACATAATGGGCCATGGGAAGATGAGAGCAACTGAGGCAAGTCGTCCACTCCCACATGGAGTCCTCCCATGAGCCAGACTCCTCAGTCTCACACATTACACAGCTTATCTTTTCACTAACCCGGCACAGGCGCCAAGAATGCTAACAATGCTACTAAATCTGGCTTCACATGCCAAACCCATGATGACAAGGGCATTTCTTATTACTCAGACTCTACCGAGGTATACAAAAGCATACACTAAATTTAGAATACCGAACAGCGAGAGCTACAACAAACTCCAACCTTCATGGCTCTGAGCGTGTCCACCGTCTCCATCTGAGGCACCAGCTTGAGCAGGGTCCCATCCCACTGCACCCAGCTGGCCTCGCCGGGCAAGTCCCCGGCTCCCTGCTTGCTCATGAGGAGGTAGGCCTCATCCTCCGCCATTTCGTCAGGCTCCTTGGAGCAGTCCTTGCCCGCTGCTGCGTTGAGCAGCTGAAGGATGATGGGACGCTGGGAGACCAGGCCGGAGGGGACGAACACCTGCAGCTCATCCAGCCCCGGAATCTGGACCTGAGGACGCCACGAGGAGATGAGACACGAAATGGAGGCTGAGGCATTAAAACAGGCAAGTTCGTATTATCGGCACTCGGGAGACAATGCAGGCAGCAGGAAGTGATGCGTTATATAACAGAGTCAAGGAAGCATGTCAATGAAGCATTAATATGCATCAGTTCCATACTTAAGGCTAAAAGACCAGGTCCAACATCTTTCTCAAAAATGAGCACAAGTGAAGCTCTACCCAGTTCCTCCTACCTTCACATAGTTCTTTTCCTTGAGGGCCTCAAGGAGGCCAGGAACTCCAGCGGCGATGGTGAAATCTGCTGCGATCTCCAAGTCCTGCAGAAGTTGGTGGAGCACAGCCAAGGTGGAGGTTAGAGAAAGACTACTGCAGGACAGCTCTGGGGAAGAGGTCATGCCCTGGGGGAAGAGGTCACGCTCTGGGGGAAAGAGGTCTCACCTTCCGGAGCATCTTGGCGAAGCCCAGTCCTTTGGACGCCCGCTCTCTGGCCTCGTGGAAGAGCTCCTTGAGAGAGCGGCTAGTCTCGATCACAGAACGCCTTCCAAGAGAACAGAGTCAGTCGGGACACGGCCTCCACACTGGATAGAAGCGCTTACGACCAACAAACACAGATCCTCTACTGAATCATGGAGGGTCTATGGACATCATAAACAAACGTGTACACAAAGCAAAAATCTATTAATCTGATTCAAAATTTCCCATCTGCTAAACACTTTTGGACTAAATCAACACGTCACCCGCCAACAGCTGCTTTCCTGGTGCTGTAGCTCTAACTGATCATAATTCCTGCGGACGCTAATCGCTCATTACTTTGCATGAATGCCCTTGGCCAAGCCAATGTCAGATCCCGAGATCCAGGAACCGGAATTGTTCCCGAACCTCTCCGACTGACCTGGGATCAGTGACTCGAAGCTTACCGGATTTCGTCGGAGGCGGCACTGTCGTCAGCGCTCTCCCAAAACTCGTCTCCGCTCCGCTGCAGCCCAGCATCCAGGAAGTCCCCGGTGGACTTCAGCAGCATTCCTGCAATGTCGCTGCAAGACACAGAGGTATCAGAAGGGCACAGCAGGCAGCGTGTCATCACAGGGCCCATGTCAGGTATTACAGCTGTGGCCAGCAATCAGTCTAACTGGCAGCTCATTATTTACTCTGCATTTTTTTTCATATACAAGCCCATTCCTATCATTATTAACACCAGTATAAGAGATGGACATAACGCTTAATGATCTACTGCAGTTAAAATCAATTTGCATTTTCCTCAGCATTTTGAAAGAGTCCCTCACTCAAAGCATCTATTTGTCTATGCGAACAGGAAAATGACTTCCAGTGGTCCATCAAACACATGGAAGAATCCTTCGGGTGTGAAGTGCTATCGTTTTTTGAATAACACAAGCTTGAGCATTAACCCTCTGAGCCCTGAGGGCAGAAAACACACTTTCACTGCCTGGGGCATGATCACACATTTCTTCAAATATCATAAACTTAATTCATGGTAAATAAA
>JAODLD010000069.1:19658084-19676070 GCA_026781065.1 Mormyrops boulengeri | reverse complement strand
CCCCCCCCCCCCCCCCCCCCCCCCCCCCCCCCCCCCCCCCCCCCCCCCCCCCCCCCCCCCCGCCCCCCCCCCCGCCGGGTTTGGGGGGTGGTAGACACGTGCCATAAAAACCAAGTAGCATGTCCGTAATGTGCTTTCTAAAACAGGGACAAGGGTGGCAGAGACAGCACAACCACTCGGAGATGGTACCGACCCGCTATCAGGCCCACACCCCCAGACACACAAAGCATATCTAAACCGTTAAACAATCATTGTTTTCGTGTGCATGTCTGTGCAGCGGCAGTCACGGCGCCACCATGAGGATCATTCCCCAGCAATGGGCTCATCGGGAGAAATCCTGCTGATTTCTCCTTCACTGTTGTGCGTTTGTTTGGTTGTCACGGGACACCAGGAGGGCATGCGGGCACACCTCCCCAACTAAGGAGGCCCAGAGGAAACAGCATAAGACAGAAAGAGAGAGAGAGGGAGAGAGAATTGCTTTAGATTGGTCAAAGGAAAAAAAAAAACACGCTATGTTACAGCGATCACACTCTCAGTCCCGAGGCAAAAAAAAATCCCGCAATTACAGGCTGCATGTGGCGCCGAGATACACACAAGGTCTCTGTGCCAATCGCACAGACGAATACAATTATGTAAAGCTGCTGCGAGCAGCAGGCCCGCGGCTGGGGTGGGCTGGCGGCCCAGAGATACCGTCAGGACCCAGCCTTCTCAGAAGCCCCAGCTTCCCGTAAGGTTAAGAGGCCAGCGGACGGATGACTGAAGGGCTGCGAGGAACCGGCACTTTGGGGAAGGGGGTGGTGGTGTCGGAAGAGCGGAATTCATATACAAAGAGGACGCCACCCCCCCCCCCCCCCCACCCGGCAAGGCCACATAACGCGCTAACAAAACCTGCTTTATGTACCCAAAGGAAACACTTCTTAACAATGTCACTTTTTATTGACTCATGGCCACTGAAGCGGCACAACTGCTGTTTTTAAACACAGAAACTGTGACTAAAACAAACAAAAAACAGAAGGTGTACAGTTCAGTACATCGAAACTAACCCCTGCTAGAGAGCAGCCGCTTCTCAAATCACACTCGAATGATTTAATCGAACCACCGGGGTGGTTCTCCTGCTAATCGACAGCAAACTCTCAGCAGGCTCATCTCATGGCCATAGCGTCTGCATCCACATGCGCACCACCCCCCCTACCCAATCACAGCTGGTCTCTTCCACAATATCCACAGCAACGGGTAGCATAAAGGATGGAAAGAAGGAGAGAATGTACCAAGACAATGGTGGTGGGGGGGGGGGGGGGGTTGTTCAATAGAAAATCTTAGCAAAACTTAGCAAAAATGTTTTATATCCAGTGATTGGCGCAGTCTCACATTACAGGTCTGATGATCACGCAAAGCACCATGGCGATACTCCACCAGGGCGGGATGTCAGGCGGCTTATGACTCAAGCCAAGCACGCTCCAATGCACCGGCCCAGGCCCAGTGCGTGCATGCAAACAGCGTGTCGACACGCTGGCTTGCCACAGAAGCCCGTTGCTAGGTAGATAGCATCCGGGAGGCCATTCCCAAACATGGAGGGCTATAAAAAAAATTAAGTGGGATCGTGTATGTGGCTCTGCAGGTTAAGAGCATATGTCCATGGATCAGAAATTCACGGGTGCAAATCCCGCGGCCGGCAGACCGATGTCACCACTGGCTACAAATGTATCTACTAAAATAAACGTAACTCAAGCAAAGCAAGTCAACTGGCGTGGACGACGGCCCAACAAACTACAAGTTACTCTTCACCTCTTACACTAATGACTTACAGCTGCTCTCACGCTGTGTCCCTCTCAGGAGGAACATGCACGCAAGCACGCACACGCAAGGCCTTAAATGCAAGTGCAGGCAGGACACAGAAAGATTGGGGATCTCCACACACCCTTTATCTAAGAAACCAAGGTGCACCCAACACCCACTTCACTGAAACACTGCTTCACTATTAGACATTTTAACTTATAATTGCTTCTGTTCAGTCAACCAGCCATCGCGGTTAAAAGCTTTCCATGTCCATTCCTGGGCCGCCCCTCTTTACGGGAAGCTGCGGGCTCCTGACCCGCCTGGCTACACCGGCACGCCAAGCAGCCACAGTCCAGAGCACACGTCAAGGTCCGAATGACATCACCCAGCCCCAGGGCCACACCCCCGTTTCTCTGCTGACTGGCTTCTTCCAGAGGCTCATGTCAGCCGTGTCAGCTGCAGACCCCTTTGCGGCTCATCCTCCCCTCTTCCTGCCTGTGATCCACTCACTTTCCCATGATGCCTTGCTCACCAGCTCCCCTATTGCCCATATAACACACATTCAAAATGCAAAGTGACAAGCCGGGAGCCAGTCAGAGCACCGTCTGCATGGGTGGGTGAAGGAATCCAGGGAGAACGAGACGAAAAGCAGCCACACCCTGTCCAGGAGACTGGCACGTGTTGCCGCCCGTAACCATAACCACAGACAGGCCTCTTTTCTCACGTCGCCGTCAGGAGGAGTGCTCCCTGCTCCAGAGGAAACCGCAGGCCCTTATCAGGGAGGAATCTGATTGCCTGCATTTCCCATAGTGCCCTTTGAAACCAGAGTGACTCCAGTCTGGGTGACATTGCATTTTCAGGACACCCAGCAACAGCCATCGTGAGGGGAAAAAAGTATTTAAATGCATTTTAATGAGGCAAAAATGAAACATTCTTCAATGAAAGCAAGATACCTGAAAGCAATATAGCCTACATCCACTTCAGGGCCCAGACACTCAGGCAGGGAGCAGGAGGAGGTCACTCTCAGTGATCAAATTTGACTCAAAGCCACCCCCCTCACCCCACTTCCCCTCCTCTGGGACACAGCAGCAACCTGCTGCAAGTTCAGCGGAGTGAAGGAAAGGCCTCCTCGGATGCAGAGCCACGCCGGCCGTGGGACAGCCGGTTTTCCTGCCAGTGCTGGGGTGCACGTCTGCAATGTCTCCAGGAGAAATACAGCCCACTAACTCCAGCATGGCACAGCCTGTCAGACCCTTTATATAACAGTGCTGAGGGACAGCACAAGCTAACACCCCCTGGCAGCCAGAAGTCTCCTTCTGCAGGCCGGTTCCCAAGCATTCCAGACAGCAAATGTACAGTAAATCAGGGCGCGAGGTATCAGGCGGCTGTGGTGATAGACAGACCGATAGACGACACGAGTCGCTATCGGAGGCTGCCAGCTACAGGCAGCGGGCCAGAACCCCTGCAATCGCTGAAACTGCGTCTCCTCCTTAACTAAGCGAAACAAAACACCATGCATGTCCCTACCCCAAAGGATGCAAAATAAACACAGGAGTGGACTGAGAAACACAGCACGGCTGATCCTGACCGCACCCCCTACCCCGAGAGCAGCAGACAGCATGTTCTGCTGGATCGTAAGTGATTACATGCTGTGCATGCTAACAGGGACCTGGGCAGGATCAACAACAGCTACGAACTTGAGAAACGTACAGGGTCCCCCGGTTCTTAGGGGTCTGCTGACAATGAACGCGATAATGCACACCAGCCAGCGTCTGCTGTAGGGCACAGAGGGACTGGGGGGCTGTAAGACTGTTACTCTGACACCATGCCAGACCGCCGCTCGCCGGGGATGTCGATCCATATGGTAAACACTGCAGATGCCGCGAGGCACCGGGAGTTGCACAATCATGCGCTTTATTGGGCCTCCTTCCGTGGCGTCGCCTGTGACATTCCTGAGTGTTACAGGAAGGCCCCGTTTTCCTGGGGTATGTGAGTGAGCTTATCCTCACATCATCTGTTAAGTATTCACCCCCCCACCCCACCCCACCCCACCCCACCCACAGACACACACACACACACAGTGCATGTACAGTCACACAAAACAAAGGCGATCCAGAAGGAGACTCTAGACACGCCATGACCCAAATTCCCAGCAGCCTTTTGAGGATCCATCCTCCTGAATTGGCTCTCTCAACTCTGCCAGGGAGTTAACATCTCTGACGTACCACACTGCTGTGACATAGGACTGAGTTTTATCAGTTAGCCCACGCATGAAGCAAAAAAAAAAACACGGGTGAAAATCTATGTGCAATTGCAACAGACATGCACATTAAGTGCTAACGTTCCCATTTTCGAGGAACGGATGCGCAGTCAGTTTCACTAGAAGTCTAGGGCACATGCAGGCTGTGACAGGATCAGCAAAACACGGACAAAAATACTAATCTGAGAAACGTGAGGAATGTCGATACTCAAATCACACTCGAATCATACTCTCATGCATGGTGATCTGTTAATAACTAAACGATAACACTTTCAGTGATGGTAACCAAACAAACCAACACCTTCAATCGGTTAATCATGAGTAACCAGCCACAGACTTAAACATGAGACGCAATTAATCGAAAAACAAAAAGTGGCGTTTCCTCTATTACTAAACTGTTAAACTAAGCTGTTAACGCGATTTAATCCTAGACCAGCCTGATGCATTTAAAATCACATTTAACTAGTTTCGATGCCTTTCAAAAGTGCACGAATAAATCGGATCAGTTGGTTAGGTGGTTTAGTTATTACACAAGTAGTTTTGTGTCAATCGGACAAAAGACCCGCTCCGTTGTGCCGCGTTTCCAGTCCGAAAATTCTTATAATAAAAAAGAGACCATCTAGTTTATTTAAGACTGGACGCTGGAGAGCGATGGGCTTTGGTGAAAATACACTACACACTTGTCCCGCAATTCAAATCAGTTACCTGATGCAGTCAGATCGCAGTTGCAAAAAAAGTATTTAAAAAAATAGCAAGCCTGCCGCACCGACACCATTTGCGCACACGGCGTGGTGTTTCGGGCTCCAGCCGAGACAAACTGCACGTCTGTAAACTTCCCTGCAAACTTTAACTCTTCTCATTTTGCCCACCTAGCGCAACGGAAAGTCAGACAAAGACACACGGCTGGCGTTAAAAACCCAGCAGCCGCACCAGGCAGCACCGGTGGCACTCAACTGTTGCGTGCAAACACATCTGGATCGCCTTTTAAGCGGTGTCTGCAATCGCAGAGGACAGGATGCGAATGCATTTGTTATTCCTCAGCGTCAGATCGCCTTTGATTGCTGTACAAACTTTCTGAATATAGTGCAGACAATACGGCGAGAAGTAGCTAACTAAAAAGCTAACTATCGGCTTACCGGTGCTGCAATGTGTCAAGCGTGCTTTTTGTAATATTTTTACCTTTTTCAAAAGACAAGCATTTTCGCCAGCTCCCCCTCTACTCGCAAGTGTGCTTTACGCCCATGCAAATGTGCACACGGATGCAGATTTTCCTCCGAAAGTTCACAAACTTCAACACCACAAATTGACTTGAGCTTGCAACTGCACGCAGAGCACTATTTGGCAGGAAGACAATAGCCATGCAATGCGCAGGCGCAGCAAGCTCTTAGGCCTCGTTTCACCTGCGGCTCACTATTTGGCAGCTGTCAGGTCCCGGCCGTGTAGTTCATGTTCGCAAACCGCACCGATTACTCCCATCCGCTTACCTGCTGGGCTCGCCGCTGTCCGGGGGCTCCATACCGATGCGAGGTAGGCTCGGATCTAACCGTGCACAAGACCCACCATGACGGCCTACAGACTACCGCGATCTGCGCTGTTTTTTATGCAAGAGCTGGATAAATCGGCTGCTTGGCTGCTTGCTTTCTCTAGCCGCCTGCAGAGTCCAAGCTCGTCCGTGTGCCTGCGGACGCCATCTTACCAGCGCTCATTGAGAGAGTGACAGAGATCATTGCTACGGCAACCCGAGCAGTACATCAGCCAGCCGCCGTGACGACTTCTGAACTGCTGCAGTCTCCAGTTACAGCGTGGGACCTGTTAACCAAAAGAGGCGCGAGGTTGCAACGTAGCAAAACACCGTATTTAGGACTAATAGAAAATATGCTTTAAAATTCTAGATCTATACAGAACTTGTAATGCATGCAATACCATAAATTTAATAAAGTGATTATGTCAGTCTGGTATGTAAAAACAATTACGTCATTGTATCAATTTGGACAAAAGTGATTAATGGAAGCTCATATTTTTTTTCAGAAAAAAAATGTTAACACAAAATATATTGCAGTATCATTTTTTAAAATTTAAAACATTTTAATTGACATCATTTTGCTTGAGGGTGCATTTAAGTCGACTGCCAAGTCCAATTCCGTTAGTTTAGTCAGTGTAGTACGTGGTAGCTAATATCGTTTCAGAGCTGACTGTTTATCCCCGCTTTTGCCGCTGAAGTCTGTGATCGCTGCTACTAGTCCATGTTAACAAGCCCCCAAGAAATTCACACCCGCGGTGTCGCCCTGCATGAGCGGGTCGCGATATCATCATGCCAGGAAAGCAAGAGGAAAAGTAGTCACGCTCTCATAAAAGCAGGGGACATGCACCCGTTCACACGAGCATTAGCATATTTTCCCTTTGCAAAATTTCATGAATATCTCCAGGTATTTTCAGGAATGTGGAAATGCCACGTTCATGTACAGCAAAAGTCTACAACTTTACTGCACAGACCCATCTTACTCCAAGAGTATTGTATAACTTTAATTTTAATACTTAATTTTCCATAAACTGATGCAATTTCAGTTACGTGATTTGTGACGTATAAAACTATTTAAGTATATTAATACAACTTTTGTATTTCTGCAGCATAATAGTATCACCCCTGTGGACATCTACTAAGTAAGTAAAAACTACAAATCACTTAAACTTAACAATTCATTGCGGATTGCGCAGTGCTGTCTGTAGGATTCTTTTTCATATTTTCTTCTACGGAAATGTCCTTTTCATCTTGGGAATTACACTCGTTCCCAGATCATTCTGCTTCCTGCCAGGTCAGTGGTCAGTCCAGCTGCAGAAGTGGGAACAGATCTCACTCTGTCACAGCATGTAGACCGACTGCTTGGGCAGATAGGGGCGCTTCCGTTAAACTCTCAGGAAAGAGCCGCCCAGAACAACTGGTCTTTCTAATGGGACCATTCATCTGAGGTCACTGGGGTCTCTGTTCACATGCCAGTAATAAGAATCTCCAAACTGCGTTTCCGATGCAGGGCACCAATTGTCGGAAAAGAGCACATTCCTTTATGGGAAGTAATCCCTTGGTATTTCACAGCCACCAAGACTGTTCAAAAGCAGTTTTAACAGGACCTTCCGTATAGGCCCGTGTGATGAAACGTGTCTAAACATGTTAACCATTTAAGCATAAATATACTAAGCAACAGTGTACCCCAAATATAAAATGAATACCATGTTATATCCATATTCAGATGGTTCAAATTGGTTTCACTTAGGTGAAATAAAGGAGCTTATAGTGTTGCATTTAGTATTGCACTTACATATTTCACGTTCGTACTGTTCGATATTTAACAATTTAGTGTTTTACATGAGTCATAATGTTACTTTTGCTGCGTCATTGTGGAAATGGAAACATGACGCAGCCCAGTAGTATCGTGTTTACTGCGGAAATAAATTTGTGGTTCGCTAAAGCCAATTAATAATGATAAGACCGGCATGATTGTGAGCAGACAGAAATTCGTGGTAAGGCTAAATCAAAAGTGTTCAAAGTACGGATAATAAGCATATATTTTGACAAATGTCTTTCCGTATTCCAATTAAATAATCAGTTCTATATTTTAGAAAAAGGAGTGCGGATCGGTGTTTTGCTTGCATCTATTAAGCATGGGGTCAGGCGTGTGATTCCAACCATGATATTTGAGTCTCAAGTCCAAAGATAAACAGCCCTTCCCTCCCCTGGCTGAGGAGCAAAAGTAATGTACTTGGGATGCACCCTGCACCTTTAACATACTTTCGGCCAGTTCAATTTATTTCTCCTGTTTTTCTTTTGATTGCGTACCCTGCTGGCAAAGATATGAGCGGCCTGTCCTTCAAGAGCTCACTGGGCAGCTGCAGTCGCCGTATTTTATCAAAAAAACAAGCCATTGCGTGATCTTGCTCTAATTTTTGGGACCGCAAAGGCCTTGCGAGAAGGAAAACAAATTCCTTACTGTAGCCCCGTTAATTTCCCAGTAATGCGAATGGCATCACACTGCCTCAAGGCTGTGATAGGTTTGTGAATTCAACTGTGAACTCGAACATACACGTGTCATGATTATCACAGCAAGTTAAGACTTTTTTCTTGTACATCCAGTAGTTATGGTTTATTTATTAGTAATATATTATACTTGTATGCAGCCTACCTTTACAATGTTCTGTATTACTTTGTAAAAGTTCTGCAGTGTAACCACAAGGTGTCACTGTTACGCTGGTGTCGGTGTTGCAGTCGGTTCTGCGCAGGTTAAGATGTTTATTAGCCGATAAGCTTGTTAATAAAGAATAAACAGTCATTAATTTTTTTAAAAAAGAAGTCGTCTATGGAGGCACGGTTTAGCAGGGACTCAAGCGTTTAAATTACAAGCTAAGCATTTACGTACAGAAGACTGATTTTGAAACAGCTTATAACACACAGAAGGGTGTAAAAGGCTGAAGTGTCACGTCGTTTGTTTTGATGCAGTATTTTTCACCAACTCACCTACCTGTAATGCTCATTTTGAATACACTGAAATTTCATTCATATTGTTTTAATTTTTATTTTCCATGGGTCCCCTAGTATTTTATTACATGACATTATAAAAGTAGCCAATCTTTTTAATTGTAGGTAGTGATTATAAGACAGGTGCACTGGACTCTGGACCTCGGCCTGAGTTGGGATTTAACAACAGTTTCAAGTTTAGCTGATACTCAGGAGTGAGTGAGTGAGTGTCCTCTCACACTCACACTTAGGACAAAAACACAGGAAGTCATGCTTGCAACAATAGGATCAGGTGCAATGTGGTAGACAGAAATGTGATTTTTATACCTGATTACTTGGAGAATACCTTAGCCTTATGCTTGGAAAATGCAAATAAAATTGGTTTTCACAAAATCGGAAAATTGGTGTATGTTTCTCTTGACACATTAGTGACTTTCCAGGTTTCCAGCTTTCAGGAAGACAATATAAAAGGTAGTAAATATAAAATAATGAATTCCCATATAAATGTTCTGTGTCAATCTACAAGGGAGCTGATAATTTCAGTTCTGAAACCAAAGATGACTCACTATTTTCTTGTCTCCAGGCAACCTACACTGCGCCCTAGACTTACAGAGCTTGTTCTGGTCGCGTTGGAAACAGAAGCATCATGGCACCGATCCAGGAATTTGTGCTAATCATACAGGGCATCAGGCCTCCCACAATGCCTTGCTCTATGCAGCTGAGAATGGGTCCGGTAGAGAGACTGACCGATGCCATGCTATCACCTCTCAGAGCAGCATGGATAAATTTGGTGGTTACTATGGCCACATCTAAAACAAATAATCATAAGAACCTGTTATTTATGCAGTGTTTCTCAAACTGGTCTTCAGAAACCCCCAGATAGTCCAGGTTTTTGCTCCCTCCTGGGAGCTGGGAGGGAAGGAATATGTGGGCTGTCTGGGGGTCCCTGAGGACCAGGTTGAGAAACACCGATTTAGAATAAAGGATAACTACTGTGAAGAGTTTGCGTATTTTTAAAAAAAATTACCTGTTATATTCTAACCTTAATCAATTCATCCTTCACAAGATTTTTTTTTTTTACCTATTTCATTGCGGAGGGTAAATACACAGAGAAAAAAATGTATGTAAAATCTGAAAGTTGTGCAGCTACATTTTTGACAGTAATATTCTTCATTTTGGACCCAGATGAACAGACAGCAGGTGAAGCCCCCTCCACGGAAGGTGCCGGAATGCCATGGATGCCAAGCCCGCTGAGAAGCTGACGTCTGCTGGCGCTGAGTCACTGCGGTGCTGGCTTTGTGCCACATGCCCCACGACTCTGGTCTGGCAGCCGGTGCTTCGTGTCCCCTCCGGGATTATGTAAATGTGTCGGCAGAATGTGTGAATTACAGACAATGTTTGACTTTTTAGGGACAGTTCCTTCTGTTGCCCTCTGTTATGTTATTATTCACATCAAAATTCCTTGGAACAATTCCAGGAAGTCCAACTTACGGGTAAAATGGGTAATAAGATTGTTAAAATACAACCCCATTTCCGAAGAAAGTTGGGATGCTGTGTACAATGTAAATAAAAACAGAGTGCAGTGTTGGGATGCTGTGTACAACAAACAGAGTGCAGTGTTTATAAATCATATAAACCCATATTTAATTGAAAATAGAACAAAGACAACATATCAAATGTTGAAACTGAGAAATTATATTGTTTTATGGCAAATATATGTTCAATTATAATTTGATGCCAGCAACACATATCACAAAAACCTATATTGGATAGCTGTGATCAGATCCTCAGGTGGCACTGCATTAAAAACAGATATGATTCTATAGTGGGGATCGCTGCACGGGCTCAGGAACTCTTCTGAAAGCCACTGTCTGTGAACAAAGTTCATCGCTGCATCCGCAAATGCAGGAGGAAACGTATCTAAACATGATCCAGAAACACTGCCAACTTCTCTGGGCCGGAGCTCATTTAAGATGGACTGAGGCAAAATGGAAAACTGTCCTGTGATCTGATGAATTAAAATTTCAAATTCGGTTGGGAAATCATGGACGCCGTGTCTTCCGAGCTAAAGGAGAGGGACCATCCAGCATATCATCAGCGGACAGTTCAAATCCAGCATCCCTGATGGTATGGGGGTGCATTAGTGCTCATTACTTGGGTAGCTTGCACATCTGGGAAGGCACCATTAATACTGAACAATATGTACATGTTTTGGAGCAAGATATGCTGCCATACAGACTTCTTTTTCAGAGAAGGCCTTGTATATTTCAGCAAGACAATACCGAACTGCATTCTGCACATATTACAACAGCATGGCTCTATAGTAGAAGCTTCTGGGTCCTAGACTGACCTGTCTGCAGTCCAGACCTGTCACCCACTGAAAACATTTGCCACATCATGAAACGAAACGTACTGCAAAGGAGACCCCGAACTGTTGAGCAGTTGAAATCCTACATCAGGCAAGAATGAGACAACATTTCACTTTCAAAACTCCAGCAACTGGTCTCCCCAGTTCCCAAACCTTTACAGAGTGTCGTTAAAAGAAGAACTGATGCAGCACCGTGGTAAACCTGCCCCCGTGTCAGCTGTTTTGAAACATGCCGCTGCCATTAGAATCAAATTGAGCATTTATTTGTCCAAAAAGCAATAAAATTTCTCAGTTTCAACATTTGAAATGTCTTTTTTTTTATTTTCAGTTGAATATGGGTTTATATGATTTGTAAATCAGAATCAGCTTTATTCGCCAAGGGCAGACAAGGAATTTGCTTCCGGCAGCTTGAGACTCCCTAGTACACAGACAATAAATGACACAATACAAACAATAAATTACGCTATACAAGAAATAAAAATTTGAAAATATACACACATGGGTAACACTGTACAAGTATAAGGTGCGAGGTAGAGTGCAAACAGAGTTTAAGGGGGGAAAATGACAGAAGACAGGTGACACAGCTTAGCTGTTTATGAGGGTGATGGCCTGAGGGAAGAACCTGCTCCTATGTCTGGTGGTTTTTGTGTACAGAGTTCTGTAGCGCCTGCCAGAGGGGAGGAGCTGGAAAAGATTGTGTCCAGGGTGTGACGGATCTGCGATGATTTTATCTGCCCGTTTCCTAGTCCTTGAGTAGGAAATGATTTTTTCTGCTGCCCTCACTGTTCGCTGCAGGCTCCTTTGGTCCTGTTTAGTGTTTGCTCCAAACCACACTGTGATTGATGAGCAAAGGACAGACTCAATGACAGCAGTGTAGAACTGGCTCAGCAGCTCCCGAAACACTACTAGTTACACTGTAGCCGTTTCGGATACGTCCGGCACAAGTCATATGAATAAAATATAGGTTTTTCACAGAAGGTGTGGTCATGTTGTGTGAGAAAATGTTTCTTATGAGCCATGATTGGTAATGCATTTAGAAAAAAAGAGGCTATCCTAAGAAACACTACTAGTTACACTGTAGCCGTGTTGGGTAGGTTTGGCACCTAGTTGCACCATTTGCTCTTTCCTCAGTAAAACCTGCTGGGCCCCATCAAATGATTTGAAATTGGGTACACATGTAGAAAACAAGTTTGAGAACCACATATTTAAAATTGGACCTAATCCACCATGTAGTTTTTGAAATACAGTAAAATCCCATTATAGCGGACTCGCTTATAATGGAATATCGTCTATAATGGACGAGGTCCGCTGGTCCTGGCCGTGCACCTTTACGAACATGCAGAAAAGCATTGGATATAGCGGACTTGCATATAACGGAATTTTGCTTATAACGGACAAACAATTTGGTCCCCAGGGCCGCTATTAGCTGTAGTTTTGTTTGGCTATAACGGACATGCAGGCTCCGCCTACAAGGCGCGTGGCATGCCGGTGATATCCAGTGCAGATACGTAGTCGGGATCATTAATAGTCACACTCTATAAATAGGCATGGCATAACAGCAGGAAACACTGATTGATCTTTGTGGCTGTCCATCACCAGGCACGATGTGCATCGGCAGACGACGCTCGCTGCTGGAGGGATGTAGTAAGCAATGAGGTGAAGGTTACTACTGTACTGTACATGTATAACTACTTATATGCCATATATACTTCCAATAGTCAGGTAAATCTGGATTACTACATGTACAATATATTAATCTATACCACAAGTGTGTCTGCTGGGGTGTGGCATGAGTAAATGGTGTCCCGTAGTTGTGTTCTGGGCATACAGCAACTCTGGATATAACGGACTTTGGATATAACGGACTGTTTTGCCAGGTCCCTTGAAGTCTATTATAATGAAATTTTACTGTATTTACAAACTGCCAAAACACAAAGTTAGGTTTTTGTATTTTTCAACTTTTTTTTTTAAATTTTCGCCTGTCCATAAATTATACACAGGTTATTAATTTCAGTTATTCAACTTACTGAAATCATTATTGTAATGGGGTCAGCTTTGATTTTAGGTATCAGACATGTGTCTGTGTCTATGTTGTAGCATTTTCACATTTACTGGTGTGTTTTCTTATTTGCTGGTGTATTTTCACATTTGCTTTATATTTTTGTATTTATGTTGTGTGTTAGTATTTTCTGGCGTGTTTTCTCATTTGCTGTTTGTTTTTGTATTTGCTGGTGTGGTCTTGTATTTGCTGGTGTGTTTTGTCCTTCGGGGCTTCTGTAATTTTTCTCCTTAAGGAATTAAGTTCTAGTGTGCTCCATGAGAAAATAGCAACTTCTGCCTTGCAGGAGGACGGGTGCTTGGGATGTTAAAAGTTAAATTTGTTTTCAAACAGTTTTTAATATTCGGGGAAGATGTATCCAATAAAAAGTTATTTGTGGCTTAAAATATATACAGATGTTCCTCTACTTGCGAATGATATGCGTTCCAAACGGCCGTTCGCAACTTGAAGTGTCCGTAAGTTGTTATTCAACATCATTTGAAGGGTATACGCAAGTACAAAGAACTAGGATGCTGGGAGTACGCACGCTACACTGCTGCGCGGTGGGAGTAGCGGGCAGAAGTTGTACTATGCGGAGTTGGCGTGCAGAAAAAAAAATTGATGTTGCAGAAAGGAAACGGGAGCCCAGTGAACACAATTTGGACTTACAGTCCTCTTCGTTCGTATGTCTGAAAGTTCGTAAGTTGGAGGTTCATAAGTAGGGGAGCGTCTGTATATACAGTGGTACCTCGGCTCACAAACTTAATTTGTTTGAGGACTCAAAAAGTTCGCGACCTGAATCAATTTTTCCCATTTAAAATAATGTAAATACAAATAATTTGTTCACATAATACGTTTACGGAAGGCGGACCAATACACAACTGAGCATACGCTTGTTGGGGGGCTGGTCACTCAAAAGACGCCAAAACACGGCAAAGAACCACAAAACACCCCCCCCCCCCCAAAAAAAAAACTAAACAATTAACATTAAAAGACTGAGTAACAGTCAAAAACAATTCAGTAATTTTGAAAATGTGATTTTTTTATTATACTGTACATTATTTTCATATGTCTACAATTTTTATGTACATTTCGTGATGCCACGCGTTGTTTGGTGATGAACTTCTTTGCTTCGACATTAAACAAACAATACGCACTATGTGTGAATGGAGAATATAATACTTAAATAGGAGTTACCTAATAATTTATGTTATTCGAAGTACTGTAATTTTATGTATAGATATATAGATATTTCAACAAAACCATCACAAACATGTTTATCAATCACTGAAAGCTACCGCTATAACAGAACGTTCTGTCTCTCTCTGTTTTTTTCTTTTTTCAGATATTTGACCTTTGAAGAGATATAGTAAAGACATACATCTACAACAAGTTATTTATACATTCCACAACCGCTCTTGGGCATAATGTACACTTCTTCGTGTTTTGGGTGTGTAATGAAGTGTGCCCGAATAGATGAGCTGGTCAGAGCAGAATGATGGACAGATGCACAGAAATCTTCAAAAAATAGACTTTTCTTTATTATTTTTCTTGTAGGCTATCGGCAGGACAAAAACGCAGCACAGTCAAACACGTCCTCTCACTGCAGAGGCGGAATCTCCCGAATGAGCCACGCAGGACATATTTAAAACGCTAGGCAACGATGTGATGTCCAGCTTGAACTCATTGATCTGCAGTCTGATAATCTACTGGCAGAGCATTTTAAGTCAGTATCACTAGTAGAGTTTTATTCCTCTCTCAAAGAGGAAATCTTCTCACACTTGAGGAGGCATGCTCAGAGGATGTTGGTTCTCTTTGGATCTACCTACATCTGTGAACAAACATTCTCAGTTATGAAGTTTAACAAATCCAGATATAGATCCTCTCTTAGTGATGATCACTTGTCTGCTGTCCTTCGCATATCCACCTCAGATATTCAGCCTGACTTCAGTGCACTTGTTCAAGCCCAAAACAGGCTAGATTTCTCTCACTGAACACTAAAAGAACTTAGGTAAACCAAACAAAAAACACTGGGTGCAGTTATTTCTTTTTTTTGCATAAATGAATGCTGTTGGTCTTTCAAAACTAGTTAAAAGTTATGATGCTATTTTTTAAATGCTGCAAAAAATGCACGTTTTCTAAATTGTTTTTATAAATGTTCCTTGAATAGTGCAATAATTCTGTGCTCCACACTTGTTTGATTGACATGTTTATGTTACTGTGCTTTATCAGTGTAAGCTGATGCTGCTATTTTACGTTTTTTTAAGTTATGATGCTAGTTTTTTAAACATTGCAAAAGTTGATATTTTCTAAACTCTTTTTGTGATTGTTCAATAAAGAGAATTCTATATATATATATTCTTCAACATTTCCTCATTGTAATGTTTCAATTACTGTTTCTTATAGTGGGATATCATATATATATTGGAAATTAACTTTATTATAATTATTAAGTACATATTAAGTATATCCTCCTGAGACCCGGGCCATTCATTTGTGTCCTCTGTAGTGGACATTTTGTTTTTGCATCTATATTTTCACTGATGTAAGAAAACTTATGTATTCCTGTTGTACACTAAAGAGGACATGCTGTGAAATTAAAAATAAAAATCTAAATTGTAAGATGTTTTATTTCCTCCTCACAAATAACCTGAAATTGAAAGACACTTTTTTTCCTTGGGTCTTAGGAGGATATATATTCTGGCCCTCTAAAACCATTCCAATTTCTCATGTGGCCCCTTTGGAAAAAGAATTACCTACCCCTGTGTAAGGGGCTCATTCCACACGACTGAATCGTTCCCAAACATCACACAATTACAGCAAAGCCGTGGCTACAAGTGTTGTTGCCCACTGTCCACAGCTTGTCGACAATGCGGACGTACAAAGTGAAATCCAGTATTGTTTCGTTTACGTTGCCGACAGTCAGTGGAGGCCCAGAGACATGTTAAAGCATGTGTGTAAAAGATGTTTTAAATCATCACAAACCAAGGGAAACCAACATATTGAAGTTGGCAAAGCATCTCGCTGACAGACATCGAGACTTATTAAAAGAATTTAAAGAGCGACAGGTTAGCAAATGTGATACAATTATACATAATAATTATCAGTCAAATATGTCATTTTATTTTATGACAAGTGAACTTTTTTACCACTTCAGTTTGAGAGGCACAATTAAGGGCAATGACAGCCTAACTTTAATTTGACTTTATCGTTTTAGGCAATATATTTAGTTAAAGTAATCATTGCATGCAGTACATTTGTGCAAATACTATTACTAGAAAATGTGCTCTGTAATGTGCAGACCTCTGCCAAGGAGGTCTGTTGCTGGTTATGTGATATCCTGCAAATTTGACGAACTGCAAAAGAAATCACGGAAACTCAAGTACATACAGTATAGGGGACATTACTGCATATCACATAAGTTTTAATAACACCATGACCTAAATATAATTATCTAGAATAATCCAATTATCAGTGTTATAAATGGTTTAAAACATGTTGAATGACTGTATAGCTCAGCAGCTGCAACTGAATAATTTTAGTTTTGTTAAAACACTTTCAGTTTAGCTCTGCATCAGTGACAAAATAGGCTGTTGTATTTAATTTGAGTGATATTGATGTTATTTAATTAATAAAAAACAAATCATAATTTTAAGTTCTGTATACTGTCATCTATTTATCTATGCATTTTCCTGGTGTTCTAGTTCTTCGCTGTTGTTTCGTTTCAGTATCGTGTCAAAGTGATAATTATGGCATTGTAACAACACTAGGCTGGAGTCTGGTCTCAGGTAGATCTGTCCATCACAGACAGATGTGATATCTTTGGAGCTTCTGTAGCTGGTCACACCCAAAGTGACTCCCATAGTGAAACACCGAGTGAAGTTAGAAAAAAGGGCCACTAGTGCTGCTGAAACAACCCCAGTCAAATCAATCACAGGCCTCACAGACAACCAAATGGTGCAAGAGACAAGGGGATTTTATATGTACCAACTGAGTGTTTATATTTCTCCCGCTGCGCAGCAGCATAGTGTGCGTACTCCCAGCATCCTAGTTCTTAGTGCTTGCGTATACCCTTAAAATGATGTTGAATAACGACTTACGAACATTTCAAGTTACCAATGGCCGTCCGGAACATAACTTGCTCGTTAGTAGAGGAGCGTCTGTACTAATAAGCATATAACACAAAAGAGGTATACCAAGTAATTATGTTTTCAAGCTAAAATATTTGTTAAAAATAAAGAAAATGCCATGATATAAACACTTGTGAGAATCTAAATACAGTAGAGTCTCGCTTATCCGACATAAACAGGCTGGCAGAACGTCGGATAAGCGAAAATGTCCGATAATGGGAGGTGTTAAGACAAAGCCTATTAAACGTCAAACTATGATATAATTTTACACATTACGAACCTAATAATCATGTTTTACAAGAAAACAACAGAAACTGTACCGTCGAGGTAACTAATTAGCTGCGGTAGAGTCGGGAGCAACAAAAAATAGACTACGCTCACGCTTGCAACTTGCAGTCCTTGTTGCCGACTGATGCATTTTATTTTTTTTCTTTCGGTGGGACGTCGGATAATACGGAATGTCGGATAAGTGAAGGTCGGATAAGCGAGACTCTACTGTAATATTAGCAATTTCCAAGACACTGTAACTTGAAGCAGCCATCTGCAAATCTTTTCACGATCTACATTTTGGGATTCCTTCTGATGTAGCAGCAGATCTCCATGATGATCTCCAAACTGTATCTGACAATGTGTGGAGGAGCAGGAGAGAGATCTCTACTCAGTACCACTGTAATGGGTGACACTCACCTGTGCGCCCAGCAATGAGAAGAAACAGGAGCATCAGAGGATCCATACGTGTGTGCGTCACTGAGCCCAGATCTGTGGAGACTGACAGTCACTTCCTCATCCTCTGAACCTTCACTGTCTCTAATTTCTATTCTCACACACAGCCGTGAGAATGAAGGGGGAGTGGACACTTTAAACAGGAAGTGACAAAACCACAAGGCTGAATGTTTAGCACTTCAGC
>JAODLD010000069.1:19644555-19657984 GCA_026781065.1 Mormyrops boulengeri | reverse complement strand
AGCTCCAGGGATCTGTTGAAGATCTGCGTGAAGACTGTAGCCAGTTGGTCAGCACAGACTTTGAGACAGGAGGGGGATACACCGTCTGGGCCCGGGGCTTTCCTGGTTTTCCATTTCCGGAAGAGCTGGATCACATTCTTTTCGCATATCTTGAGTCTAGCCTGTGTATCCGAAGGGGAGAGGGGGGACTGCTAGAGGTGTGATGGAGGCTCTTGTTGCTGGGCTGGAGTGGGATGTGAATTTGTTTCTCTCAAACCTACAATAGAAGTCGTTCAGGTCGTCAGCCAGGTCTTTGTTTGCCTCAGCAGGGGGGGATGGTCTCCAGTAGTTAGTGATCTCATGCTGAAAACCTGTTCTTCAGCTTTTCTGCGTAGCTTCTTTTAGCCACTTTGACCTCCTTAGTCAGTAGGTTTCTGCTCTGCTTGTACAGGGCTCTGTCCCCACTTCTGCAGGCATCTGCCTTAGCCTGACGAAGTTGACGTAGACTTGCTGTGAACCATGGCTTGTTATCGTTGAATGTGCGGAAGGCCTTGGATGGGACACGCATCTTCACAAAAACCGATACATGACATCACAGACCATGTCAGACCGTCCAGGTTGTTGGTTGCAGCTCTAAAAATGCTCCAGTCAGTGCAGTCAAAGCAGTCCTGTAGTTCCTGCTTTGCCTCATTAGTCCATTTCTTTACTGTCTTGACCACAGGCTTAGCCGATTTCCACTTCTGCCTGTACGTAGGGATGAGATGGACTAGACAGTTAATACGCTGTCTGTGTTTTGGTAGTTTGTGGTTTAATTTAGCTCTGCCCCTAAGGATTTATAAGTCCCCAAGGATGATGAAGAGGGAGATCATTGCATTCTGTTTTTATTTACATTTTACACAGCGTCCCAACTTTTTTCGAAACGGGGCTGTATAAGTAATGATCTTGAATTACAGATCCCCCTCCTTTTCCCCCCTACCAAAGTCAGTGGGCATAGTCATGGGCAGCATATTGGCACAACATTTCCTAGACTGCTTGGATCCCCCCTCCACATGCACTTTCAAAAAAAGTGAGCACCCTCGATTTAATCTTTCAAAAGTTGTTTTCAAAAGACACATGTATCTACAGGTCTACTGGAGATTCTGCTGTGCTAAGGGCACAGATTCTCTGAGCAGCTCTCCCAGGAAAGGTACACTATATGGACAAAAGTACTGTGTCACCTGGCCATTACACATACCGGAACCTTTACGGCATCCCATTCTAAATCCATAGCTATCAGTATGGAACTGGTTCCCCCTTTGCAGCTATAACAGCTGCCACTCTTCTGGGAAGCATTTACACAAGATTTTGGAGTGTGTCTGTAGGAATTTTTGCCCATTCATCCAGAAGAGGTTTGAGAGGTCATACAGTGATGTTGGACGTTAAGGTCTGGCTTGTAATCTCTGTTCTAGTCCATCCCAGAGGTGTGTGATGGGGTTGAGGTTAGGGAGCCAAATCGAGTTCTTCTGCACCAAACTCACCCAACCAAGTCTTTATGGACCTTGGTTTGGGCACTGGGGCACAGTCATGCTGGAACAGCAGAGGTCCTTCGCCAAACTGTTCCCACAAAGTTGGAATCACAGAATTGTCCAGAATGTCTCGGTATGCAGAAGCATTAACCCATTTCCCATCATTGGAACTAAGGGGCGTAGCCGAACACCTGAAAAACAACCCCATACCATTATCCCTCTGTCACCAAACTTTATAAATGGCACAGTGCAGTCAGGTAGGTAATGTTCTCCTGGCATCTGCTAACCCCAGACTCATCAGTCACACTGCTAGACAGAGGAGCATAGTTTTTCACTCCACATAACACATTTTCACTGCTCCAGAGTTCGATGGCGGCGTGCTTTACATCACTCCATCTGACATTTGGCATTGTGCTTGGTGATGTGAGGCTTGCATGCAGCTGCTCAGCCATGGAAGCCCATTCCATGAAGCTCCCCGTGCACAGTTTTTATGCTGGGGTTAATGCCAGAGGAAGTCTGGAACTCTGCAGTTATTGAGGCAACAGAGTGTTGGCAACTTTTACGCACTAGTCACTAGCATGCACCTCTGCACTCGGTGACCCTGTGGTTCCACTTCATGGCTGAGCTTCTGTTGATCCTAAACGCTTCCACTTTGCAATAATACCACATACAGCTGACTCTGGAATACCTAGCAGGGGAGAAGTTTCACGTACTGACTTATTGCAACGGTGGCACCCTAGTACCACACTTGAATTTACTTACCTATTCAGAACGACCCATTCTTTCAAAATCTGTGTAAACCTGATTGCATGGTTAGGTGCTTGATTTTATACACCCGTGGCAATTGTTCTGAATAAAACACCTGAATTCAGTGATTAAGAGGTGTGTCCTAATATTTCTGTCTTCATATAGTGTATTTTCTCATAGGAAAATGAGAGTCAGGTGTCTCTAAGGTTGCAGTTAGTTTAAGGTTTATTTTCACATAATTATGCCAACAAATAGTAGAGTGGTACCTGCTTTGGCTTGGAGTCTGTGGCTGGATCACACAGATTGACGGTGATGATGAGGAGAAGGTGCTCGGCATCACAAGTGGAGATTTGAAGCGCCTTCAAAATCATTCATCTTCAGCCTCCGTTGTAGTGGGTGACTAACAATGCCTGTGATCTGGAGGCATCATACATGGATAAAAGTGATTTTCTGGAGAATATATGGGTGTTTTACAAAAAATGCTCTGCTCCATCAATCAAATCATGTAAGTACCTTGCAAAATCCTGTAGGGGGCAGTGTGACCAGGCTGTCACCTAGAGTGACTGAGGAATGATGTTGTTTAAACCCACAAAATTGGGGGTCTTGAGGCCTGCTAAGAAAGATGGATGAGCCTGACAGGAACGTTTTCAGACTCTGCAAAGGACATGCAATGTACAAGCATTCCTGCTAATGCACATACACACCTATAGGGAATGTGTTGTCCCTGGTCTAGTCCCTATTTTCCCATAAGACTGCACAACACCGTAGCCTGTTTCTGGGTTTCGAAGAGCCTGCAAGCTATTTATATTGACCCAGCAAAAGCCAGATGGTAAAAGTCTCTATAAAAGATATAGGACATACCTTGAACTTTTCAAATACTGTAGTTGTTATTCAACACACTGATACATACAATGATACATACAATGTATCAAAGGAAACATATTTAAACCACCGAAACATTGAGTTAGGTGGCCTCTGTCCCGCAATGATTGTAGAACTGATTTACTAATCATGTACTATGATGAAGAGAGAGGTACACCTTGGAGATTGACGTAAATAATATCATAGTTCAGGATATACAAGATCTGCAGTGTTTATGAAGGTCTGTGGCCTTCAGAAGGTGGTAGTTATGGTGGGGAAATACAGTAATATTGTATGAATTATGCACTGTCGATGATATTCAGGGGTTGAGATGCCTATGGGATGCGTCATAGTTTCCGGTGTATTTATGGATTTGCCAGTGATGTCCGGTGATGAAGGTGAGTGAGTGAGAAATTGACTGGTGAGAGACAGACTCCTTCTCCTCTCCTCTTATCTCCTCTCTCTCTATAAGGCACTTACAAGTAGTAATTTACATTCTGGCAGCATAGTAATATATGGACTCTCCCATCCACACTTACCTGGGTTGATAGCCACAACCTACACAATACAAGGTGTCCCCACACTTTACACGGACAGCCGCCAGAATACACTAGAACACTACCGATACCCAATTATTCCCTATGAAACGGTCTCATACAGTGCTTTGGACTGAACTGCTGCCCAGGCAGAAGTAGTGATCGAGTTAAACCAATGTACTGGAATTCATAAAATACCCTATATTGTACAGCTGGTCAGAAGATTCATATGAATATTACCTACATACCAATGACAGTCTGGTTATGTTACCTTATTAAAAAACAACACAAATTACTCAATACTTCTAGATGGAAGCTTCATTCTAAATAATAAGGCAATCAAATGGAAGGAAAAGCAAGCATATATTGAATGTGACAGCACTGTGGCCACACGACCGCATGGCTGGGGGCCCAACGCGCTTGACACACCTCAGTGCCTGTGCCCTTTAAACACTTTTGCGGGCGGCGTGATGTGCAGGACAGTCAAATTTTAAATTTAGAAAGGGTAACAGAAACAAGACCAAATAAATGCATGTGCAAGGTGACACTTACGGATTGATGTGTTTATTTTATGATGGAAGCCCCCATCCCGTATGACCTCTGTGCCTCCTGTGATTTGCTCCAGGCTCCCTGGAACCTTAAACTACTTATAGAAGATGGATATACCTGCATATAGTTATTAAAAATGTTCAAATAATAATTATAAAGTGCTTTTTAGTTTCTGAACAAATCTAAACGCCAGTAATCCCCCAAAGTTCACCATGACCACTCACCATCACCCACAACAAGGCCTTCCCGTTTGTTTCCTCACTGATAATATGCCTCCCTTTAAATACCCATTCTGCAGAAAACTAAAACTTCCAGTAGAAAAATTTG
Organism: Mormyrops boulengeri; assembly: GCA_026781065.1. NCBI lineage: Eukaryota > Metazoa > Chordata > Actinopteri > Osteoglossiformes > Mormyridae > Mormyrops > Mormyrops boulengeri. The sequence continues at coordinate 19,653,480 of JAODLD010000069.1, read as the reverse complement.
AAGTTACCCAGGCCTCATGTACCCTCTATTTTTAACCACTCTGAAGGGAGGAACACAGCTCTCACTGGGCTACAGTAAATTCCATAACCATGACACACTTATTGAATTATGGATGATCAGATGGCGACTTAGACGACTTCCCCTGCTAATTTCCCGCAGAACATAAAGAAAAATAAACCCCACAAGTTATCAGGTTGCCATCGTGACTCGTTGGCTTTCCCTCTCAATCTGGCTGTCCTGACGCAAAGGCTGAGCTGAAAATTTCAGGAGTGTTTCACGTACAGACTCTGGTGACTGTAATGCGTGGAGCCGTGCTCACGATACGCTCAGTCTGTTTACTTTCGTGACTGATGGAGAAGGAAAAGATAGCATTGGCAGGACTGGCCCCACCCATCCTGGCTGTGCTCATTGTGACACAGATCTCTATTTTCCGGTTAACCCCATAACTCTGGGTCCTTCCACCCTCTCACCATGATGTCGTCTTGCTCAACAGAATGGAATCATTTAGCAGACAACCTTGGACTGACTTCTAATTGCCAAAGTCCTGTTAGGAATCTCAGGTTCCCAATGCAGAGTCTGGAAATAACACCCTGCAATAGAACAGTGTCTATTCTGGGCTGCTGCTACCACAGAGTGAGGAACAAGAAGTCATACTCACTAAACACCAGTCTTCAGAAGCACAAATTCCCAAACATAACTCTTATGACGTAACACATGAACTGAAAGAATGTTGTGTGGTACTCCCAGTGCAAAAACACGTAAGTTCTACTTGGCCACTAGCAGGGAGTAAATGCGATGTTCAAGTATGTGAAAAAGACAGCCTCGGGTGCCACCCTGCTTCTAGGGAACGAGTCCTTACTGTCGTGAAAGAGAAGCGCTGAATTTACTGCAGTGACCTTAGCGCGAGACACACTGAGGCTGAAAATAGGCTACAGACCGCAGAGGGACATCAGGATGAGCAGGTAGTGAGTCGGAAAAAAATGATTCCCTTAAAGGGAAACTGCTACAAAAAGTCCAGAACACTGTCACTTTCTAAAGGCTCATGCTTATGTTCTGATGTCAAAATGTCACTCAAGCCAGAATGATGGCGGCATTGACGATGAGGCTAGATTGTACAGAAAATTATCTGTGCATCCATCTTCTAACCACTTATCCCGATCAAGGTTGTGGGAAGCCCAGAGTATATCCCAGGCAGCACTAAGCGCCAAGGTAGCGGAACACCTTGGACAGGATGCCATTCCATACACACTATGAGAATTAGCCTAACTGCATGTCTTCAGACATATCACATGGAGGACATGTAAACTGTATACATGACGCAGAAGCAGAATTTGAACCCCCATCGCTGAAGTTGCGAGCTAAACAGGGTTCCCCACCGAGCCACCACACCACCCTGCTTACAAACAGTCAACCAGGTGAATTTTTAATATGAACTAGCATTTATTATCTTAAACATGGACCATCTGATTTATTTTTATTAACACATTAGGGATTTTTTGAAAACCTAAAATACTTCAGAGTTCAACCCGTGTTCTAGTGCCACAATATGGTAAGTCATCTATATGCTAGGCGTCCATCAGCTATGATGCACATTTGGTGTCAGAAGACGAGGAAAATAGAAGGATATTTATGAGGATGCATTTCCCATGGCTGTGCTGTGCCCCTTGCTCCCCAGGGCAGCAGTTGTTTTCCATCAGCGATAGGTGCCACACCAACTCCCCATAATGCAGACATTCGTCATGAGTTCTGTGACCCGATGTTTAGTTCACGCCCTTATAAATGAGCCTGGTTCAGGCCCAGGTTCAGAATTAGCCCACTGGGGGAAACCCAAACACAGCATCTCACAGCTGCTTCTCCATCAGAGTCTCAAGTCATCCCATTCTAAGACTGCAGTCTCATTTTTTTTCAGCGCAATATCCACACAGTCATGATCTTGGGTGTCATCATCAAAATATCTATCCATCACCCATAACCGTTCATCTACTAGGGAAGCAGGCTGAGCCCCGAATCCATCCCGGGCAGCACAGGCACAAGGTAGGGCACAGCCTGGATGGGATATCAGTCCATCACAGGGCACACACTCTCAGTGAGGGAAATTTAGATGCGACAGTAGTCCGACCCATATGCTTTTACACCGTGGGAGGAGATCCCTGCAAACACAGGAAGAAGATTTAAACTCCACCTACGCACAGAGCGGAGGCGGTATCCACCCCCAATCCAGGAGGCGTGAGGCCACAGAGCCAATGCATAATGATTTAATGCCATTGTTTGTAGGTGCAATAGTTCCTAAATAAAACACCTATATGTCCAGCACAGTCTCTTCCCACCTGTCCTCTGGTGTCCAGAATCGTGGCTTCATTCCTCCTCTGCCTGACAGAGACGAACCCACTGGGAGTTGAGCAGGAGGGTGGATGTGAAGCCTATGAGTGACGTCTATCCTTCTGCAGGTCTCCTAAAGAGGAGCTAGAGCCAGACTGGGGGAAAAGGCAAGGGAAAGCAGGAACCACAGGCCCTACAGGTAAGGGGTGTCAGGCTTCCCTTTTTGCTAATCATGGCTGTCGCAGCCACTGAGGCAACCAACTACCTTGTTTATGTCTCATACTATATAAATAAAAAGATTCTGTGATTTTACTTGTTCTCTGGTCAGTATTTGTGCTTTGCGCCGTTTGTAGCAAAAACGGCACCTATAAAAACAGCCGGAACCAATAATAGAATCGAAACTAGACAAAATACACATGAAATCCAATTTAACTGTGCAGATTCACATTTTAATGTAGTCAGCATGGCAGATTTAACAGTGGGCTGTACTATAGCCTCACACCTGAAGTGCTGTGGGCTCAGTCCTTGTGCAAATTTCCAAAGAAATGCAGTTTACATGAATCTGTAAATTGCCTATCATGTATTTGTGAGTGCGTGCCATGATGGACCGGCATCCCATCCAGGGAGCCCTCTGCCATCTGCCCTGTATGTACTTCCTGGAATCGGCTCCATTCTCAGTTATGCTGCCCTGGATAAGTGATAATGAACAATGACTGGATGATACACAAAGTCTTTCTGTCATCACTCTTCAGTTTCATTTTTCTGCTCTAAAGGCCCGCGGCAGGTTTTTTCATTGCTGTTGTGTATAAGCTTTGCATTCCACTATAACCCCCCTGCCCCCAAATCATTGATCACTATATCACTACAGTGCTCATCATAAAAATGGTGTTCGTCTCATGCTGCATAGTGTGATAGTGATCTCTGTTGCACATCATTCATTCAGGCAGGAAGCCCAATTCACATTTCAAACTTTCAACACCAACTACCTATACATTCAGTGCTTTTCTTCCAATAACACATATACAAAAAGTGGTCCTTTCCAGTCTTCCGATATCAAAAAAAAGAGGAGTCCTCCTTTTGAATGAGGATTCATCGTGATCGACAAAGTGATTCTCCTCTGATCAGAGAAAAGAAACCAGGACAATGTAGAAATAATGACTGGGAAAAGGAGGTGGATTTTATGCAAAATACCCTCCTGTCCAGCTGCTGTGTTTGTGTCATTTCTGACAGCGAACATGAGATAAGGGACCTGCCCTGGTCGCAAATATGTAGGTTCACTGATAACGGAGATTTTCATATCTATAATTAAACTGCCTTCACTAGTACTGCAACCACTGGGAGCTGCCTCATAACAACATAACAACACAGGACAGGGGGTGGCTGAGGGAAAATGTTTTGTTTTTGAATGCATTTGATATAACTGCAGAGTCAGTCACACAAAAATAGAAAACTGGTCATTGGTTTTCTAGCTAAGGGAACAGATTACCTCACCACAACCATGTTCAAAACATCAGCAAAAAATAATGGTGTTTTTGTAAAGCCAGTTGCCATGGAGACTGAGAGCCCTGTCAGTCAGGACGGTGGGGAAATGGCAGGGAGAGCCAGCTAGGCCATGGATTGTGTACAGACATTACGTTATATTACATTACATTAGACTATATATTCCCCATAGTCAAGTTATTTCTAGATGCAGGGCTGCCGCAGGTAACAAAATCCCAATTCCAGAAGGAGAAAAATAATGCTGTGATGCACAGTGAAAGAGTGCTCCAAAATTTGCACAAATACATTACGAAACATCAAAGAAAGAACTCCAGAGACATTTCACAGGTCAGGTCAAGTCAGTTTGGGGAGCATGCACTGGTTTAGCGTGCTGTCGCTCCCGCCACATGATGAAACACCTTGGGATCCCAGCTGGTGGCCCCCCAGGCCAACACGCAGTCCAGTCCCACCCTCCGAAAATGGCCGTCTATCCACCGCAGCCAGGGGTTAAATGGGCCACCCCCAGGCTTGGCCCAGCTGCCCATAACTGACGCTCCATCACATTACAGGTAATGAACCTCATTTGGGACTCCTTGAGCAATTGCTCATTTGACATGAAGTCAAACCAGCAGTAACCAAGGATTCTTCGAAGAGGCACAGTACCAAACGAGTCCAATCTTCGTCTCAGGTCCCTTGCAGTCAAACAGCAAGAAAGTGAGCACCAGGACTCTAAAGACCTTCATCTTCTTACAATATCGGGAGCACCACATACCCCTTTCCAACGATCTCATCACCCCCTATGCTCTCCCAATCGATCTACTGGAAGAGTCACCAGACGCATGAATGTCACTGCGAAGGTAAGTAAACCTTTCGACGTGGTCAGTATTCTCTCTATAGACAGACACACTGTTGATGGCTGTGCCCAAGAAGTTATTAAAGGCCTGGATCTTGGTTTTTATGCAGGAAACTCGCAAGCCCAGACACTCAGACTCCTCACTCAGTCTCTCGAGAGCCCTGATCAGAGCCTCCATGGATCACAGCATCGTTTGCAAAGTCAAGATCAGTGAATCTTTCTTCACCAATAGCTGCCTCACAGTTGCTGCACTCCACGACCCTGCCCAACACCCAATTCACGCAATCACTGAACACACCCCTGACAAACCCCAGAATCAACTGAGAAGAATGGAGAGGTTCTGCCTCCACTCTGCACAGCACTCACAGTACCAGTGTACAGGCCAGTCATGACATCCAGCAAACTTCAGGGGGATCCCGCAAAGTCTCAGGATGTCCCATAGGGTAGCTCGATCAACTGACTCTGAACGCTTCATGAAAATCGACAAAGGCTGCAAAGAAACTCTGGCAATATTCGAATTTGCGCTTGCTGAGAACCCTCAGTGCCAGGATGCAGTCAATGGTAGACTTCTTAGGCATAAGACCAGACTGCTCCGGTCACTGGTAGGCGAGCAAGTGATCATGGATTCTGTTGAGGATGACCCTAGCAAGTTCCATACCCAGCATACCCGGGATGATGCCCGTCTCCCAAATGGAAGCAAAGATTGCTTGCAATGCAAGAACAGCCTTACCACCAGCCTGGAGAAATTCACCCCAGATACCACAGATCCCTGCAGCCTTCCCTACCCTCAGCTGGTTCACCACCTGTACATCTCAGTGAGACTGGTTGGTTCACAGCTAATTGGAGGATCAACCCCAAGAGCTGTGGTCCCTGAGATGTCCAAGTCCTAGCCGGGGGATCAGCTTTAAACATCTGCTCAAAGTAGCCGGCCCAGCAGGTCACCCTGACCGCGACTCTCTGCAAGTTCCTCACACAAACTGCATGCAAACTCATTAGAAACAGCTTGATCTTGGAGTCTTGCCAGGTCCAGCCTCATTCTCCTAGTAGGTGGTAGCCTACTGGACCTAAGTTCATTCTTCAGAGTAGCAACGACAAATCTGTGGTCATGAATACAAGATGTGGAGGATAATGATGGCCAGTTTATTATACAGCAAAAATACTGCAGTTATTTGCAGATTCACAGCCTTACCTTTGATGTAAGCTGGAAGTATGTATTTCTTTGTTCATCTATGTGTGGGAATTAACTGGTGGGGGTGGGGGGGCAATTATACTTATCCTATAGCAAATAGCTCAAGGGAATGGAGTATTTACTAAATCACTGTTCCCCAAATCTGTTCAGTCTCATATGTATATTTGGTTTCCTTTCATCCAAAGTAAATACAAACCTAATCCCTGAGTGTATGTATTTACCCTGTCTTTCCAGCCAGTACAGTGATTGTTCAGAAGCTTAGGAAGCACCAGTAAACATGTCGGGATCATGACTGTGGACCCCTGAACAATATCTGGGCTCCTCTGCCATTCCTCTGATCAGCTTAGCACACTTGACCTGCCAGGAAATCACCCACAACACCTACTCTACTCCCAGTATTGCGTCAATACACAGACAGGCTAATGTTTCAGAGAGGTGGGGACATTAACAATAAGAAATCTGTCATCCTTAAAAACAGGACATACTCGTTTTCTGTATAGGTTTCATCCTTACCACTCACTGGTGTAAACTACTCACTGACTAAAACCTGCATTACTGGTCCCCCTAGGGAATAGGACAACCAATATTTGCTATATATATAAAATAGTATGAACCCACCTTACATGCTATAAGCGTTATTTCCCGCGATGATTCTGATTAATCACGACAATAATCAAAAGTCTTTCATCCCGGATGGGATACAGTATTTAATAATAGATATCTGTTTTATCTCTTCGGAAATATTAGGCGTCAGCAATAAATGCTGCAGAATCATTTATTTAGTTCTGCGCATTAAGTGGATTCGTACATTCCTAATTGGCTGTTATTAATAAACGGGTTCCCACTTACTAAAAACTAACTTGGCTGTTGAAATAATACCTGAATTATTTGAGAAGCGCCACTTTATAGCGAGCAGAACGAAGATCCATTGTTTGCGGAATACTTTCGCTTTAATTAAGAAAGACGTATTTAAATGAATTAAATACACAGCGGTATCTGCAGAGTAGAAATAACAGAGAAAAGCGCTATTACACGTTTACAGGTGCCGATGTTAAGCGGAACACCATACTTGTACTGTTAATTCTCCTTCTAGACAGCTACCTGGGAGAAGAGCCGCTCGCACATGCGCACACACATGCACGCCGCACCGCACCGCACCGCACACACCGGGCGACGTCACTCGTTCCCCCCTGAAGTCATTTGCCACATCATCTCGCTACTTGGCTTAACGATCAACCTCGGAGAAAGATAGGGGAGCGAAGAGAAACAGCCACAAAGGGAGAGAAGGTCCTAATTATTACATCTGATACTCTTCGAGTCGAAGACAAAATAGTAACATTGTTCTTCAAACAGCATCGCTTTATACATATTTCTAACAGAAGGTCAAAACAGCCGTATTCGTCTACAGGAAACAGCGTAGGCACGGTTCCTGGAAGATGTTGCAGTCTCTCACCAGCAATTCATGTGTGCGATTGATACAAAGCAACAGATCAACGTGGTATTTCTTGTTCCTGGTGTTAGGCTACGTCCTCTACCTCATCTTCGGCGCTGTGGTTTTCTCCTCGGTGGAGCTGCCCTACGAGGATCTCCTGCGGCAGGAGCTTCGGACGATCAAGCGCCAGTTTCTACAGGAGAACGAGTGTTTGTCGGAGGAGAGGCTTGAGGAGTTTTTGGCCAAGGCGCTGGATGCCAGCAACTACGGTGTATCGATCCTGAACAATGCGTCTGCCAACTGGAACTGGGACTTCACCTCCGCGTTGTTTTTCGCCAGCACCGTGCTCTCCACCACAGGTAAATGCTTGAAAGGGCGTCCATTCCGCATGCGAGTTGATCGGCGGTTCGGCGTCATTATTCTACGCACATGGTGCGTTCACGTTAGCATTGGCTTTGTCTAAAATGCCCTACTTATGAATCGGGCCCGTTTCCGTTATGCAGTTTTCATCAACATATATACAATAGATAAATTGTGCCTTTATGCCTTTGAAAAATAACGGAGACCCACCTGGCCCGCAGGTGAAATACCCAGTAACCAAATTAAGAAACGTACAGCAATCCTTCAGAAACGTCACCCATCAGCTTCTAAACATGATTTTCATCACAAAGCTTTCTGATGTTCAGTGTAGTGCATGAAAATGTGTTTTAAAACAATTTGCTGCTCATACTGAGTCTATGTACACAATAAGAATGTATTTATATTAAATTAAATGTAAAAATAGCTGACCCCCGAATTGCTGTCAAATGACCTGATTAAACACCGGCGCAGAAGTAATTTCATGCTTGTCAATGGATATTTTTGGGCATGTCTGGTGGTCGTATTATTTTTAACTATAACCTAATCTTTCCGATATAACAAAAACAGATTTTCCACAGTAAAGCCACATTAGAAAATGAATGTTAATTAAAAGTGATCACATTTTTGTGCCTATCTTCTTAGTGGGGGCAAAACAGGAAATCTGACCTAAATTTTACCAATGTTAGGTGGAGAGAATGGTTGTTTGTATTTGCTCATGTTCTCTAATCTTTTGAACCATCATTGTCACTATAAAGATAGATATAGACATACAGAGAGATAAATAGAGATGGATAGAGATAGACACAGTGATATACAGATTTAGAGAGAGAGGTGCCTTTAGAAAACGGTCTTAAAGTCAGCCTATATATATATATATATATATAATAAGGGCTGGGACTTTAACGCGTTAATTTCGATTAATTAATTACGAAAAAATAACGAATTAAAAAAATTAACGCATTTTACTCGCACTATATCTCAGCAACACCTTAAAAACCGAAGACCAAATTTTCTGGAGATGTCCGTGACATTATGATCTAGCTTTAGTAAAAAATGTATCAATTTTGAAATATAGGTTTTTTTGTTATAGAATTTTTTTATATTTTAATCAGTTATTACATAGTAATTATTCAAATGGGGACGGCATTTGTTCAATCTATAGAGCTGGACAATAACTTTAAAACAATATAAGGACCACTTCTGTGTAGCTTACATTAAGGTAAATATAGCCCGTGAAAGTCATAGCCGGGGGGGGGGGGCGCGCCCGGGCGCCCCGGGGCGGGGGGGGGGGGG
>JAODLD010000069.1:19634146-19644455 GCA_026781065.1 Mormyrops boulengeri | reverse complement strand
AAAAAGTTCAAAGTTTGTTCGCTTAAATCACCCTCAATATTGATCCCAGACATACCCAATTTCAGTTCCATGAGATACTCATGTGACCAAATCAGCATGCCAAGTTTCGTTAAAATCCGTGATGATGAGCTCCAAAAGTGTGATTTCACATGGTATGACCCGGGTGTCTACTTGGCCTAGCTGAGGATGCCTGGCCACTGGGTTTGAGGCATGTAGGCAGGTGTGCGTGTGGTATTTTCAACTACAGTCCAGTTCTCCCCAGAGAGAGCCCCCTCCCCCAAACATCTCCCCCAGGCCCATGCTGACATACATACTGGTTCACACACAGTGTATATGAAAAATGTCTAATATCTCTCTGTATCCCCCTCGCTGATCCTGGTTAAGGTCTCGGTGGTCCTGGAGCCTATCCCAGGCCAATTGGGATGCCAGTATATGGCTCACATGCAGTGGGAAAATTAAAGACACCAATTAAACTAATCAGATGTTTGTGGTCTATGGAAGGAAACCCATGTGACTCGGGGAGGACACGCTAACTCCGCAGAGACAGCGTCACTGGGATGCGAAACGTGAACCCTGGAGGTGTGAGGCAACAATGCTACCCATTGTGCAACTCCTAAAATGTAATAATATAGTGCTTATTTTTTTCTCCATATTATGAATGGCAAGTGTATGACGCAGTTAACTGGAGAGGTGCTGTTTCTGGGTAATTCCATTGTGAGCACAGGGACAGAACTGTTTTAAAAATGTTTTCTATATTTTCTTGTATGTAACTGCTCTGATCTAAAGAAAAATTGCATCATTTGCGTCATATACAAGTAGTGCCCCCATACATAGAAATATGATGCATTTTATATTTTTAATTTATTCTGCTTTTCTGTTCATATGAATAAACGTTCATAATGGCGTGAGTTTGGGTTTAAAGGGTATATGTTACAACCCGCTGGTCTAGGTCATGGGGTGAACAAGTGGTATGAGATAGGTAAGTTCTCCTGTAAGTTGTGAACCGCAAACAACACACTCAAAGACTTAAAGATCACTCACTGACAAATTTATTACAGAACGAGAGAGTCCTATTAACCCAGAGATGATCATGATACTACCCGCTAAGGACGGGAGACTAGACAGTGCCAATGGAATGAACTAAATAAAACCTGCGCTACTTCCCTATATGCCCTCCTTTTCCCCCCAATGGTTAGGCTAACCTCCAAAACATACAGGGGTCAGCACTCGCCTTCTACCCTGGTCCGCTTAACAAAGGCTTCCTATAGGTGGGTGTAGGTTTAGTAAAAATAAATAAATAAATTAAAAAACTCAAAAGTACCATTTGGACGTATTTTGCAGACGAGCAAGGAAAGGCTACGGATGTCCATAAGCCTCTATGCAAACAGTGCTACAAAGTTGTGGCGTCGAAGTCAAGTAGCACGTCAGACTTGGTGAAGCATCTTAAAGCATACTTAAAAAAAAAATAAAAAATACAATTGTATACCGTGAAACCGATATAACTTTGAAAAATACAGTGATATGAATTTTTGGTCATACCGCCCAGTTTTAGATTACAGCACGGGAAAGCTGGTCGCCGCCAAGTGTATGGCTGAGTTGGGGATATACAGGAAACTCCGTTCACCTTGTCAAAACCCATCCCACCCGACTGATCCATCCAAGTTCCGTTTTCCCCTTTGCAATCTGAAATGCATATAACTGACAACACCCAACCACCACGTTACCAGACAAGCCTCCGTCTTTACGTTCTGGAACGTAATACGCTCCCTCCCACAAATGAACAAATGTGTTTACGCATATGGAAAAAGAAAGAGTCCTTCACGCTCTAGACAAAGCATCTGCAGTGATGTTATCAGGTGCCTTATGCCTGATATTAAGGTAGTAGTCCTGTGTGAGTAATGACCAAAACATAAGTCTCTGATTGTAGTTGTTGATTTGGGACAAAAAAAAAAACAAGTGGGTTGTGATCAGTATATACAACAAAAGGAAGGTGGGTGGAACCAAGGTAAACTTCAAAATGTTGCAAAGCCCAAGGGTTTCCTTCTCAACCCTTACCGAATAGTTACACCGATGTTGAACTTCCCAGAAAAATATCACACTGGATGGTCAACTTCACGTCTCTGGCCAGCCTAATGTCCCAAATACGTAACCGTCGTCTTGGCAAATTCACATTTTTGCGAGATTGTCAGCGAAGCATTTTTCAACCGTTCAGAAGCCTCCCTCACCGAGTGCATGTCGCTGCACCAATCAGGAGAGCACACAATAAGGTCATCCAGGTACGCCGAACGGTCTGGTACATTGGAAAGTACCGGTATTCACTAAATGCTGAAATGGAGCAGCCGCATTTCGAACGCCAAAGGGCATCACTGTATATTGCAGGAAGTCGTCAGGCATAACGAAAGCAGAAAGATCTGACACAGATCAAGTTAAAGATACCTGCCAGTAACCCTTTAACAGATCCAGTTTTGTGATGTATTGAGGGGCCCCCACACTGTCAATCCAAACCTCCATATAAGGCATCGGAACAGTCAGGGACAGTGACCGCATATAGTCACCAGTAATCTGAATTAAACCAATGTGATCCATTGGGTTTTGGAACAATAATACAGGGTGAACTCCATGGGCTGAGGCTAGGAACTGCCAAACCGTGTTTAACAAATGGGAAACTAACTTGTCTCTTTATGTGGTTAACTCAATAAGCATGCTTCTTCAGAGGAATAGGAGTGCTAACTTTAATATCGTGTTGTATCATGTGAGTATGTAATGGAACATCATTGGACAAAGAAGGGCAACTATGTATACTTAACAATATTGTCATTTCATTGTTCAGTTTTTACATTTCAATTGTTTCATTTAAGATTACCAATGCAATCATGTGGTTTCTACTCTGTGGAGGACTGGTCACATCTATAACAGTGTCTGTGTTAAACCCCAGAGGTTACATGAAACGATACGCGAATTGAGTCATTGATACCATACTTGTCTGAGGTATTTTGTTTGCCTGTATGAGGCTAAATGTCACAGCCATAATGCTGGAATTCCCCTCCTGCCGTGCGCTGGAGAATCTCGGGGGCTTTTCTTAACGTATATTTTCATTAGCTGGAGCCTGTTAGAAATTCATGGCCTTCTGGTGTTTGACGTCTCAGGGTCACGTTTCTCCAGACTGTACTTTATCACTACAGGGACGAGTCATTGGGCATCAACAAGGGTCAGCCCGGCGTTTCATAAATAACCTGGCCACACTTGTCTGCCGTGGTTATATTGGCATGTCCAGCGAACATGAATAAGGAATGGATAAAATTGGAAGTCGTTTTTCCCCAGATAAGCTCATGTGCTAATCAGATTCTTTTTTAATTGTGTGTATGCCAGAAAAAGTATTACAGCTCAGAATGTTATACAGAGGGATTTCTAATAGAATTTTTGATCTATTGAATCATAGTAATCTTTCCTTTTTTTTATATATTGATATTGCGTAATTATGCATTAAGGCCGACCATTATAGCGAATACCACCTTTTCTTTAAGTACTTTTCATTAAGATTATCATTTTATTTTCTCTGCACATCACATAAGTAAATGCACCCCAATTTTGTGAGGCAGCCTTCTGTAGGGTTGGGACCTTACAGAGGAGTAACATTGATGTGTAGATTGGAGGAGCTTGCGGGTCGGTGATATCCAGGTTTTCAGGAGTTCGGATGGATCTCTGCGCAGAGGTATGAGAACACATGACTAATGTGCTGATGTTGCATATCCCTGCAGGATATGGCCACACGGCACCACTGTCAGATGGGGGCAAGGCCTTCTGCATCGTCTACTCTGTCATCGGGATCCCCTTCACCCTCCTCTTCCTCACGGCCGTGGTGCAGAGGATCATGGTCTTCAGTACGAGGCGGCCCGTTATGTACGTGCACACACGCTGGGGCCTGTCGAAGCCATTGGTTGCTGCCGTCCACGCCGCCCTACTGGCCGTCATCATCACTTCCTGCTTCTTCCTTATCCCCGCTGCCATCTTCTCGGCCCTGGAGGGAGACTGGAACTTCCTGGAGTCGTTCTACTTCTGCTTCATCTCCCTGAGCACCATAGGCCTGGGTGACTATGTCCCGGGGGAGGGGTACAATCAGAAATTCCGTGAACTCTACAAAGTGGGCATCACTGGTAAGTAGATTGGGTGGGGGGTTATTGCTGTGAAACTATGATGGATTTGCAGTTGAAATTCTTGCACACAATATCTAGTACAGTTTATGGAATTTTTTACATAACAAAATGTAGTGACAAATTGTAGTTTTTGTGCTACCTGTATGTTTCACATATATTGTAAGTTGTTAGGTCTATTCAACAGCCTAAGCTTTACAATAAATATTTTTATTTTTATATATATTTTATATTAAATCTATTCAATCAAACAACTGAATACTTTCAAACTTTATTAAATTTTTACAATCTTCAGAAATAAATAATGTAGGATTGCCTGCCCTCTCTGATGAACTAAAGGGGCATATTTTTGTTTCAGATGGGTGCTTCAATATTTTATGGAGCTGCCCTCGGTATATTTAACACATTCACAGTTCAGGAATTTAAATTTTTTAAAGCGACAATCTTGGAGTTCCGTCTTCTGTCTTTCCCTCATTCATTGCAAGCATTGATTGAAACGAGCCTCACAAATACTTCATTTTGTTATAATTAATGGATTTGACCTTCTTGTTCCATGCTGAAGGAAAAATTTATCCAAATCAGATTAAAGAATTTTCTGGTTACCGTTTTAATATAGCAAATGAGAGGCATTTCCTGGCTTGCCTTCTGTAGAAATTTGTCAGCTTTTAACAGCGTGTGGCTCAGTGGGCTAAGCCTCCGTGCCTGTGATTGGATGGTTCCAGTCGTTCCAGTCTGACCTCGGCACGTCTGTGGGTCCTTGAGCAAGGCCCTTAACCCCCAGCGCCCCCGGACGCTGCTATAGGTGGCTGCCCTTCACGGCCAGCTTGCAGTTGGGGGTGGCATAAAAAGAATTTCCCCATGGAGATCAATAATAATAATAATAATAATAATAATAAATTATTATTACAGCTATATGCAGAACAACCGATTTTCCAGTGAAAACTACAGCAGGAGCTTTTTGCTTCCTGTCTTCTGTGCGATTGTGTTTTTTTCCTGTATTCATTAATGCTATATCTGTTTATAAAAATGAACTTATCTGAATGAATACAAAGCAAAGCCAAATAGTAGGAGTATGTGTACATGGTAGAAGATGTGTACAGTGAGCTGGTCATGTAGCCGGTAAGTACACTGTGCCTTTCTGGATACCACCTGCTCTCTGTGGTCATAAAAGCAGTGTCAGCAGAAGGCAGGCAGTGACGCTTGTTCCTTCTCCTGTCAGCCAGTTTGAACGGTTCCCGATATGGGGCAGGATAATTTCTCCGTTGACCTTCTCTCTGAACCTGTCCACCCAGGACGGCAGCTGGTCACCCAAGTAATTCTCGCTGCTCTTCCTAGAAACCATCTGTGTAATTGTGTGTCAAACGGAGCCTTGTTGTCCTCAAGGTGGCAGCTCATTCCAAGCAGATATCTTCTGTCGCGCGTCACTTTGGCTCCTAGTTCCTGTGATGAATGTTCAGTCCCGCAGTGACCACAAATGTCACAGTTTTCTTTTTTCATTAAATGCACTTCATATGCGGCTAACGCTCACATAAATATGTCTTTCTTGATGCCAAGCTGGTTCCTTGATATCTTCGTAATATTCACATTCTCACAGAATGTTAGTGGTTGACGTTATTTGTGAAAATATGAAAGACTGTAGCCCATTATTGTTAGTGATATGTCATATAACTCTTCTGGCTTAATGCTGTCTCTCTGCCATCATTCCTCTGAGTGACATCCATCCAGTAGAGCCGTTGATCAATCTTGAGTCTATTTGTTGTTAATTAAGGTTTTAAAGCAGTGGTTTTTAACCCTTTCTTAAACCAGGGACCCTCAAATGACAACAGACACCTACCAGTAATGTGATCTCAGTAGTAATTCAGAATTAAGCACCAAGCATGAGTGTCTTTGCCCTTCATTATCTGTAAGTGGCGTTATGATGTGCTTCTCTGTAAATTTCAGTTCATTCTGCGTCTTGTGGGGAGCTCAAATTTTCTTCTTTGGCTTCTGAAATGAAACACTCTCTCTCGTTCTCTCTCTATATTGCTCAGTTTACCTAATCTTGGGCCTCATCGCTATGTTGGTTGTCCTGGAGACCTTCTGTGAGCTCCAGCAGCTGAAACAGCTCAGGAAGATGTTCTACCTGAAGAAGGAGAAACCACAAGACCGGCTGAACATCATCGACCACGATCACCTATCTTTCACCTCAGTGGCTGAGCACGGCAACCCACTCAAGGAGGACAAGACAGAGCCGTTTGTGGATGTACCAGTCCTCACTTCCCCAACTGGGGATGACCCTATGATCAGATAAGGGGGGTCGAGGGGGGCTGGTTGCGTTATATGACTGGTGACCTTTGCATGTGATCTTAGAGATCCGTTGGTGCAGATCAGCACTGGTATCCGTTAAAATGAAGGCTTGTTCAGAGATCCATTTCATTTTCACTCAAAGCATAAAATGTTCAGATTTTTATTTGTTTTTTGTCGTCCTCACTAGCCGTGTGGTCCTCTTAACAGTAGATGATCGGGATAAATATAGCACAATGCTAACTCTCACTTTTGTCTGTATAGTAATATTTAGCTCTAATAGTGCTTCTGCCTGTGGACTTTATCATAAACGGTCTAAAATCGCCTGGCAGCCAGAAAGCAGAAGGATTGTCTCTTTAAAGGATTTGTACTGACGGATAGTGTGTGGATTTCCACCGATCATCCTACTATTCAGGGCAGTCCGATAGTAGCTGTGCACTTGAAGCTGCTGGTTGTTTGAATTTCATCTCAGTTCGGTATTATAACCTTGTTCTTGACAGTTAAATGATGTGTAATATGTACTGTATTTAACATTACACTGATGCCTCTAGGCATCTGGCTTTTTTTTTTCTTTCTGAAATGATAGAGAAGCATTGGTGGTTTTCCTTATCGTTAAGGCCCAGGGGCTGGCCCCTTAAAACGTGTCTATAGAGCAAAAGGAACACTTAACGTATGTCTGTGAGTGCGTATATATGTAAATTTAAAGAGATTCTTGCATTTAGATGAACTGAAAATAAAAGTTCGATTAGTCAGG
The DNA here is from genome assembly GCA_026781065.1 of Mormyrops boulengeri. Classification (NCBI taxonomy): domain Eukaryota; kingdom Metazoa; phylum Chordata; class Actinopteri; order Osteoglossiformes; family Mormyridae; genus Mormyrops; species Mormyrops boulengeri. The sequence continues at coordinate 19,637,267 of JAODLD010000069.1, read as the reverse complement.
GTTGTAAGGGTTTCACGTGATCCAAAAGGATTGAGAATTGCCCGTTAGATCTTTTTTTCCTAATGAAAATTCAGGATTAGTTTGTTAGTTTGACTTATTATACAAGTTATTACCGCAGTGCGTGGAACCATTAAGACACCAAAAACGGAAGCTCAGTGCTGGAGTTTGACCAACTTTTATAGCTTGTACACAATAAGCATGTAATATTGACACTGGTGTAAATGTCTGTTTAGAAATGGATATATCCCTGAAGGACTTGGGGAACATTTTGGAACGACAGCATTTTGTGCTAACCATTGTTTTTAGTAACCAGTTCACTTTTTTTCTCATGTAAGCCATGCGGGAGCAACAGTGTTAATTAACCTATCTGTGTCAGGTCGCGGGTTTCTAGGGTGTGTTTGGGGCCGCTGATAAATAATTAACGCAGACCTTCACATGGACGGCGAAAAACTAAGACGCGGGTCCTTGTTTACACAGAACACGACCTCCTGCATGTACGGTCAGGGTGTTCGGATGGGAAATTTCACCAGTACATGGGTGCCTCAGTGGAAAACCGTCGGCATGCTGGCGTTTTGTTCATAGATTAACATTACTGTAAAGAAGAGTCAGTCTGCAACCTACTAGTGCATCCTTGGGTTAGTCGACTTCTTAGAGCTCTTAAAAGCAAGAGTGTAGCTTTGGGTGTGGGTGGTAGGGACTTGTTATTTTAGGGGTTCAGGGCTGATATGGTCCCTATCAATGTTGAAACCAAACCTACATCCTTGCTTAAAAGGTAGTCTAATGCACAATTTGAGCATCCTTATCTGCGCTGATATTAGTGTATATTAGACTACTGAGTGAAGGTTGGGAATACGATTAACATTGTGACATTCAACAGGACTGGTCCTGCTGCTTTAAATAAATCCCAATAAAATTTCTGTTATAAAATACATTTTCATTCCTTTATGCAGTGAAATAATACAAGATATTTTTTTTTAGTTTGCAGCATTTGGTATTGTGTACGTATTGGTATATCTGTTGAGTAAGTCGGCAGAGTGATCGTAATTTAATCGCTATTTGATGTTGATTGCTGTTATATTACTGTTTCAATGACCTGTGAGGAGTTGCGACCCGGTCCTGGGAAACTTGAGTCTCTTGTACTGTGACCTATTTATTACCATGGAAACGGCAGAGCATGTGTGTTTTATGCAACACACACCGGTCACTGTCTGCTTCGATGATGCATGCGCTGTCCCAGACCTCACCATCCAACGTGAACTTGCGTATTCAGTAAGGAGTCATTTTTTCCTTAGTAATTAGGTGTTACTTTAGGTGGTTCACATAGGAAATAGAGATTCAGACTTTAGGTGAGCAGCGTGCGAAGTTCTGGTGCAGTAGATGCGACAGATGGGCGGCACAACTTGGGTCTTCAGCTTTCACTGGCAAGGCCATAGCTGCCTTTGGGCAGGCATGCTTTGAGTGTGTTCAGCATTGTACCGATTTGGTATAGCGTGAGTCTCCGCACAAGGGGTCCGTAAGTAAATGCAGCAAATTGATGCATTTTAAACTTCTATGTGTCTTTGAAATAAACCACTGTTTTTTATATCCCACTGGTGTTCTGTGCATTTTTTAAACACAAATAGCATGTTTTGATTTTTTTTTCCCTTCCTTCATGAAACCCTTTGTGTTAATTTTGTGAGGTCTCAAACTGTATGTGTACTGCCTTTTATTTCTACCATTCTCCTAATTTGTGTATTCCTGAATGAAATGTAAAATTTGTACCTTTGTCCCAAATCACTGCATTGATGAAAAGGGCTGCAATCAGCACACACGGTTTATGAAATAACAATCTCTTCAATAATATATCTTTTGTGCTCGTATAGTAATTAGGACATGCAGTATACCGTAGACCTCCTTGTAATTAATTTGGGTACTTTGGTTTTAACACGGCACAAATAAATCTGACATTTCCTAGTAACTAAATTTAATAGCCGGCCTTGTCTCGGTTGCCTTTTTCATGTTTGAAATTGGAGAAGTTGTCAGTTTTATTTTGGCTTTAATATTACTGGTTTTCCTCTGGGACTGGTTCCTGTTAGTGAACCTTGTCATCACAGCCAGTCTAAATTTGGTTTATGTGAGATTAAGTTCATGCCTTTCTTCTCTCTTTGGTCACATGACCACTAGCTATTGCAATGCCTGTCACATTTGCGCTGCTCCTCAGATACCCTCAGGCTTTTATAACCCTTCAGCAGCAGAAGGGAGGAGAGGGACCTGGCCACCTTTAGAACGGATCGCCATGCCGACAAGTGGCAATAGAAAGTGGGGATGAGAGGCGAGGGGAGAGATGAACCACTTTCATCTTGCCAACTTTGTATCACCTTAATGACCCCTTGTCAGATGGGGGGCGGAGGGAGACGCAGAGGAGAATGGCAGAGCATTAACGTGACCTTCAGTAACCGGTACACCTAAGCCCCAAGACAGTGTATCGGGCTGTGGGCTTTTCACCAGTAAATACATTTTTGAATGAATTCCCTGGGAATTTAAGTTCTAGCAAAAGGAGATATTGGAACTGAGCAAACTGTACAGGGTTATAATAATCAGAATCAGAGTTATACATACAGACGGCAGTAAATCGTTTCAGCTCAGCGTCAAGTCTAAATGCAAGAGGTGTGCCCCCCTTCCCCTCCCCCCCCCAAAAAAAAACAAGAGATGTTGAAATAGTAGGTTTAACCTAAAGTGTCACTAATTCACATAGTCTTTCCTTACACTATCTAAAAATGGCCCAAATCTTAATGTAGTGCTATTCAGGTCTGGCCCTCTTTTGCCCATTAGTGTACACAGATGTTACCACGCCAGCACTGTGCCTGTGGGGAATGTTTAAGGGATTGGAAGACAATGACAGACGGGAGTGCCAGCAGGGGTTTCGGTTTCGTAGAAAATGTTACCTGAGCCTCCCGCCGTTTTCAAGACAAATCTTTAAATCTGATACTGTCGATACTGATTTCATCTACATCTGATTTAATGGGGGCGAGTTTAAGCCTGTGGCTGGGTAACTTGGTTTTGCCACCAGTCTGACCTGCACTGGGCTTTACAATCAATAACGAAAAACACACCTCAAGATGCCAGAATGGGGACACATTTC
>JAODLD010000069.1:19555323-19576203 GCA_026781065.1 Mormyrops boulengeri | reverse complement strand
ACCTCTTATATTTTTTATTTATATGACATTCAAGACACTACCCTCCCCCCCCCCCCCCCCCCCCCCCCCATTATGCTAGAAGTTTTTCATTTCTTTACCAGGTTTTGGACTCCATTATGTCGAAGTTAAAAATGAGGGTGGGGACCAGAGAGGGTCCTCCTTTATAGCATGAGTGCTGTACTGCAGAAATCTTAAGATATCTGAGGGGTGTGTGCTTGGGCCCAGGGTATGAGAAGGGCAGCGGTGTGTGCGTGGGAGATGTGGGAACACACAATCATTCTCTGGATCTTTTATCACATTTAGAAATTGATTTGATTTCAAGTGCGTCAGGAAGTTGAAAAGTGGATTATAGCCTTGCAGTCCAAAGGGGGTCAAAGTTTTTGTTAAACAGCGCCCTCTTGTGTTTTGGTTGTAAGACCAGGCAGAGCTGCCGTTTTGTTCCAAGTCTGGACAATGCATCCTTTGAAACTCAAGGCAATAGAACCACAAGATCTCTGGTAGGTTTGTAGAATAGCTTCACCCTGCCAGAATGAAAATCGCACGTGACCGAAGTCTCATTCGTTGTATTACAGAAAGTTCCGTTTTGTCAGGGCTCCTCAAGATGCTGGGAGGGCGAGCATAGGCGGCTCATTTGTCTTCCTGACACCCTGCTAATGCAGCGCTAATCTGCTTGGGCAGCATGCCTGCTCCCCATTCATCACCCATGCACACCACCAGCTCTGACCTCTGTGCTGAAGGGTCAGTCCTTATTACTTGCTACTTGACTTTATCAAACGAGCAATGTTTTATACATAATTTCTTTTGAAAATGTATGCTGGATGTATGCTTACCGTTTCTACAGAAAGTAGATGTGTGCTCATATTCATCTTTGGATAGGTATTGAGGCTTTAATGTTTGAAGGTGTCTGTATGGGGAGTATGTGATGTCACAACAATGACTTTGATGCAGGTGAAACTGAATGAGGTGTAAATAAGGACCAACTGAACTTCTCGGTGGGGTCCATCAATTCCAGGGACGTTCAACATAGTTTGGTTACAGTGAAATGATGGCATGAATGAGAATGAATGAGTCTTAAAAGTGCTTAAGTGTTATTTTCTCTAAGGGCGGAAATGGAGAATTGAATGGGAGAGAGGTACCCAAGAAATTTTTCTGAGAAACATTTGAGAAGGGCAGACGTGGTATTTTTCCACTAGGAATATGCCTACATGGCTGACAGACGGTGTGAGTAAGCGGTGCTCACCCTGCCCACGAGTCACTCCCCACATTAACTCAATGTGGCACTGCTTTCTCCTAAATACTTCATTTTGTGTTGGCTCTAGGGCTGAGTAGATCCTCCCATTTGGTACAGAATAGCAGGGGGGAGCAACTGACATTCGACATGGTTTGGTTACACTGCATAGTTGAGCAGGAGTGTCAGTGTAAGAGCAATGTGCTTTTGACATATATTATAAACACCTGCTAGACTCCTCCCTTGTATGGAACATAAATTATGTATCAGGGCTTGGAGCTCAGAAGATGCCAGAGCGTCCCTAGTGGCCACTGGGGTGTATTTTCATGCACTTTCAGCAGATATACTAGGCAGCAGCTTCATTCTTTTTGAACAACTTCCTTGTCATAAATTTGGGATAGAAGAACAAATCAGTTTTTTTGCTTATTTAATATTTATGTGTTATTCATCTTAATTTTTAGAAACCTACCGTGATCAGGAGTGGTATGCAACAGATATTAGTCTCTGCATTTTCTTATGAGTTATCTTTTGAGGTTCCTTGGGCTGCCTGAGCTAGTTGGTGATGCTGGCTTTATGCCTTCTGTGTAGCAGTGGCACATGCAGATGTGTAGTAAAGGAGCTCTGTAACGGGTTTGAGATGGGAGGGAATAGAAAGTAGATTTTTGGAAGAGCTTAGGTAAGGAAAGCGATGAAAATAGCAAACCATTTTGAGTCTTAGCCCAGCTCTCCTTGTAACTCCTGTCTTTGCCCTCCTCCATGCTTAGCCAAGCCCACCCACTGGCTGTCATCCCCCAACCAGCAGACACTGGGGAGTCCTGTAGCACCCCATACGGAGTCTTACATGGGGGGCCAAAGCCTCCTGCCTGACAGCCAGCAACAAGATGAGACTTCACAAAGACTCAAGCCTACAGCTGTAGTTTTATTTCATTATATTCAGACTATTTATACCCCTGTACTCTCCAACGGGGATTTCAAAAATTTAGTTGGATACAAGGCAATACCATATCGTCACTAAGTATTAATCGATACTTTATTGATCCCCCTGGGGAAATCCTCTTTACGCCTCCCCCACTTTGCTCTTTGGAGGTGAGAGCAAGCTGGTGTGCATGTGGTTACCATTGGCCTACAGGGGGAGGTTTCAGGCGTGGGAGCGGAGGGCGTGTCAGCCGTCGTAAAACTGCGTTCATTTAGTTCAATAGTAAGCCGTGCCCTTCATGCCAACTGTACCTCTTACATGGCAATCAGTTGCTGGACACTCCCCCAGCTTTTGCCCCCCCCCCCCCATTTCTCACTTGAAATCATTTTTGGAGGGGGGGGGGGAAGGGGAGGGAGTTACACATTTCTATTATTAGACATTGTTATTAATTATTAACACGTGTGTTAAAACTGATACTGTGAGAATCTCAAAGTAACAACGCCTTCTTCACGTGTATTACTGCCTCAGAATTTGAACCCCCTTATGGACCAGCAATGAGCAGTTGGGGGAGTAGCATTACATCAACTTACGTGGCCACTTGGCTCCAGCCATACTTCAGCAGTTTGTGTTGCTCTTGCTGTCTTAAATAACCCAGCTGCAAACACTTTTCTTCAGGACCACAGGTGGCACTTGCCGTAATGTGTCAACCAGAATACCAATGTAATCCCAATTAGACCTGACTCAGGGTGATTTTTCATTTGAAGTATGTTACTATGCTTCAAGTCAATTTTATGTTTATATGCTGACGTACTAGCCTACAATCTTTTGGTCTCTGGAACCACAATCAAGTGGGACCAAGTTGAACGGCACTCCAGCAGCCTGGCAGCTATTAGCTCAAGGGGAAATGACGTTACGCTGAGAGGGATGAAGCCATCTGGGGTCGTTTGTGCTCCGATCTCTGTCTCCTGCCAACCTAAGACGCTTCCTGTTCCTCTGTGCAGATTGTGGCAGCCATCTTGGCCATCGCCGGCATCGTGATGATGACGTACGCCGACGGGTTCCACAGCCACTCCGTCATCGGCATCACCCTGGTGGTGTCCTCTGCCTCGATGTCTGCACTGTACAAGGTGAGCGAACAGCAGGGCTACTCATGTAATCCACACAATTTACAGTCTGATGAATGGCAGGGATTCTGGAAATACATAAACCAAGCAGTCAGTACCATGCCTCTCTGCTTAGGTGTGCTATTTGTCTGTTCAGGCTCCCGTAGAGATAACATTTCATCAAAGAAATGTTAGGTGTTTTGTCCTGGTGTTTTAGCAGATTTTAATATGTTGAAAAAATTAAGCTATAGTGGTAACACTTTCTATGAATGCCATGTCTGTATGAATCTATGAATACATTCACAACATATTATGCATTCATAAAGCATTATAAGCATGGCTACAAATATTAATAAAAAGGCATAACACATTAAAAACATGTTTATTATGCATTATGAATACTTTATGAAGCATTCATTTATAATACATTACACATACCTTCATAGTGCAGTGCAAATCATCTTTATTTCTTATACGGACCATTATGCTGCATTAAAGAGGTATCTATAGTATATTATAGGTAAGAGCTTCACTGGAGCTTATGAAGTGTTATAATCAACACTATAATGCCTTATGACTGTCAAAGGAAGATGCTGTATTAATTCTTATACCAAGCATTATAATGCATTATGAAAGTATCTATAATGCCTTAAAGATGACAGCTTTAAGTCACTATAGCTTCTTTAATAATTCAATTGAAAGACATTGTTATGTGGATAACTGTGCTTGGATGTCCGCATACGCAACGTAGGCAGAACACAGTTTTAATCAATTAAACTGCATTGATTGTGGTTGTCAACAACTCACAGTTCCTATCCACCCCCCCCCCCAGAAAGATTGATTCCGAGGAAGGTGTACATCATGACTGAGCCACACTATACTTTCAGCTTCAGATTATTAACATCTAATTAAAACAATGACAGAGAGACAGAAGATGTTTGCCAGGTCTCACCCTCAGCGAGCTGTCCATCAGGGGTGTGTCAGGCAATGGATTTGTTTATGAAGCTCCCCTTTTTTTCCCCTCAGGTGCTCTTCAAGCTGGTTTTGGGCAGTGCTAAGTTTGGAGAGGCAGCGCTCTTTCTGACCATTGTGGGCGGGGCCAACTTTGTATTCATCAGCTTCGTCCCTGTCATCCTCTACTTCACACATGTGGAGTACTTTGGCTCACCAGACAACATCCCCTGGGCCTTCCTGTGTGGGGTGGCAGGCTTGCTTTTAGGTGAATGGTCGTTCAATGAATGGTTGTTTTATTGCAGTAACGTGTGGGGTAAAACATTTATCGGATAAGGACAGTAATGGGCACAGCTAACCAAAAAGTTAGCTTTGAGGTGGCAAATCCGCTAACTCAAGTTTAAATTGATAAACCAATAAACCGCTAAATAGCCGCTAACCGTGGTTTGGGTTGAGGCTCTGAAACCCTTTAAAACGTACCTGGAGAGCTGAAATTCTAACCTGTTTAGCAATTTAGGGCTAGAGTGATTACATGGGGATATTTTGGACTTGCCTAATTGGCAATTGGATTCTGTGGAGTCCCTGGAATACATTTTCCTTCAATGATATTTCATTTAGGTTTTTCATATAGGATTTTGGCAGAGAAGTTCTATTCTGCGACTGGCTCATGCTGACATTTTGCCATCAGTGAAGCCCCTTTGGGGACTACAAACATGGCAGTTTACCCAGAACTAGGAAGGAGGGTCACAGCTCTTTATTAGTCTATAGCTCTCTCAATCAGAACCCAAAAAATAAAGAAAAATAACCAGGGGCCGAAGCAGAATTTTTTGCTTATCTGGACAACCTGTCATATTTGAGGTGGTCTGGGCTAAATGTAAGCGAACAAAAGAGGGTGGAACCAAGCAAGAAATTCAGCTTTGTGATACAGGCCCCAGTTCTCTGCTTAGTTCAGGGTACCTCAGTTTAAATAGACTTTATCTTTGTTCACTTAAGTCGTCTGGGCTGAATATATTGACTAATCATGTCTTGTACTCATTGTAGTCAGCCAACAGGGTGCCAGATAGACTGTTGCAGACACACAGGAACACACATGTGCAATTTTAGGATCTAGAAATGTTTTTGACCGTTAAAATTTATTTACTTGGAAAAAAATGTTAGCGGATTTACAGTTAGCGAAACTACATTTAGTGGAAGTTAGTTGGTCTGCTGAGTTTTCAAAGTTTTCTGAAACCGCTAATCCACTAACAAAAAAGTTAGCATAACTAACTAGCAGTTAGCGGATTTGTAGAATCTTACCCACCACTGGGTATCCTACTGGCTAATATCTGACTGATTACCAGCATTACTGGAAACGATATGAACTAGCTTTAAGTCAATACTGCACTTATATTAGTACATGAACTTGTAATTGATACTATTTGTAAACATTGTGTCTGATTTTTTTTTTAACATAAAGCTGCGACAAGAAGAGGTTACTATAGCTACTTTCTTATAAGTTAGTGATGCCAGTAAACTCCTTAACTGTGCATTTGTTAGGCATGTTTGAGAGTATTTCTTGTATGTCTTAAATGACACAGTAAATTACCTCCCCACCGTCATGTTGTTTAGGTTTTATTGTGTGTGTGTGTATTCTTTTCACCCCCTTCAGCATTCAACATCCTGGTAAACTTCGGCATTGCAGTAACTTACCCCACGCTGATATCCCTGGGAATCGTCCTTAGTGTCCCTGTTAACGCCAGTAAGTTACCTCGCATCGTCTGCTGCCATTTCTGTTTTCTTCAGCTACCTTGGGTGGGTTCTCCTCAGGATGGGGCACCAACCCATCTCAGGGCACACACAGTTTGGTAACGCAAGTTCACCTTAGCATGTCTTTGCACAGGGGGGGGTGGACCCCCCACGATGACACGAGGTGAACATGTATACTCCATGCACATGGAACCATGGCAGACTCAAACCCTGGTCCCAGAGGTGTGTAGCAACAGTGCTAACCACTGTGCTACTCCAACATGCTAAACAAAAATAAAATCTATCTGAAACCATAAAACACATATAAAGACACCAAGAAGCAGCATCAGGGGGATATTCTTCATACATGGTTTAAAACATCCAAGATCAAAAGAATCATCCAAGATCGTCTAATCGTGGTTACAGTTATCCGGCTATTTCAGATTAACCAAGATGGATTATATCATCCAAGATATCGGCGCACTCCCGCGGATACTGGCCAGGCTACATATACTGACACTTGAAACCATGATCTGCAAGTCTGTGATTGGCTGTCAGAAATGACGAAAGCAACGGTGCAATTCTTATGCATTTTTTTAGGAACTGCAAGCTCGCTTTTTCCATTTTACGCACATGATATATAGATGTATATAATATCTAGTTACAATCAGGCCTGCTACAATGTGACTAATGCATTCCTGAAAAACCTCACAGTCACTAAAATCACGTACTAAAATAAACGTATCCAATGGGGAAAATAGGGCTAAGGGAAAACGACTCACTCCAAACAAAATGAATTAAATAATAGAAACAGTGATACCAGTGACCAACAATGTAACACCATCCATACATTTTCTGAAACCGCTCATGCATTTTAAATAATAATACATTAGTAAATTACATCATAAACATCTCCATTGCATTGATTTGCAAGTCTCACGATAATTGACTAGTAAACACTAAAGCCGAACGTGCCGAACTCGCTAACTTGTCGATTGCCAAGAGTCAGGAATAGCGATGGGCAAAACAACGCTTCATGATTCATGATTTGCTGTATTTTCTGACCCCCACTAGATGGTGATGGTTTATTTCGGGGCCTGTTTTGAGCCCTTTTTTGTATAGACAGCACCATCTAGTGGGGTCAGAAAATACAGCAATAGTCAGGAGTAGTGAGCCACAGCTACCAGTTTGCAAGAATAACCCACATCATGTTTAAGGACAAATCAATATACTATATGGGCAGAAGGGGACACACCTCTTAATCATTGAATTCAGGTGTTTCATTCAGACCATACAGTCAGGTTTTACAAACATTGTTGAAAGAATGGGTCATTCTGAAGAGCTCCGTGAATTCAAGCCTGATACTGTCATAGGATGCCACATTTGCAATAAGTCAGTTTGTGAAATTTCTTCCTGGCTAGAAATTCCATGATCTACTGTAAGTGATATTACTGCAAAGTGAAAAAAGAGAGCAGCTATGTGCATGGCTGAATAGGGCCCTTTGTCTCCTTGTATTCAGCTTGTCTGTTTTCCACTGTGCAATATGCTTATTAAATACAATACACTACAGTTAATGTCAGTAGTAGCTTTGGGGGGGGATCAGAATCATCCACCTTCACTATTTTGGTACATTTCCTGATGTTTTTGATATCTATTCTGTCTATTTGGTATTTTATCAGTGGGCCAAAAAAAAAAAATAAAGGCAGTTTTCTGCACGTTTCCAGTGAAGCTTTATCTAAATTTGCATATACAACACTAAAATGTTACTAAGTAGCGTACTATATCCACTGAATCAGCAGATATACACCCTGCTCTGTTCGTAATTTAATGATGTTGAAAGCAGCTAATGACAAACTGCATCATTAGAGGTAACAATGTGAGTATATTGTGTTTTGAAAATACTCAAGCACTGAATATGGCTCTTGGCTGCATCATGACTAATATTTATTTACCTACCCAGCTGGACAGAGTAAGGAAAGTGTGCCCTTTGCTCCTTAGACTTGGCTACATCCAGTAGGTTTCCCAGCTCTGTGTAAACTGGTTCGAAGTACTTGAATCAGACGCGGAGACCGGATGAGTCATTTGGGGGCTGGGGGTGTACCATCCCCAATGAGTGGTATTAAGAAGCCCCTTGCATTATTTATTGACCTGTTCTGCATGAGTGAACTGCGTTAGCTGGTCTTTACCAGTGGGGTGTGTACTAAACAGTGTTCCCTGCATACCTTTTTTTTTTTTTTTTGCCCACAGTGGTGGACCTGTACACCTGTGAGATCCAGTTCAACACGGTGCGCCTCATAGCCGTCTTCATCATCTGCCTGGGCTTCCTAATGCTGCTGCTGCCTGAGGACTGGGACCAGTGCTTGATCCAGCTCAGCACCAAGCTGCGAAAGAAGGAGGAGGCTGTCGAGGGCGCCGGAGAGGCGGGCGCCTGTGCGGGACTCACCTGGAGTCGCAGGGGCCGGACGTCCATGTCGACATTCACACACTGACATGTTGACCCCGCCTTTTCAAGCCGGCCAGACCAATGCTGCCTGGCAACCCGCTCACCTTTTAAAATTCAGCCAGTTGTGCACTCAGCCATTCATTTACCTATGGGGAAGAAGGTCCTATTTTTCTGCACTACCAAAAGGAAGCAAAACAATTAAGCACAGGTATTACAGTTTGTAATTTGAACTGAAAGTCAAAAATATAATTTGTAATGTTTTATATGAAGTACAGCAGTCCATAATTACTTCAAAGTGTACAGTAGTTTGCATGGGATTTAAATATATATTTTCTTCTTGCCTCACCCTACCCTTTCCCATTCAGCTCCATCTCTATTTATCCATTCTTTGGAAGGACCTTTTGCATCACTTACCCGTTTCCGGAAGCCCGGCCAGGAATCATCATTCCAAAAGCAGTCGCTCAAACAGGGATAATGGTTGGCTTGAAGATATTTGCATACCAGGTCACCAGCCAATGAGGAAAATTCTTATACTCATCCAAAGAAACTTGCCATTGGTGGAGACATTTATTGAATTTTAGCTTATGCTGTGGTGAAATTTAATGGTCTATGGCCATCCTCACTGCACTGTACATATTTTTGGTACCGCCTTAATACATCCCTGGGCGGGAGCAGACATGAATGAGGAAGATTTCACACGTGAAAGAGAGCTACTTAAGACTGAGAATGTGTTGAAGGTTCAGGAAGTTCAGCCTGCTGGGGACAGTTTCCTAGGAGTGAGGCTTCCCTGAGGCACTGAGAACCATTGTGGACACAGTCCCTAGTAGGCCAGAGCCTCCGTCTCCTCACCGTCGCCGCTGGCACGCCGCGCTCAGCAGTCATGCCGAATCCATGCCTGCTTCGCATGCCGTGCGTGAGCTAAGCAAAGGCAAAATTGGCAAGAGTGCACTCATCTTCAGTTCAATTTCATTGTCAATGCACATTACAATAATTCACCTAGCAGACGAGTGTGAATTTAAAGCCTTTCTCTGTATCCTATTGTGACCAGGATGGCAGTCATCTGATTAATGCTGGGGGGGGGCGATGGGTGGGTGGATTGCATTCAAAAGATTTGTTTTTTAGATACTTTTTAAGTTTATGCTTAGCACCAATTCCACATTTTTGGTACATAGACAGTGAAGAATTTGAACACTGTGAATAGGTACTGCCATATCCCGGTAAGTAACATCCTTCTGCAAAGCAGATGGGGGCATGGACTTATCATGGGGATAAGAGGGGGTGTGTGAGGTGTGTATGTGACTGTGATCCTTGGTATCCACCCTGCCATGAATGTATGACCGTTTCTCCGACCATCCACATTAAGGTGTGTTCTCCTTCACACATACACACATCTCTCAGCTTTGGGTCTGGCCAGTTCTTCATCTAGTCTGCAAAAGCTGATTCTTCAAGCACCAGACGGTTCTGTGTGTTGCCATTCATTCATTCTAGCACAGGTGCTTCAGCTGACTGAGGGGCTGCTGTCACCTTTCTCAGCACGTTTCGGTTTCTGAAGCTCCTTGACTGAGCAGCACACACTAAATGCCAGGTTTACGAGTTCTCGCTTCAGGAGAACAGCAAAGCCTTTGACACAGAATGAGACCACTGAAGATTCAGCTTGCATTAGGTGATTCTGTGCAGCGTAACTTGCCCAGCCTACAATACTGTATTGTTACACAGTGTATCGAGTTGCATTTACCAGAGATTCAGCTTTGCCACCTTGTCAGGGAGCAGCACCAGTATCTTTGATTCAGACTATATCATGAACACCAGATGCCCTAGGAAATGCACAACGTTGGCTTGTTTGAAAGCTATTCATGTCTTGATGTTTAACTTGGATGCAAGATAAACAGATAAAACTTAGGGCAGACACCACTCTGTCAGTATACTGAAGTATATATGGTGCTACCTGAACAGAACGTAATGTCAACTCAAAGATAGGAGCATGCGGGACGCAAGCTGTGTGGTTCTACCGCCTTTTTTTGCAATAGAAACATCAATGCTGTCACCCATTGTCATTTTTTACAATGGCAATAAAATATTATATTGTATTCCTCTGGGATTATTGCTAGATGTAACTGTAAACCTTTGTAAGGAATGATGGTTTTTACACTGAAATGCAATGTAAGATCACATTTGAGGAAAAAAAAAAACGTGAATAAATTATACTTCAGTTTATTTCGTGCCGTCTGTTGTTTCCAGGCACATTGAAATGCAAATTAAACATTTTCGGTGTGGATCGAGTTTGGAAGCTTTGTACATGGGAACAGCAGGACGAAAACAGCTTCAGAGCTTTCTGTGCTTTCAGGTTTGAATTCTTCATTGAGAAAGTAAGAAAGGGAACAAGGAAACGAGGCTGGGATGTGGGGATTGTGATCAAGCCATACAAATTATATAGTGTAGCGTGCCAGACGATGCCAAATGTGCAGCAGAAAACTTGTTTTAATCTGTAACTTACACTAACACATTCAGACGCCCCTGCATACAGAGGACATCAAGGGTCCACCAGTCTAGGGTATGACCAAAATGGACCAAAGTTATAAATAAATAAAAAAAGCTAAAAGTGGACGGAAATAAAATGAATTACACTTTAAGCAGCTTCCAGGAAATTATTTTTTCCAGCTGTGAGAAACGTAAATACAGTCCAAGCAACTAGCACTTACAAATGATTATTAGAGGGCGGCAATTAAACTTAAAAAAATAAATATGTTGTTATTAATATTCATGGTTGGGTAAGTTCTCTGGTTTCCTCCCACGGTCCAAAAGCGTGCAGGGTAGGCTGAGTGGCATGTCTGAATTGGTCCTGTAGTTGTTTGAATGTAAGTGTGGCTGTGTGAGTGTGTGCGCCCTGCGGTGTGTTGATACCAGCCCGAGGTTGGTTCCCGCCTGTGGCCCTTGCTTCCGGGATAGGCTCCGGGCCCCCCGCGACCCCAGTGGGGATTAAGCGGTTGTGATAATGAATGGATGAATGAATGGATGGATGGATGGATGGGTAAGTTACTTTAAAAATGTAATCCGGTACAGTTATTAATTACCTGTTGAAAAGTGTAATCAATAACATAATCTAAGATTCTCAAAATAAAAGTAATGCAACAAATGACTTAGTTAATTTTGGATTACATCAATGCTAACTAAAGACAACAGTAAAGAAATATTTTTTTTATTATGCAATGGAACATGTGTTAATAATATATAAATAAATATAATAAATGATATATTATATATATACACACACACACACACACACATTATAATGGAACGTCGTCGGGGTAAAAGCTGTGAGTCAGAATTCGTCTCCACATGGCAGTTTTCCCCAGTAAAGAACAAGTACCACTACCTGAACAATGGAATGCAGTTTGGCCTAATGATAAAACAATAATATTAATAATAAGAATCCTTTTAAAAGTTTTTTTTTTTGATGGGCATCCATCTGGCACAGCAGCGTAGCTCTCCTCAAAAGGAGTGTGGAAAAAAATCAGGAGATAAAAGTGCAGCAATAGAGAAGGATACCTCTGCAGCCTGGAGCCAGCCGCAGGTAGGAGAGATGGATTACAAGAGGGACGCAAACAGATCTCGTGAGAGGCGCCGTTTATGCAGAAAATGGCGTGTCGTCTGCTTCGCATTCCTTATAAACGCATCAGAAATCTGTTCTTCGTTTTCAGATTTATTATGTAATCTAGAAATAATCCTGATTTATTACAAAAGTAACTGTAATCTGATTACGCTTCTTTTTCCTCAGTACCTGTAATGGAATACAGTTATTTACTTTTGAATCCAGATTACTAACTGTATTCCGTTACTCCCCAAGCCTACTAGTACTCCTTAATCGTTTTTAATCACCTCAAAAAGGAGGCAAATAACGCAGTAATAGAAGAGGAAAGATCAGGTTTTGAACACAGCAGTAGTCCAGGGTCTTTGGAAGAAGTCAAGTATCTAAAAGTCAGTACTGAAACTATAAAGTATGAATAGGTCTCAGCTCCCCACACAGTCATTTAAGTTAATTGCCAGCATATTGACAATCGGGGATCAGTTTTATATCGGTACTGCTGTTTTACTGGAAGGTGATTACCCAACTGTAATGCATCTAATGCCTTTATGATGGGCGGAAAAAAATCTGTTGATACGTGTACCGTTTTCCAAGGATTGTCCCTAATCAAACCCCATTTCATGGTTTACCACAAAAAAATACTAGAAAATGACAAACTAACCTATGCTCGTTAAAGCGTAATATAGATATTCTGCCTACAAAGATGCTGAGCTCATGCTGTCAGGACCTCAGAGGATTTCTCAGCACACGTCATGCTCCACCCTTACAGTGATTTCCCCGTAAAAGAACGTCGCCTGCCTATCCATCGTCGCCACTGACGAGGGCAGTCTGTCTCCCTCTTGTGGATGGGAGGGCACCTGCAGCCGCTCAATTTTCCCACAGGCACACTCTCCATTGCTGTCCTGCCATGCAGAGCAAGGCGGGGAGGAGGAGGAGGAGGAGCAGCAAGATGAAGAAGAGCTGTGCGGCAAGAAGATGCTCCCCAAGTGTCCTCTGTAAGCATTAGGGATGTCGGACTCTAGAGAGAAAACAGAGGAGCGACAGGTTGTTCTTTCTGAGGCAGAGCTTTGATGACTCTGTTGAGACCGAAAATGCGGGATCGTTAAGGTACATGGTGCTCGACAGCCAAGCCCTTCGCCCTCCATCCCAGCATGTCTTCCACCTCCACTCAAAACAGTGCCTCCTAGGCTGGCTTGCAGCTTGCGCCTGAGACTCCTGAGCGCCCCCTGGAAGCGCTGGCTGAGCAGTGCATACAGCAGAGGGTTAATGTCAGAGTTGAACAGAACCAGCCAATAGGAGAAGGTGACTGCTGAAGGTGGGACCAGGCTAGTGGGGCGGGACAGGGCGGTCTCTATGGCCTGCACAAGTGCTACTCCGATGTAGGGTGTCCAGCAGAGAAGGAAAGCAGAAATGACCAGCAGGAGGCGCACAATCCCATGATGGGGGTTGGAGCTGTGGTGCTGATGCTGGCCGCTGCTCTGGAGGTGCGCAAGGAGGGACGGCAAGCGTCGTCCCCCTGATTGGCTGGAGGCGCTGGGGCAAGACTCAGGGCCAGCGGCAGCATCTGGAAGACCTGCCCCCAAAGCACTCCCATCCACGGGGGCCTCGGAGACAAGCCTTCCACTCAGGTAGTACACCAGCCTGGAGGTGCTGGGGGCCTCCTGGCACGGGTCCGTGGGGCATGGCGGGGCCCGGAGCCTGCAGCTGCGCTGTAGGTGGTCTTCCAGGTCGTGGATCCTGCGAGCGTGACAGCGGGCGACCTTGACAATCTTCACATAGCAGAAGAGGATGACGGCGGCCGGTATCAGGAAGGAGAGGGCAGCCATGAAGGTGGTATAACTAGGGCTGTTGGACCAGTTGACGGCACAGCTGTACATAGGGGCCACGTAATCCACGCTGCTCCACCCAAGTAGGGGCGGGCAGCTGGTGAGCATCGCCTGCAGCCAGATCCACACCACTGCCGAGCCCGTCCGCCAGACGGTACACTTCGAGCTATACCTCAGGCAGTCCACGATGGAGTAGTATCGGTCGAGGGCGATGGCAGCCAATGTGAGCACCGAAGCCGTACAGTAAACGGAAGAGGTGTACCCCACGTACAGACACAGGTCCTGAAGGAGAGGCAGAAACCCACACTATTCACAAGGAAAACCCAGCACACATCTTCAATGCTAGTAACTATCTATGTAATATGCTACCACTTGATGAGGTAACAGTAGTTTTTTATTTTCACCCCTTAAAAACGCTCCAAATTTTACTGGCGACATTCAGGTTAAGGGCCTTCCTCATGGTACAATATCAGAGCACCTCATGTGATTCCAGTCAAGTCATCAACATCCTTAACAATTACTGAAAATCTAATATTAGTATCCAGTTTATATTCTATTTAGATTTTATATTTTTAAAGTTTAAGATTTTTAGTATTAATACACTCTGCTAGGCCAGTGGTGAGTAAATGCAACGTAATTTTGTTATGATGTGCACTAACCGATGTATATTCTGAATGACAATAAAGTAGCTATTCTATTCTACTCTACATACAATATTAGCTGCTTAACAATTAAACATGCCTAATTCCAACTTATGTCCTTTAACACCGATTGACCGACAGCCGGTTATACTAAGCCCCAGACAGATTTTTAGTTTACTTGTACAGACTGGGCATTCTTTTTAGTATCGGTGCACACTTGTCACAATGATAAAAGTGCAGAAAATTATATGGCCATAATTTCTCACTTACGGTACAATTGACCCAGCTGCTGTTCATAACAGACACCGCCACAAAGGGCATGACGCCAATGCCAACGAGGAAGTCGCTGATAGCGAGGTTAATTATAAGCACCGATGTTACCGAGTGGAAGGTCTTGGTGGCGGCCACGATCACGATGACAAGAATGTTACCTGAACAGAAGCAATTAATTAAATATCCGCCCCCTGTGACAACACACTTTTTTAGCATTTAGGCGGTCAATGTTAAACAGTGCTTAAAGTGGACCGGTATTAATCGGTACCTTTATCTTTCTCTCCTGTTTTTGTCACACTCTACTCACTGATTTTATTTATATTTATATATATATAATTAGTACATACACACGCACATATAAATACAAATGCATACATTCGGTTAATAAAAACTATAAACCAAGTACTCTGAAAGCAATATTTCTCTGCAAATAAACTAACAGCTTAGCTTCTTCATTCACTAACTATAAAAAATCACAGTGATTAGTTATCTGTCGGGTTTTGTAGTGTTTTTAGGTCCAGTACTAAGTAAGATAATTGGGCCACATTTTGTTTTCTATTAAATATGAGCGAACAGGACAACGAAGCAAGAGAGAAAGAGTTTAGTATTAATATTATTAAACGGCACTACGGTTCACATACGCACCGGTAACAGCGCCGAGGCACATGAGCACCATCAGCACCTCCAGGAACAGGCTGCTTTTGGAGGACGCGGTCGGCCGGTTCCTCGTTGAGTTCGGGAACCAGACGCGCATATCGCCAAAGAAATAAGATCCTGCAGTCCAGCTGGCTGGTATGTCCATCGGAGCTGGATCCAGTCTAGGCGCCCGCTGCTAGATGCCCCGAACAGTGGCAACTGTCAATTGTGCCCCAAATGCAGGTCAAGTTGTCGATTCCCCGCGCATGAAATTTCCATGAGAGCAAAGTAGTTTTCAACATGGTAAAGACTGCAAAAGTGCCGCGGAGCAAGGAATGGCACAAACACAATCATTAAAACTGTTGCTATATTACTGACGCACCGATGTTCTTTCACTTACATCACCCAAATAAACACTGCGAGCGGCCGCCTCCTCCCCTCCGATCGTCTCTCCTTTCCCCACCTCCCTCCGTGCCAGTGTTCTAACCTGGCGACCAGTTCACATCCCAGCGGTTCACCAGCCCCCGGCCCCACCTCGCCTCACAAAACCTTACCGGTAAATCGGTAAAAGGGGGTTCGAGGAGTTCTTTTCGTTACAAGAACGGAAAATCAAATACGTTGCGTTCTGTTTTCTAAGTGAAAAGAACAATACAAATAACAACCACAGAATAAAATATTTGACTTCTGCGATTGTCGGTACCGACAAAGATAATGACATTGATAAAGCGCACATTGCCTATTTAAACAATGATATCATTTCCAAAATTGTTTGGTCAACGGGACGATAGGGTAGAAATGAATAACTGGGGAACATTACACTCTCACCGCTTTTAATTCAAAACATACCGTCTTTCCTGAAGAGCCGGGACACTGCAGCAGGTTCCGTGTCGGTTTAAACTGCTACAAATTAGTATTTTTTATTGCATGCCCTCTGATAGCACCTCTATAATAAAATAGATAATGTAGCATAGCTCTGGCTAAATTAACAGGATATTAAGATACAGATTTCTGGTATTAATTAGGCCTAAAACGTACCAGTGGCCTAAAACGTATTACCAGCACAGTGCGGTGCAGTGCAGTGACACGTAGGAAAACTCACCAAGTTATCAGACCAAACTAGCCAAGGCACAAAAGCAAACTCTAATCACTTAGACAGGCAAGTCTTGACCAATAAAAACGCAGTGCACTGTTAGAAAATAAAACAAAAAACGTATATAGAATTTTATACAAGAATATTTATTAATATACTTAAAAGAATTACACAGACCTCATAAAAATCATAGATTATATAAAACATTAAAAGGTTGTGTTCTGAGCCCATTAAATATCAATTTGAAAAACGTATCACCAGGTGGAATTCTGAGACGTGCAGGTTAAAGTTCGAAAGTTGCTGTCCAGCTGATCAGGTGGCAGAATTAGTGGCAAGAGGCCCACTGTTAGAGGCTGTGATCGGGGACCAGGGAGCTGGGAGAGAGCAGGTGCTGGCGTGTGTACTCCCACACCAGCAGGGCGGCGCTAACGTGCACATTGAGGGAACGTGTAACACCATGCTGGGGAATCTCCACGCAGACGTCTAGCAACTGCAGCAAGTTAGCTGGGATGCCTTCTCGCTCGTTACTGTCCAGAAAAAGAGAGAGAGGGAGAGGACATGGCCAGGGGATTAATTAAGCAACTGAGCTCGGAGGAATTACACCAGACCCACCATACAAATCCAGACAGCGAGGCTCACACAGAGAGGAATTAACCAGCCAGCTGAAAATTAGAGGGACTCCACAATGTTGGGTCTTATAATTTGCCTGCTGTTATGCTGATAGTCCTGCATAGACAAAAGCTAGCATGCGGAGTTTCCTTTGTGTATACGCTGATAATCCTGAACAATCCTGCACATAAGGTATCAATAGGAGCATGTGAGTGAAGGAGAAATGGGTGCAGCCACCTAGTGGTAACAGTGTTATATTACATACAACACAAGCAGTGTTCAACTCCATGCACCTTCCAGGGGGAAAAATGGTCCTCCCAAAAATATTCACATGAAAAATATTCACATGCATGTCCTCCCATCATGATACCCCCCCCCCCATATTCCATATTTCATATTTCATTTTGAAACAGCATTAGTCTTTAGGAACAAATGTTTCCGACACAGATGATATGTTTTTGCCCCAATCCTCAGCGCTCTCTCATTGAGGTAATCATGACAGCAGCATGCCCGGACGTGTCCTCGTATCATGGAGGGAGGCAAAACATAGGTGGGGGCAGGTGGAGCAATCAATTAGGGTGATGAAATTAAAGAGCTGTGTCAGCTGCGGTGCACGGAGAGGGAGGGGCATTGTTTTAACGTAGATTGTGACCAATCACAGGGCTGCTGTATTGCTGCGGGAGTCTGCAGCGCCACAGGCTGGACTACAGCTGTAAGGTATCAATAAGGTCATAACACAAGGCAGAAGGTTCTAATATGGGAGAGATTAGTGTTGGAGTTTCGTTTTTTTGCAGCTTTGGTTCTGACACAGGTCATGATACGACTCGAGAACACAAAACTGTTATTCCCTCCTCAGTGATGGGAGAGAAGGCATTGCAGCCCACAGTGGGTGGGATAACTGTGCGCCGTCAATCAATGGCAACCAACACGGCAACAGGAAGTGAGCTAAATCAGCTGACAGTGCATGGGATAATCTCAGCCACCGGTCTCAAGGCTCTCTACACCCAGGTGGGCAGCCACTTAAGCTGCTATTACAACAGGCCAAGGAGATGCTATTTTTGGATTTGAACCTATTCAACATGTCTTCTTTCCATGGTACAGAAGCAATTACTGTGTGGGTAGAAGTATAACTGTATTTATGGGTAAATAAACCAGCGAGCAATAATAGAAGAGACGGGGAACAGGTATGGAACGCATTTATGACTGGCGGCAGCGGACACATGGGCAGACGCCTACCCCAGAAGTAGGAGGGTCTTTTCAGGGAACCTGTAGTTCTGCAAACTTTGGCTGTTCGCTGTCTGCTCCACACCCACAATGCAGTAACCTTCTCTCTTTTTCAACTGTAAGTAGTCCGCCAGCTCCGCAGGCTTAACCTTCCGAGAAAGGACTCACAAATGTTAAAATAGCTTCGACTGTGCAAAAAAAAAAAAAGTTTCCTTATGGAGTTATTTTTCGCTGTAAAAGACTGGTAGACAAGGAAAATATGGCAGGAGATGCAGGACCACTCACCTCCAAAAGGGGGAGCCACAGTTCGGCAGACACGCTCAGGGCCTGGAAGTGCTTGTCGCTGACGTGTCGGAGGCTGTCCAGCACCAAAGTGCTGGCACCAAAGATCTCGCACGTTCTGCACAGCCCTGCACATAAGCCCCGGTGAGATTCGCGTAGCTACGTCAGCGTGTTCACCAACATGCAAAGAAGGCTGACTGAATATTTACAAGGCAAGCGATTAAAAAGCCATTATGCATATTTATCCTACATGCTTCGACAAATCATCCAGCCTTTTTCTGTCTGGCAGTATTTGTTTTTATTAAAGTACGTATTGTCATCGCAAACCGGAAGCACATTTTACGTAAGGATTACTATGTTTTTATGATCGCACACAGCAGAGCGTTTACCCAGCTTTTGCCAATGGACATACCACCTCTGCTTGGTAACTGACTTCATCTTAGTGATCTGGGCAGTTACAGGAGCGTGAATCATCCCGTCTGTGTTGAATTTCACATGGCACCATTTATAAATGTATTGCCTGTAGTTGGATTTACTGTATACCCCCTGTATTACACATGGATTACAATAAAACATTGAAAATTGAAACTTGTGTTCCCAAATATAATCAACACCGCCCCCCCCCCCCCCCAACTGGCATGGAGGGAGGTGGGGGAAGGAGAGATGATCGGAGGGGAGAAGTGTTTATTTGGGTGATGTAAGTGAATGACGGTGCTCTTTTTAACCCCGTCTCTCATCAGCCACTTACCACCTAGGTTGGTGGGCTTGTCGATAAGTGAGGCGACCACTAGGAGGGCGCCGTGGAGCTTGCCGAGGCGTGCTGCCCTCTGCTGGGAGGGCAGCTGCAGGTCCGGGTCCTGCTCTTGGATGCTGGCTCTCCAGGGCGTGATTTTCTTCTGCACGTCCGCCCAGCGCTCTTCTCGCTCCGTCTCACCTGACATTCACAAAGGCAAATTCTGCTCACTCGCAGGATGCTGCACGTGCCATTTGCGGTTCAGACGGGCGCTGCAGCTCACGCACAGGAGCACAGTCACTAACGTGTGGGAAAATGCATCTTCCTATTTTCCCTAATATGTAATGTTCCTCACTCTCCCTTAGCTCCTGTCCTAACCCACAGGCGGCATGTTTTTCATTGCTCATATCTGTAAAAGTGCTTCTTGCTTAGCCGTGTCCCAAACTTAGTGACAAAAGTTAAATGTCTGCATTTGTTCAATAAGACACAATGGCTTCAATGCAAACATTACCAGCCAAATGAGTTTCTGTACTGCCCCTGTAGTACAGAACAGGGAGAATGATGCATATAAATACAAAACAATCAAAGTAGACAACTAGTAGTTTTGTCTAGAAAGTAGACAAAAGTAGACTATCTGGTTTTCTTTCCCTTTGCTATTTACTCGTCAGCTTCATAAACAGTGTATGTCATTTCGTAACACAAACTCTGTTGACTCCTCTGTTCTGTCCCAAGTTATTTCTACAGCTCTATCAACGAAATGTGTCCCTTCCTCCCCTGATGATCTTGTCTCCACTCCACAATCCTATCTGACTCATTAGATCTTGTTGCCCCCTTGAAAACCAAACTGGTCTCCTTTACTAACCCTGCCCCATGGTATACTCCTGAGCTGCGTTGCATGAAACAGAAAGGCCGGCAACTTGAGCGACTACTCAAGAAAACCCACCTTTCTGTCCATGCTGAAGCATACAAAGATCATATGACCTGTTACAAGGATGCCCTACAAAATGCGAAATCTGTCTACTATTCTAGTGTCATAAACAATAATAATAAGAACCCAAGCATCCTGCTCTCTACTGTCAGAAGATTATTTAAGCCCCCTGAACATAACATTTCTCCCACTACGGAAATGTGTAATTCCTTCCTTCAATTTTTTGATTCCAAAATTTATGCTATTTATGCCTCTCTGGACAGAAATCACTCAGATGCTGATCAAGTCTTTCTATCTCCTCCCAGTGTCCCAGCTTCAACCTGGTCTCTGACTAATTTTTTGTCTGTTAATGTGTCTCTGGTCCATGACTCCTTCCTTTGCTCGATTTAAGCACAGCCTCTGATAAAGTCCCACATGCCATTCTTATCCAGAGACTCCACAATCTAGGAGTTTGTGGGGCAGCACAAAACTGGTTTATTTCCTCTCTCACAGACAGAAAACATTTCATTACCCTATCCGGTCAGACATCAGACATATCAGCTGTCACCCGTGGTGTTCCCCAGGGCTCTGTCCTGGGGCCACTGCTCTTCATCATTTACAGTTGTGTGCAAAATAATAGCAGTCTGACATCACTAACCTGATCCATCACTGTTTTTGGTAGAAATTCATTTTCTGCCTTTTTCTACATG
>JAODLD010000069.1:19524412-19545912 GCA_026781065.1 Mormyrops boulengeri | reverse complement strand
AAATTAATCCACAGCAACCCTGTGATTAATCTGATTAAAAATTTTAATCGTTTGACAGCACTAATATATATATATATGCGTGTATATATAAATCAAAAAAAGAAGCTGCTTTGGATAAACAGCTGAAATGAAAAGGAGTTCAATAATGAAAAACAAGTTTGCAAATTCAGTAATGAGAGACTGCAAAAGCCAGTTCTGGCCCCCCTCACCTCACGCAGCTCCCCACTTAGCCTGCGCAGGATGAACTCCTGAATTGGTTTGGCCTCCCTCAGGACAAGCATTTCTATGGCTGCTGATACCTCATCTGTGGGCAAAAATTAATAAATTAAAACATTAAACCACAAAAAAATGTATGGTATGACCCCACTTTCACAGAGACAAGTACCCTAGTTAGAGTAGATACACAGTATCCTCCACTAGTTATGGATTAGACTAGTTAACTGAGTATTACCTCACAAAACCAGTTAAAGCAATGTATTTGAATAAAGGCAATGCGGTTGACCAATGGGGAGGCCTGATGGAAAATACAGCTACAGAAGAGCTATTTAAAGGACTAATTCAGCAAACCTTGCATTCTCATTAGAGGCTGTAAAACAAAGGCTGTACAGTAGAGCCAGTGATGTGACACACCCTTCTGTGCCCGAGGGTCATCGCTGCCAGGCCTCATCCGCAGCTGCAACACGCGCAAAAGCAGCTGGAGGCTTTTATCAGCCTTCCTCAAGGGCAGGTAGACGTTGGTGCCAAGCCGACTCAGGGTGTCAAGCAGGGGGCGTAGCAACTCTTCCAGTCCCCCAGGTGATGCACCGCCGGGTCGTCGTTGCTCCACGTCCGCACAGAGGAACAGGGCTCGGGCCATGAGCTCTGCCTCCCAGGGATCTGGTAAGCCACCAGTCGAGTCTACAGCAAAGGGGTCATGGGTAGCTATTGACAAAGTCCTCCTGAAGGGAGGGAGCCAGCAAGCTGTAGGAATCCAACATATGGGCTTTTGGAAAGCTTTTGGTGGGACTAGCTAATGGGCTCACCTGCGCAGGCTGGGACCCGGAGGAAAGAATCTAGCTGGTCACACACAAAGCGTCTCAGGGACCCCCCCTGGAAGGTTGAGGCCCTCGAAAGCTCCGCCTCCAGTTTCAGGCGTGGATCAGGTTTAAAATGCTCCTCACTCTCCAGCAGCCAATCACACACCTGAAAGACACACACACACACACAAAGGTCAAATCAAATTTCAGCATGTAAACAATGACAGCAGGGGGTATTCTACAAAGCGAAATTTCCCAGATAACTGGATAACTCCAAATAGGAAGAGTGTCCCATTGGAGGAGAGGTAAGTGACATGCCTATTGGACAATCCTAAAGTCTGTCTGGCTAATGAAAAAAGTCTGTTTTGTAGAATATCCTCCAAGTGTATTCCATCCATTCATCCAAAGTACTTTTCTAGTACAGGGTTGTAGGAGGCAGGGCCTGGAACTTATCCCAAGGCAGTATTTTATGTTTAATAAAGTCACAACCAACAAAAGAGTACATATACGGGTTTGCATCAGTCAGCTATGATATGGTACAAAGCAGGGGTGCACCCTATATGGGAGGCTGGTCCATCTCAGAACATACACACACACACACACTCACACACTCCAGGCAATCAAACCACAGGCCTCCTGACTGCAAGCGGAAAGCAAAGCTTACACATGTCTATATATAAAGATAATTACAAAATGCAGCCAAGCAGACAATTTCATCACCCACTAAATGGAAGACGTTCCCCCAGTCTAGACCCCTAACCAAGCATTTTGTACCTGATCCCAGAGCTTCGTGCCTCTGCACAGTGACTCATCCGCACGGAAGTGCGCTAGGAATCCGAGGACATCAGCCAGCGTCACTGTGGCCTGCAGTGTGGAGAGGGACTCTGCTTAATCCCTGTTATTAGAGTCAGACGATGGTAAATATTTCACCTTTACCTTATCTGTTTGTATATATTTCGTATTAACAAAACAAACAAAAAAAAAAAAACATCCTTGAAGTGCTCCTGTGGTCTCAAAATATTTTGATGGGAAATAGCTGAAATTGTACAAAAGGAAAAAATAAAAGTGTCCTACCACATCTGTCAGATAGAGGGCGCTTTGCAACAAGAAGCCCTGAGCTGCTCCTCTGAGTAGCACCTGGTGAGTGATCATGGTGCAATGCAACACCTCCCTGTAACATCCCGGAAAATGTTAAATTAAACACCTTTGCTAGCTTTAACCTCCACTTTAGCTCAGAGGAACACATTTCCTTGTCAGAATAATGACTGACTGATTGACATAAGTATTCTTCACACATCTGAAATGTACAATATGATAACAACAGCACCAACAAAACAGGTGTAGAAGAATTGAATACAATTTTTTTGCATTTTTTCCACAATACACATTTTCCAGCTTCCCTATGATGATCTCTCTGGAAAAGCCTGCATTTGACAGTTTAGCTTGGGCCATTTAAACTTTTAACAGAACCCTCACCATTCTACTCAGAGATACTGCACAGCCTGACATAGTAAGATAAGATAAAGTTTACTGATCCCTGTGCATACAGCAGTGAGGTATGTAAAGTCCAGACAAACAAATATATAATGCAAAATGAAGAAAAGGGCAAAAAAGCACACATAGTGCAAGCAAAAACGGTGGACAAACAAAATATCGTGAAAGAATATTAAGAAAATAATGCAAATATAAATAAATAAATAGATGGCGTGCAGCATAGTGGTGCAGTGGTTAGCACTGCTACCTCACAGCATGAAGGTCCTGGGTTCAGTCCCGGGCCCTTTCTGTGTGGAGTTCGCACGCTCTGCCCGTGTTCATGTAGGTTTTCGCCGGGGGCTCCAGTTTCCTTCCACAGTCCAAAAGTGTGCAGGGTAGGCTGACTGGCATGTCTACATTGGCCCTGTGTGAGTGTGAGTGCCCTGCGGTGTGTTGGTTCCCGCCTGCTCCCATTGCTACCGGGATAGGCTCCACGACCCCAGTGGGGATTAAGTAGTTATGATGGATGGATGGAATAGACGGTGTATGTAGTGGTTTTGGCTCATTTACTCCCAGTCTAAAATGGGACAGTCCCAAGCAGCTAGATTACCTAAGTGCCTGCAGGCCTGGGGGGCCAAGCGCCGGGCAGGGGGGCAGGCAGGACAGAGCCTGGGACAGGAAGAGGATGGGGACTGCGCACCAGTGGCGAGAGCCCAGCCTTTGGACCAGCTGCAGCAACACCTCATCTGAAACGTATGCATGCAGCACAGACATCAGGCCCTGGGCATTATTCCTTCTGTCCTACAACCACCTATCCCAGTTAGAGTGGCGGCGGCGGCAGGGAGCCTGTCCATAGCAGCACAGGTGGCAAAGCTGATTAAAGAACGCTAAAGAAAGAATACAGCTACCAAGTTACATTAATACTTGCAGGCATTATGTGTGATATGACTATGTGGTTGAAATGTGAATAATCAACTAATTTTCCTCATTAAAAAAAAACTGCCAAATTTATCCATGCTGCAAAACTTTACCTACACAGTTCAGGCTCTCATGAACTTCCTCTCTTAAGGGTATAACAGCTGGGACTATTCTGGGATGTGAACAAACGTCCTTCTGCATTTGATTCTAGTACTTAACCGCTTTGCTACCTGTTTCCCTTGAGCGCCCTCAGTGCAGGCCACCTACTTCTCTTCTCCTGCGGTAGGCTGCCTATGAAGGTGACCATGAAGTCCTGCAGCTTGGTCCCGACCTCTGGACATTCTCCGATGCTCTCCCCGGGAGACCTGGGGGTAGGGGGTGAGTTTATCAGTCTATCAGCAAAGTAAGCAGGCAGTGAAGCTACACATCCCGCCCCACCCCCCACCCCAAGGACAATATATGACAAGCAACTCCACTTAACGCTTAGCAGAGGAAGCAAACCAGAAACATCCCTCAGTCAGGAAGACAGCACTAGATAACAGTAACACCAGATAACCAACACTGAACTAAACTGATCACACTTTGGCAACTCCATGTTTACCTAACCCTGCTCCCCCAAACAGGCCATCATGATGATTTCCATTTGCAAAACACCAAGGTTATTTTCGACTTCGTAATTTTATTGCCACTTAAGTATGGAGCTTGTTTTTTTTTTTACTGGAGTTGTAATTCTTCGCTAGGTTCAGTTCCACTGAATGAAGAAAGAATCAAAACATCCACCAAAAAATCAAGTCATTTTTATTTGCAAAAATTCATAATTTTTAATAAATACCTCCCAGAAACGAGTGTACATTAATAGTGCAATATGTTTAGATAACTATGAAAGACATATGATACTAATCATTCACATGAAGCACAGCTACAAATGTAAACTTTCCTGTTTAATCCGCAACAGCATGAAAAATAAAGCTGTGAGCTTCACATTAGGCCAAGAGGATGTTTTGTGCTCTGAACTAACAGCTTCTCACCTATGGAAGAGCGAGCTCTCAGCCAGAACATCCAAGAAGGGGCCAACAGTGAACTGGAACAGAGAGGAGGATTAACTCAGTCACACTAATGCCATGTTCATGGACAAGACAGAGTACGACAGACTTAGTAATAGCCATTCAATAAAACCATATCTAAATCCACAGATTGAAACCATAGCACACGAGACAGGTACAGTATTCACCATTTCTGCAGGCTCCAAGCACAAAGATGAAAACTCATAACCATGCAACACAAGTGATGTTCATGTTATGTCAACACAACCTTCCAGAACAAGTATCCAGTACAGAGGTGCAGATGCAAATTAATACCGAAAACTATGTATTACATGCCAAGTGTACGCCATCTAAAGAAATTAAAGGACCGTCACCTATGTATCATGACTATGATACTCTGCTTTACTCAATGCCACTTCCAATTTTCTCCCTTCATCCAGTCACCCATCTATCTATCCAGCCATCACAGGGTCATGGTCAGCTTGGTGCACATTTCAAGAAGCAGAGAACTACATTTTTGGTTTTTTTTTCTTTTTCTTAATTCAGTTATATTCCTTTCTGATGGGTACAAAAGTACAGTTCATTAACAAATGTAAGCATGCAACCTTCTGCCTGTTAACACGTCCGTCTCCTGCTTCTGCAGCAACACACAGACGATAGTAAACAGACAATTTAGCTGAGCTGTGCTCAGATAAATACTAACGCACCTGTGAAAAAGCCACAGCAAAGGCAGGGCATCGCAGCACCCGCAGACCCAGCAGGTGACACACCCCCTCCTTCATAACGGTCTTGTTCTCACTGTGGAACATGCGCTGGTACACAGACAGCAGCCATGAGGGGTGGAGCAGGGTGGGGCCTGAGAGAGGGGGTCAGAGAGTGGGAGGAGATGAGGGAGGGCCAAAGACAAATCAGGAGGTTGCAACAGCGTCAAATGGCTGGACCCAGCACACAATGCAGAGACCTACCTCGAATGTCACTCACAGTGGCCTCGATCAGTGTGTCCATCCTATTGAGCACAGGCCGAACCACGTGAATCTGTGGGCCAGAGTCACATTATATATGGATAACAACAATCCCACTAGCCAGTGGACAAAAGAAAATCAAATAATGAGATCAAAGTTAAACAATGCGTCTCAAAACATCTTCGTTAATGTCCTGAGACAGAAAAAAAGGAAAAAAACTGGCAAAGGCATGCACTTCTCACACATCATATGTGAATCATGTATGTCGCTACCTGGTTTTCATCAAGAGTCTCCATGATCAATGCATAGTCCTCCCAGAATTCCCTGAGAAGCTGGCTCTTCTTTGGTACCCATGCGAATAAACTCTGGTCTGCAAAAAAGTCGATTAAAATCCATATACCTGATAATGCAAAATATTCAAACATCCAGTACTCCTATTAAAGCCCACTATGACATGAAGTACACTACAGTCCAAACTCCACAGTGTTATTGTTGATGCCAGGCTTACCTTCACGACATGCATTACCACTGTGAAAATCGACGTTCTCTTCATCGGACAGCGCGACAGCCCTCTTTAATAGATACAAAGCCCGTTTGCGCGACACGCTGTCCCTGTGCGTCAATCCCGCTTGAACGATCTTCCAAAACTGCTGGGACTGGTGTGTGTCAACATTAGCAGGAGAACCGCTACTGGAATGAAACAGGTGGTCTGAAAGCGCAGTTAGACACAGCAAGACACGAGCTGTCACTGCAGGCGTGCTGTCATTTTCGGGCCAGCAGCTCAGATCACCCCAAATGCGTCCCAACAGGACTGCTCTCCTCTCATCAGGGCAACAGGCGTTAAGCAAAGTCATCAAAACGCGAACCAATATCTTCGAAGCAACGGAATCGGAGCCGGCATTGATGCACATTAAAGCGGATGACAGCACCGTCGCTGTCAGCTGCTCGTTAGACGAAATAATAGGTATTAGAACAGCCAAGACTTCGATTGCAACGTCTTTACTTAGTCTTTTCTGTTCGGGGTTTTCTTCGCCTGCTTCATCTTCCGTCAGCTCCAGTACCGACAAAGTAACGTTTATCAACTTTTCCGACAGCTCTTCGTCACAAATCTTAACACAAACGCCCAACAGCCCGCACACAGCATTAAGCAAATCCTTGTTTTTACCCCTGAGTTTACAGACTGACTCGTATTCGCTGGATATTTTAAACAGTAGAGGCACGCAGTGTTTCCATGCTACATCCTCGACTTTTTTCTGGAACGCCGCCTCTCTCGGACATCCGGTGTGACAATTATTGGCTCCGATATTATGTCTGTCTGACTCCTTGTAATGTAGACTATGAATTCCATCGATTAATACGGCAAGTTCTTCAACAAGGTCTATCTCCGGCCATGTGTCACGCGGCCAGCAAAGAGCGTTTAACACTAAATCGGGGTTCGAGCAGCCAGACAAAAGTGCATTGATTAAAACAGAAGGCATTTCAACCACGGTACTGAGACAACAGAGAAAACAATAGTGCACTTTTCTACGCGTACCGGTATTTAACACGACGGCTTCCCACTTTTCCACATGGCTCTCTGAATTGCGCATGCGCCCTGTCGCTTTCTAGTGACGTTTTTGTTTTGGACGTGTACGGAGTATTTGATGGGTCAATCGTGATTATTACGCGAGTGCGTTTAACATTCATATGAAACGTTATTTTGAGCGTAAAATACATCTGAAATTATGTCACTTTCGCTTTTGAAGAAGCTGGTGCTACACGCAATCATATTTGTTTTGTCCAGCGCTTAAACTGATGTGTATACCATTGTGATAACCCCAATAATTGAAATTACCTCTCTCTGAATAAATCGAAATAAGTTGTATATTTGTGTACCATTTTTCATTGTTGGTTTATGAAGCGGTCGTAACCAAATAAACAATACGCTAATATACTCGGGGCAGCCTCTGTGCCTGTGAATGGTATGAGCCCGGCATCGGCAGAATAGCCACATGTCCGCGGGCCCTTAACCCCCCCCCGTTTCATGTGTGCCACTGCAGGTGACGCCGAAGCTTGATCTCACATGTCGGTGTGTCAGGGAGATCAAGATGCGGTAGGTGAAAAGAACTATTTTTTTGTCTGTTCTACACAGTGCAATTCTTCTTTTCTTAATCATTCTATCAATACTTGTTCTACTTTATTTTTCTATATATAGAAATGTATATACTGTAGATTGTCGATGCCATTGTACTGTATTTCTCATTCTTTATTTTTTATCATATAGGTGCCGCTGGATGATGTGTTAACTTGCGTATTTTCAGTGAACACCCATACACCGTCTTTCCACAGTCATTTATTATATTCGGCTCCTAAATCTGGGTGCCTTTCACTGAAAGGAGAAGATACAAAGTTTGAGTTGAAATATCCAAACACCCCAGCTGCAAGCACGCTTTCATGGCAGTATTACAGTACATTGGGTTAACACCAGGTTTGCATTGTAGGATACAGAGCTATGTAAAATAAACATAAATGTAAACAAAAAGGGTGGAAATATAGTAAACCTGATTGTTGTCCGTACCGGAAAAAATGTTTATTTTCCAATTCAGGACAAATGTGGGGAAAAATAACTACAAGGGGCCCTCAGGTCTGTACATATAAATTTTGTATACAGCACATTAATATAGATTGTGCAAACTTTGCACAATGATTAAGATTACATTACAATAGAATATTAAAAAATACAAAACAGTAATAAAAAAAAAATGAAGATATTACATGTCAATGTCAGTGTTAACATACTTAATACTGGCAATAACAATAAACCATACGGGTGATGGTATCATTCATTGCAACAATGAATGCTTTAATCAGTTATCAATAAATAATGTTACTATGGTATTAAAAAGAATAAGAATGAATTAATTCCGGGAAGAGAAATTTAACATGCATGGATAGTTCTAGGGACACCTGCAGACATTTGCGGCATCGATGTAATTAAACACGCTGTCTCAATGACAGGAAAACAGACAAGTGAAATCTGAAATCTTTATCGACTTCTCCAATACTGACATAACAATTAACAGTGACAAAAGTACAGTATCAATATTGTCATTAGTCAATTTTCCCATTATTGTATGATTACAAATATTACTTATTAACAGTGACACCACCCAGATCGAGTAGACAATGTTCGGCAGTGATAACCATCAAAACCTTTGAAAGCACCAAACAGAACCACACATAAACCGATCTGGATCAGCTGTGGCTCTCTATGTAGCCACCTGCATGCAATGTTTTCTGCGGCCCGCCTCGACAACTTGCAATTACCGAATGCAATTCCATCCAGTAAGCAATGCTTTTAAATTTGTTAATGCTGGGATTTATATTAGTAGGAAGTTGAAAGCTATCAATGCATTGAAACATGACAAGATAATAAAATATATATGCAATTATGAAGAATATGAATTATTGGGGAAAAAAAAAACACTGACAAACACATAAATACAAAGAGTCAATACAAAGCGTGTCGTGGGAGATACTTGGTGACCAGCCATCCAGGTAAAATTCACACAACACGAGCTTCCTCCTGCATCTCCAAATTTATGGGTTACTTGAGTTTAAACCACTGTATCTAGGCAACAACAAAGGCTCTCTTTCACAGTATGATTTGTCCATTAGGTTACAGTCCTAAGTGGAAACACCTGCAATCACAACACAATGGCGATGTGGCTTGTCTGATGAACAAGGGTCGGCTTCCTTTCAAAGCCGCACATGTGCACACGTGCTCACAGTGGGTCCCTGTCACACCTACAAAAGTCCCAGGCTGTCACCTGGTGCAGTAGTGAAAACGACGGGATCCAAGCTACAACAGCATCCTCTAGTGCTTACAGAATAAATTCCAGCAGTTGCTCATCCCCTAGTGTGTCCAGAGACAGGCAGTTTGTGGACCTTCGGCCATAGAAGGTGGGTTTGCCAGAGTTCTTGGCTGGGTAGTAGCTGTGGCCCACGGGGGAATCCAGCTGGGACTTCGGCAGCCCGAAGGTGAAGCTGTGGGAGGTATCAAGCAGATGGGAAGTACCAAAGTGGGTAGGGTGCTTGATCAGGCGTACGTCATCCAGGCTTTGGCTGTGCCGGTCAACAGAGAGCCGAGCCTTCTGCTTCAGCACCTGGGAGACACAGCAGCAGTCATGGTAAGGGCAGACAACATTCATGCTAGGCCTGCTGCCACCTGGAGCAAGACCCAGAATTCCCTCCTCCAGGTCCATCAATATAATTATTTCACGCACAGCATTTTTTTCCTCAATACAGGCTAGAAAATCTCTCCCTTATCAGTTTCACGTTTAGTGGCCTGAAATTGCTCAGCAAAAAAGAAAAAGACTTAAAAAACAAAACAAAGTAAGTTCATTTCTTTATTTGCCGTCACCATTGGTTTTGCTCCATTTGCTTATAATGTGAAGACTTTTTGGGAACCGAGGCGACCACTGTAAAGGTAATAAAAGCTAACTGCACTGCAAAATGAAAGTGAAGGTGAAAATGAGCATGGGGGCGTGCGGATATCAATAGAAACAATTAGAATTTTAATTAAGCAGCTAATTGAAGAGGGCGATATAAGCACAATTAACACAGATGCTACACCATCTTTGCGCAACAAATGAATAACTTGCCATCACTCTCTGACCAGCTAGTCCTGCACAAAACACAGCTATGCTTTGGAGAAACCATTCTGGGATCAGTTTAGGAGAATCATATTATCTCTCCCTGGGGACTGACCTCTTGCAGGGGGTCTGTGCTTCGCAGATTCACCTGGCAGTCAGACATGTCAGCAGACTTCACTGTGCCGTCTGCAAGTAAGTCATAGTAGTTATGCAGAGAAAATTCTAGATTATTGCTGTCTATATCCTCACCAGGACATGAGATCTACTTTACAACAACTTAAAGCAACAATTATTCTTTTTATTATTGATAACAATAACAATAAATAATAATAATAAAAATAAGAGGGGTGTAAATGATAAATCTGTCGATGTCTGAAATGTTACTATGTTTATAATATAATTCGATCCCGTAATTCATGATTGATATTTTGAATGCAGTGAAATATAAGCTGATTTTAGTGGAATTTGAATTCAAAATACTTAAAATGGAAAATAAAACGGTTGTTAACAACAGAATATGTTGAAAAAGCCACACATCTCAAAAACACCAAAAAAAATCTGCACAAGAAGCATCTCTGTCTTACTATCTGAAAACGCAGGAACTAGATTTATTTGGGAGAGATAATTTCACAGCTTTTAAAATTCTTTTGGCAGTTTGTTGACGTATCGTAATGGTTTAATAGTATGAATTGATATTTCTTAAATAATATGAATTGATATTTGTCGATTAAACCATATCGTAGCCTTAACATGTCGATATATCAATTGTTATACCCCTAAATAATAATAATAATAATAATAATAATAATAATAATAATAATAATGACAGTGTCTGAATAAGTTCAGTTGGTATGTCTGATATTATACTCGTGTAATCACTTCTAAATACAGTAGTTCTGCATTCAGCAAAGCTAAATTGAGTTTCACCAATCTGCAGAAAGGGGGCAGCAGAGACTCATATTAATAATATGCATTCTACGTTTTGTTTTGAAAATAGTAAATTTGCCTAGTTTCGCAATAACCTTGTTTGGCAGAGACATTAATGGCAGCGAGGCACGCAATAACATTCCAGAGTGATGAGCTGTAAAGGTGCCCATCTGCCGCGCGTCTAGCTCTACCATCTCACCTTCGTGGTCGGTCTCGGAGGGTAGGACTGGGCAGTCAACGGATATGCCCTTCAGCAGCTGGGCCAGTCGCAGTATCTCCTCAGGGTCATCCACGGACACCCCCTCGGGTTCGTCTACATTGAGCTCAGCCTCTGAAATGGACACGAATTGGCAAGTGAGTGGACAGAATACTCAAGAAACTAAAACAGCAACACAATGCTAGTCAAAGCTCTACACATAACCAACTCAATTGTATAAGACGCATTTCTTTCTACAGTGCAGTTAGAGCCTTTACTGGTTACGTGATCTCTCTCGTAAACTTCCAACATGCAGAATTTCACGTTCACAACACCAGTGACACAAGACTGTTTCCTAATATTCACAAAGACAAGGCTTCTGTTTGCCAATGCATAATTGACATTCCAGTTTGAATAGTTTTCTTGTCAGTCATTCTGACGTTTTTAAGTGTGGTTTACAAACACACACACACACACACACACGTTTGTAATTATATTTGTTTGTAATTGTATTTGTGGGGACTCTCCATTCATTTCTAGGGGAAAACTCTTATCCCAACATGATGACCTTAACCCCTACCCAGCCCTAACCTTAACCATAATTAACGAAACAAAACTTTTGGCATTTTTACTTTTTTGATTGCATTCACAGACCTTTGTGGCGACCTGAAGAAATGGTCCCCACAACGTCAAAATAACAGGTTTTTATTACATTGTGGAGGACATTTGGTCCCCACAATGTAATATAAACACAATCCACGCACACACTCACACTGAAATTTTCCTATTAAGCAACTTTGCTCTGGTTTGTGTCTATACAATATTCATCCAGTGACTTACTGGATGCTAGATTTACCAGTTGCAGTTCAGCAGGCTCAGCCGTGTTAACAGCTCACTGACCTTCCTCCTTCTCCTCTGGCCGCGCCTTGCCGCCTGCATCGATACCAGATTTGTGGGAGCTGTTGTGGCTGGCGGCCGAGCTGAAGGGTTTGGGGAGGCCCTCTGTCAAGCCCGGCTGCTGGGTGTCCACCTCGATGCCCGAGCTGTTGGTGGAGCGCCGGGATAGGCCGGGGCTGCCGTCGCTGCCCGCAGGGTCCAGGTCCAGGTCGTCGCTGATGTAAGACTCCCGGTACCGCTTCTTTTCTGTTGGGAGGGTCAGAAGGTACAGGGAAACGTAGAAAAACTTAGAAACCATAATCATACATTCAGCGACTGAGAATTCTTCATTTTCAAAATGTTTCAGACCATCCATTGCAGAGCTCTTTCATCCACAGATATGCTCATAACGTGGTAAGGCCTACTGACCCTCGCTCTCCTCCAGCTGCCGCAGGTGCCTCAGCACCGGCTGCAAGTTCATGTAGAGCCGGTGGCTGTTGCTCAGGTGCTGCAGCAAGTGGCGCGAGCGGAAAGGCGAGCCGGTGTAGTACACCAGCTTCCTGGCAGAGGGCAGCCCGTCC
Organism: Mormyrops boulengeri; assembly: GCA_026781065.1. Classification (NCBI taxonomy): domain Eukaryota; kingdom Metazoa; phylum Chordata; class Actinopteri; order Osteoglossiformes; family Mormyridae; genus Mormyrops; species Mormyrops boulengeri. The sequence continues at coordinate 19,533,286 of JAODLD010000069.1, read as the reverse complement.
GGCTGGATTTCAAACTTCTTACCCTGCAGATGGGATGAGAGCAACAGGCTCATAACCCTCAAGCTTAGCCCAAGGACCACGGCTACCCAGTACGTAAAACAGCTCCCTCTTTCCAGCCTTTTCTCATGCTACTTGGCTGGATAAATAAGATTTAAGTGCAACACGATGAGGCATCAGACACTAAGCCATCTTTTGAAACCCCTTCAGAGAATGTTGGCCGTTTTCATGACGGATCTGCATTATGTATGAGTTACAGTTACAAGGCAAAAATGGCCGAACAATACATCTCCATGGACAAAAGGCTCTGGAATTTTCGGAAGAACACACCAGGAAGGTGAGGCGTCCCACGTTGAACCAGGGGAAGTCGTAGATAAGCTGCCGCACGTTGTTCGCCTCCTGAGGGTGTAAAGAGGGGAAGGAGAGGGTGGGTTAGCACAGCGTGCAGAACTGAGCACAATGTCAGCCATTAAAGGAGCCATGAAGACAGTCCCCGCTGGCAGATCCTTCACGCATGTTACATGTCCATTATATGTTCATATGTACTAAAAAAAAATAGAAAAATGAGAACTGGAAAGAATGTCCATGCATCTAACCAGAGGACCAGAGGCAAGTAGTTGTTAAGGGGTTGGGTGTGGACCATTACATCATAATTAGAATCAATTACCGTATCATCACAGCTGTCCTGGAATGAATAAAAAATGTTCTGTTCTTATAAAGCAGTTAGATCATAAGCTCAGACTAAATAAAAGGGCACAAGTTAATCAAGCGTGACGGTTACCAGGGTGTATAATAAGACATCATAAGTCGCAGGAAATCCAGAAGAAAGCCGTTTTATTTTTATCTTAGATATTCTCAAAATTTCTAGTGACCCATTCGAAGGAGAATGTGGGAGTCACAGTTCAAGTCAAGAATACAGAAGTTCATAAGGTCAGCATCAGTGCGGGATGGTGCTGACAGTCTCCTTGGGGCGGGAAGTCTAATAGTGTTTGCCGAGCAAATATATAACCGGGGAACAGAGTCAGAGGCTTGACTCCGGGGTCGCCAGGAGGAAAGAGCAATCCCACAAGCCAGTGGGGTTTTTGGTTCTGCATGGCCAAAGCTGTGACCCCCCCCTGCTCGCCCCGCTAATCCACACTGATGGCTACTGACTGACAGTTTAAAAACAGGGAGCTCCAATCTTAATGGCCACCGCATTCCGTGCTTCCCTGCCATTGGAAAGCTGCTGACGCCCACCTCCCTGAGAGAAAACAGGGGCACGCTGGCTCACCTGATAAATCTGCATTCCTCGCAGGGTCAGGCCCAGCAGAGCCGAACCCCTCTCCTCCTTCTTGTCCTGTAGAATAAAACATTAAAACCTCTCTTAAAGGGGCTTTAAATGTTTCACATTTCTGAGCCCGATCTGCTAAACATCAGGGATATTCAGAGCTCAAAGGGCTGATGGAGTCTGATGAACCTGAAAGGCCTTGAATCGTTTAATGTGCTGCGCTGATAAGGCACCATGTAAGAGATTAAAGAGGCTCGGCCAGAACAAGGTGCATCGCAGCCTTTGATTTTAGAAAACAAAGCAGAGGGGTTATAAATCCATGGGGATGAAGGAGACTATCCTGAATCAGGTGGCTTGATGCTTGATAAGGATCTGCAGGCACTGCAGCCCGGACGGGTGCCTGACACCCATCAAGCCGTCCCCTAGATTACGGCTAATTACACACTCCGCTATCAGAGGGGTCACGCTAGCCTCTGACCCCGGGCCCCACCAGCCCTGTCTCCGTGTGACCCCTCACCTTCTGCAGCCTGTAGAAAGTGACGGGAACATCCTCGAGGCGGCAGGACTCGCGGATGAAGAGCAGAGTGGCGTCACGGGACGACATGCCCCGCAGCTCACGGTGCAGCTTGGGCCCGTGCCGGAGGAGGTAATCGACACCACGCTTCGCCAGGATCTGTGGCAGCGTGGGGGAGGGTCAGTGAGTCAGGATTGCGTGAAAAGATGCGTCATGGTGGACGTGAGAAGTGGTAAAGTCAGTCAACACACACATTTCAGCTACATGATTTAGGTTACACTAACCCCGCCCCTGCCCCCCCGCTCCCGCCATTACCCAGGGAGGGAAGTAGTCCTTCGGCTGGAAGTAGGCTGCTCCTCCTTCCTGGGGCCTGTTGTGCTGCGGGTGGTCCGGCAGGTCGGCCTGCAGGGCGTAGCCCGCCAGCTCGAAATACAACGCCTCCTGCTGGCGGCACTCAGAGCGCAGCACCCGCTCACGGATGTCCGAGTAGTACAGGCGTCGTGCCTTCCGGTCACTGAGGGAGGACAATGATGGACGTGAATAGCTGGACTTTGCAGGGAAAATAAGACCCAAAGTCTTTAATTTGTTACCGAAAGTTTGCACCTCGCACTTATTTAATGAACTTATGCTTAACCCGACTAGCTTTAGCCAAAAAAAAAAACAGAACAAAATGCTGAATTTTAAGCTGTTAAATTCCCCTTTAATAAAAGTGCCCGCCCAGCGACCACAGAGATAATTGCTGGTCTCAGTTACTTTTGCGGGGCGGGGGGGGGCACACTCACCAGATGAGCCGGCCATTCTCCACGTAGTACTGCACCTTGAGGCAGAGCACCAGGGGCAGGGCTCGTCTCGGTGGCCCCTGCAGGGGGAGCACAGCGCTGACGCACCCCTTCTTTGATGCTGTTTATATGCGAGGGCTTTGGAACCTCAGTGTTTCAGTCCACAGTTTACACTGCCAGACCCACAGTATGACTGAACATGGTGTTTTCCTTGCAGTTAAAGAGCGTTTTAACTATTAAAAGTCCAAAATAGCAGGGTACCGCCCCAGGAGGGTTGCGGTCTTTGGTTTTGAAGGCTGGGTCCTCTGCCCTCTCCATTTTTACGTGGTAACTATCCACATGTGTAAAGAACGTTAGTGTGGATGTCGATTTTAGCATCTGTAGCTGTTAGACCTAGACATCCACCGATAAATCATGTTTACCATGTCTCTGAAATGGCAACAAAACAAGCACAGGCTGAAATGTCTCAGGGAAACATGGCAATGTAGCAGGCAGCAGGGGGGAGTAGCTCTTTAGTACTTGATAGCCTTAGTAGCCATCAAATGTAGCTTCACCCACGGGTTGGAAAACACCGCAGGTGGAGTCCAGACTCCCTCACCTTCGCAGAGTCTTGCCTCCATTCTTTGGGGAAGTACTTCGTCACTTTTTCATCCAAGTCCACAAATATATGCTCATTGTCTGTGCAAAACAAAAACCAAACCACAAAAAAGGACTCAAAAAATTCATTCAGATGGAAACCGGAACAGTCAGAGTAACGTAATCATGCGTGAAGACATACAATGGGATTAATTTGTGGAAAGACGAACCCCCCCCCCCCCCCCGGGCTTTGTTGGGTCGCTCTTCGGTGCAGGTCCCAACATGAAAAACCCTGTCAACAGTGCATTACACATCGGAGCGCTTTCTCTGCGCTCTGTTGACTGTCAGGTGTCTGGAGTGTTACGCAGATCAGGTGTAAAGATCCTACATTATACTCCAGCAGTGTTTTCGATGTTTAAATGCGGTGTCTGCATGGCCGCTCTGGATGAACGCGCCAAGGAGAGGATAAATAAAAGCGAGTGATGACACACGTCAAGCCCCTGGCAGCACTTGGCTAAAGGCTGTGTGTCAGGACCTGTGTGACAGACCATCTCCAGAGCACCGACATCCCTCTTCAGCACTGATCCCCTCAACACTCTTTGGCCACTCTCCTCTCACTCCTCTCTTCCTCCCTCATCCATCAATCCCTATCATCATCCATCTTTTGCCTCCCTCCCACCCATGGACCCTGCCTCCTCATTTTGTTGTATTCCCATCCCTCCATCTCAGACTCTCTCCTACAGCCCCTTCTCCTACCGCCCCAGCCTCCCTTGCCCCCCCCCCCTCCATCTTTCTCTCTGCCCTTCAATGTCTTCCCAAGGTGGAGGAATGCAGAAGTGCATTCCAGTCTTAATTAAGTTAATATTGCTGGAATCTGGGCCAGAGTGAGTATTGGCAAGCAAACGGCAAAAACAAGAGCGGCGTTGTTTAAAGAGATGAGCTTAGAGGGATTATGAAGCCGGTGAGACGAGGGAGACGGAGAAAAGAGAAATGACCGCAGAGGGAGAGCAAGAAATGTGAAAAAGGGAAAAAGCACAAGATTACGCTAGAAGCGTTTACTTTTTTGTATGTTCAGCACGTTCTTGAGCTATCGTACCATTTTCACAACACAAACTTCTTTGGCAGTCGTGCGAGGCTGGTATTTTCTGTGTAAAAGAAGGACTTTAAGACTGAGTTTTCTTTTTGTTTGCATGAGTGAATGGACACTGAGCGTAAGTCTGACTAAGTGTCTGACCAACTGGATTTGACGTCAGCCTACACACCTTAACTGACAAACCTGTCATAGTAAGAAAAGAAAAAAGAATTCATTTATTCGCAGATGATGATGATGATGATTTTCTTTTTTGGTTAGAACTGGAACGATGCCCAAGATTAAATAATTAGGTTAAAGTTCAATGATAAGGTTCAAGGGTAGTTTAACCCTGCAACCCTAATTAGGATAGGCGGTTGGTAGATGGATGAACAAGACATTTTTGTCAGGGAGGATATAGAGGTTTGCAGAGCGACATGGTTTCCAAAATAAAACAGTGACTCAGTGTGAAGTTCAGCTCCATGACGAAAGTTACAGAATCAGTTATAGGGTTTGAACAATGATAATGTGATCTTGTGGTTTCCTTTTGATGTTGCTGCCAGAGGTAGCAGGTGTAACTAAATACCTTCAAATAAGACCAGATCACTGGAAGCCTGGTAAGGTATGCAAGTGTATTATCATTTACCTCTTCTGGCCTTAACCTTACAAACCCATGAGGTCTTTGTTGTAAGGTGTCCCTTACAGGTCAAGTTAATGAGGAGATTGGCAACGGGGAGGGTACTCACCCTTCACCACAGTCAGGCCAAAAAAATGCAGCTCCTTCACTCCAAGCAGCTCAGAAATGTGGCTCAACACTTCCTGGCCTGTCGTTTTTGCCTGTACGGGGGGGAAATGCCCAAACATTCATAAACGAGGGACAAGGGGAAATGCCCTCAGCTGATGGACATCTTCTACAATGACCTAATAATCCACGTCAGCAGAGATCAAAGCATATCTGGGTTTGGCCACATAAAGAACCATCTAAATAGAAACAGGCATGCCCAAACATTCATAAACCAGACAGGCAGGCCCTGAATGCATTAGCGCATTAACACACCCACAAAAGCAAAAATAACTTGGAAAGGTCTTGGCACCGGAAACTGTAGCTAATCGACTTCTTTGACGTCCACTTCTCAGAACGTTCCCACAGTAAGGAGCATAAATGTGACTGCGTTTCATCGTAAAACACTATACCACCATTACAAGGACCGCAGGCCACCCGGCTGAGTCTTACAGTTGCGCCTCCAGGAACAGCGTGTAAGCAGTCATCTTCCATGACACAAGGAACAGATATTTCCAGTTAATGACTGCAATAAGAAATTCCTCTCGATTCAGAATGCATACTCCCTTTGAAACTCTCCTTAACGTTAGTTTTGCTAATAATAACCTAAATGAATCACCTTTGCTGAGATTTTACGATACACTCCCATCTCTGGACGGCCCCACAGACCACCTGACAGCATGGACAACATCACAATGCTGTATTTCATATTTAGTATATTTGTACAGTACTGTGCAAAAGTGTTCAGCAGTCAAAGGAAATGTTACGAGCTATTTTTCTGGGCAGTAAGTGTGTATTTGCTCTGAACAAAAACGCATGTAACATTACAAGAAACACAAAAATTAACATTAACACAATAAAAACTAACAGGAATTTTTTCTTTTCTCCAAAAAGTTACTGATATCTTGCTGGATGACTAGATGAACACCGCTTCATTCCCAAACCCCTCCTCAGGGGCACCCCAGCCAATCCATGATTATGTTAAATTTCATCACCAGTTTAATATTAATAATTTTTAAAGTAGTCAATGATGTATTCATTAGCCATACAAGGTGTGCTAGTGGCCAGGGCAAAAAATATAGTCGTGTATTGGATGGGTGCTACAAATATGAGGGTGACTTTAGTAGAGGCTTAAAACGGCTAAGCTGACACACTGACAGAGATAAAGCCAGTTTTACACCAACATGAGGATCATTTAAACATCACAATCTTTGACTGCCTAAGACTTCTGCACAGTACTGAACTTTATTCAACCATATTTCTTTGTTTCAGCCATTCCTTCTATTTATGGCATATTAATGCCATACATCCATACTTCTGAAGCTGTTACATATTTAAAAGTATTAGTATAGGTCTCATTCTGTCACATGTTACTGGCTGGATGGTGCCAATAAGATTTCCTGTGTACTGATGTACAAAAGGCAAATGATTACTTGAATCTTGAGCTGCGCATCTAAGCAAACAGAAGTCAATGGAGCTGGTCCTGAGAATGAGTGTGAGTCACTCACCCCCACGGTGGCCTCCAGCTGCTCCTTGTTGGGCAGCAGGACGCACACAGTCCTCTCCGGCTTGGCCGGGACGGACATCTTCCACGAGTTGGGTTCCAACGCTCCCCGCAGTCGGTTGTCTCACTGACGCTCCCGCTTCTTCACTCCTCAGTCACACTCGGAAGTGTACCTCCTTTCATCTCCTGTCTGAAAAGAAAGAAAACGGATACTGAAACAGGCATCCACAGACAGAATAATAATACGTCATGATCATAGCGCAGGCCTTATCGCGCCGTCATCATGCAGGCATGCAGGTGATTGGTACACATTTTGCTTAGCTGTTGGTGAATCATGGTACAAAGTGCTCTTTACTCCATCTCTAATTAACATCAGCCTGACACCGTCACCACAGTAGAGAGTTAGCAGCTGAATCTCCTTCATGTTCCCTGGCTGGGGAAAAAGCCAGGAGATGATAACTGGTTCAAGTCTAACTTTTGCTGCCCAGGTTAAACATTGACAGGATTCCATTTGGCCTAAACACTAAACTGTGAGAAATGTAGGGGGGGCATCCAGCCATGTACAAACAGCAGGCAGAGAGCACATTCCTCACACCATCTGACAAATAGCCCTCAGCCAGCCCCTACGCATAGTTGCCCCTTGAGATCAGCATCAGCACAGCGTCACCAACGAGGCTAAGCTCTCACTGAAATATCACACTTACACCTCAGAAGTGTTTTCATGCAAAGAACATGGAACAAAGACTGTTTATATGCAGCACAGCCACACAACGGGGCTCTGCTGAACCTCGTGTGTCACATGGCCCATTGTCCATGCGCTATTGGACAGTTAGTTATCACTGCAGGGCAGTGTATTCTGCCTTTATGCTGACAGAGCTTGGCAGGAAAATCATGGCCACATCCAAATCTATGGACTCTGTCGAGTGATAAGCTGTCTGGCACTGTCCCGGCCGTCTTCAGGCACCTGGCACCGTCTCGGGCGCTCGGTCCCCGTCCCAGCCGTCTTCCGGTCACTTGGTCCCCGTCCCGGCCGTCTTCCGGTCACTTGGTCCCCGTCCCGGCCATCTTCCAGTCACCTGGCACCATCTTGGATGCCCGGCTCCGTCTCAGCTGTCTTCCGGTCGCTCTGTCCCAGCCGACTTCGGGCACCTGACACAGGGCGATGTGGCGCAGGAGGTAGTGGGACCATTCAGCAACCGTTTGGCTCCTCCTGACCCCATCGAATTGTCCTTGAGCAAGACACTGTACCCCAAATTGCTTCCGGTGAGCAGGTTGGCTCTGCCGTCTTCCAATCGCTCCATCCCAGCTGTCTTCGGGTACCTGGCACCATCCTGGGTGCCCGGCTCTGTCCCGGGCATCTTTAGGTGTCCAGCTCTCTTCTGACTGTTTCACCCCACAGCAGAACAAACACAAGCTGCCCAAAGCAGACTGTCACCTGTCCATACCAGCATCCTGTATCTCATGGTTAACATAACAGTCCTGATTTTGCCCCATGTCCTCTCCAATGCTCCTCCCAAGCAAAGATATACAGTCCCCTGCCTTCTAGAGGAAGACCAGGCAAGGAGCCAATCTGCGGTATTAAAAGTGAGTCAGGCAGGACTGTTTTGTCCATAAGGTGAAGCCACTATTTACAAAGTAAATTAAGTGATATATTAATGACAGCTCTGAATCATGTTTTATAAACTGATCACCTGCTGCCCTTTCCCAGTAATAGCAGGCATCATGTTTCCAATTCACCGCTTTCCTATGCCCAGTGAATGCAGTCCTCTGCACAGAGCTTAAAATCATATGGTTCTCATAACATCACACACTTAGCTTGAGCCAAAATGCAAGGCTGAAAACTGCACAAATGAGGGTTTGTAATTAACCTAATTAGTGCTCATTAACACTTGCCAATGACATGCAAATTCCTTAAGGGGCAACATGGTGGCAAATCTCCTCTTAAAATCCATGGCCTTGAGACTAATTACACGGGGATTTATTGGGGGGGGGGGGGGGTAGACTAGTGCTTCCACAGACATCTACACGCCAAAAAAGAAAAAAGAAAAACCATCCCGAGGGGGAGGGGACTCCCAACATTCACCTAAAAACACAGGCAGACTGGAATCAACATTATGCCGTGGATTTAATACCTTGTTAATCAAAGAAAGGGAAGGTTAATTACTGACTACAGAACGCTGCTCTTTTTATTAGTTTCATGTTAAAAGGATGTGAAATGCAAAGAGAATATAGATGCAGTAGAGCATGGTGCTCTCTCACCTCCCCCAGCCCATCCCTCCCTCATACAAAAATACTTGCACAATACTTGCACAGAGGAAAGCAGAATGTTATATGACGATATCAGGATTATGAGTACTAAAAATGATGTGGTGGTTATGGGTGATTTT
>JAODLD010000069.1:19504743-19515751 GCA_026781065.1 Mormyrops boulengeri | reverse complement strand
AGGTTCTCCCCAAACAAGCTTGATGGGCCGAATGGCCTCCTCTCGTTTGTAAATTTCTTATGTTCTTATGTTCTTACAGCAACCGCGGAGCATAGACAAACAATGAGGACTAACACTAGGAAGGACTAGGAACACAAACACAAGCAGAACAGAATTAAACCAGACACAAGTAGGATAAAGCAAAACAGGGAAACAAAGGACCAATGAACACTAGGAAAACAGAAAACCAATAAACAAACAAAACAGGTGATGCTGGCCTCAAATCCACAACTGCAGGGTTACAGCTTCAACGCTGCACACTCAGCCCACTGAGCTATGCAGCAGCCTGGGAAGTAGGGAAAACACACAAGGGTCTAGTAAAAAGACAGGAGGGAGCAGGATGGCCAGCAACACCTGCTGGCCAAACAAGGAAGTGACATGAAGGGCAGGGACAGATGGGTGCTGACCCTGACAAAAAAAAACACATAGCCAAGGGAAGAACAAGTCATCTCCACTTACACATGCATGAGGGGATCAAATCTACAGCCCATACAACCTAGTACAGTATCAGCTGAAATTTATTATCAGAAAAGTTCCCCCAAAACCACAGATACTGCTCAAACGATTTCAGTTCTCAGTCCATCACACATTCTGTTGCATTAGGACTGACAATGTGAGAAAAGATTCTGCTAGTCATAACACACAAAATCATACACTTAAATTTAAGCCACAAAATTCTGAGAGCTTTGATTCAAGATGAGATTTTATAGCACCTCCCTTGTTTAGCCTTCACAGGATCACAATGTATATCAGGAAAGTCTTTTGAACAGCACCCTTATCACCTACTTAACACAAGCTTAACACGAATTACAACAACTGGCATGAGCTGTTGTAATTGTTCATAACTGTGAGTGTCATAAAAGCACCATTGACAACTGATATTTCACCAAAACCAGTATTAAAACAGAGAATCCTGGTAGCTTTTCTCATTTTACGAAAACTGGGTTCATACATATGGGGATCTGCATTGCTTATGGTCGCTGGTTACAGTTAACGTTAACATTGTGAGGCCTGAATTTAACAGTCATATAATCAATTCAATCCAATTTATTTTTGTACGGCGCCTTCTCCGAGGCACTTTACATGGTTGTGTTGTGATACATTATGACATCATTAAGAGAGAATAATAGAAAAACAGCGGGAAGGGAAAAGAAAAGAAAGAAGAAAAGAAAGAAAGATCGATCACAGGGGAGGACAGGAACCAAAAACTCCCAAGTAGGGAGAAAAGAAAAGCTCTGGGGGTCTGAGGTCAGCTGGCTGCCCCAACCTTCCTGGCCATACTAACATTATAGGAAAAAGAGAGTGGGCTTGCTAACTAAAAGCAAGGTGTAAACTGTGCTCAAGGTCAAAGCCAAAGTCTATCAATGAATCTTTTCTCCATGCCAGCCTGGGCAGGGTGCAGAGTCCATGTTACAGTCTGTAAGTCACATCTACGATCTCACCCTTCCATGGGACTAAACCAGGACTCCAGCTCCGATGGTGCCCACCCCAGTGCATAGTGGTAGGAGCCTCATCAGAAGGAGCACAGATGCATTGTGGGTATTTGGACCATCATACTTTCTCTGTAAGCGTCTTTGAGTTCATGTAAAAGCGCTATATAAATAAAATGTATTATTATTATTATTATTATTATTATTATTATTATTATTATTATCCCAGCTACCACAGAGCACAAGGCTGGAGAACAACCTGGATATGATGCCAGTCCATCACAGCCCATATCAACACACAGTCACACACTGTGGCCAATTCATCCATCCATCCATCCATCCATTTATGATCAGGGTAACAGGGAGCCTGGAGCTTATCTCAGACAGCAGAGGGTTAGGAAGCCGGGGTGCAGTGTACGAACTGCATGTCTTTGAATTATGGAAGGAGCCCAGGTACCCAGAGGAAATGCACACAACATGAAAGCTCCTCAAACAGAGTGGGGCCAGAATTCAGTCCCCAGGGGTGAAGCAACAATCCTACTCTTGGAGCCACCTAAAAAAATGATGTGCACTTTTTAGTATAAGTTATATTACAAGTAATGCTGCAGAAGTTTCACTGTGGGAGCAAAATTTTATAAAGTTATAAACTTTATTTAAATAATTATAACTGCTTGAAGTTTTTGAGGTCTTTTAAAAATATTGGGGAAAAATAACAAAAAACAGAGAGTTGATTAATGGGAAGAATGAAATTTTACCTTGAGATTAATTTAAGTCAGACAAAGTTAAGATCTCAGTGATCGGATTTCAAAATATCCTGAGATGACTATAAATCAGCAGACTTTTAGATCCAGCTAAGCCTTTCAAAGATATTTTCTTTGGAGAAATGATGTGAATCAACCTGTAACTATCACTTTCATCGTTTTTGGACTTTGCTTTAAAGATATAAATCAGAAAGGGTAAAATCTTTCTTATGGGAGGGATTTATCTAAATGACATATTTCCACTGGACTGAATAGTATTTTTTCTGAGATAAGGGCTTGCGTGATTGTATGATTCAGTTCACCCTAAAGCGATGATTTAACAGTGCCACCCACACTAGTAAATGAGCATCACTATTAATTGTGATTATTTCTTAATTTAGCCCACACCTAATATACACCTGATTTACATGGTAAAAGTTTTTTGACCATATCAGAATTAACTGTGTTGATATATGTGTGTGTGTGTGTATATATATATATATATATATATATATTTACTGCAAGAACACAGGGCCGTAATGGCAGCTACCCAAGAATGCTTGGGGAGTGGAAAGGCCTCCGTCAGCTCTGAGGGAGGGGGGAGGCACTGGTGGTTTTTTGGGCACTGGTCAGACAGTTCTCCTCCATGCAGCGCTCCCACCTGGCGTTCCTCGTCTTGCCACTCGACTCCCCTTAGCAGCCAGATAAGTATAGCGGGCCATTGTCTCCAGTTTCTGGTCTGCAAAAAGATGAGCCCTGCACTGCCTCCCTCTTTTACCTCTTGCCCTTTGACCCCGCCCTCCCCCGCTTCTCTGTCCTCACACGGTTCAGTGTCCACCCTGTGTTTGGGCACACATGACATCATCCCACAATGCAGCTCTTCTTTCAATAGGGTGATTGGAGGCAAAAGGTAGGGGGTGCGGGGGTGGGGTTCACTGAGCTGTTTGCGTCGGGCCTGCTGGGTTTCCATGGCAACGTGGCATTCCAGTGATCAGATGTTTGCGGGAGGTTGGTTGTGGCAAGATGCTGGTTTGGTCCTTTTATAACCTGGGAAGCAATTCAGCTTAATTCAGGAATCAGGAGCATGTGGTACACACAATTTTATCACTTTGTGAAAAAAAATTAAACACCTTTAAAAAAACCCTTCAGCACCCACAAAAACATACCAATCTACAAAATAACACTTCAAATAAAAAATGTTGGATTAAATACCTCCAATTACTCTCTTCCTCTTTAAGCACCATCCTACAGCTCCATCTTGTGGGTGACTGGAAGCACTTTACGAATTAGTTTCCATATTTTCCACTATAATTATTCTTCCAAAAACATACACAATTAAGATAGTAAAAAGGTGATATATGTTCAAATTCTTCACCTCGTCCTTTCAGTTTCATATTCAACTAGTAAATGTATCTTTTCGAATTTGTCACCGATGAACTGAAACAAATCATTCGCAACTCTCTTAGCGCGCTAAGCCACCTTGTGTCCGAAGTAGTGTACTGCAAATTTATGAAAATAACGTTTTGCCGGTATAGATAGATATTTTGTTAATCCAATAAAGGTACAATAGCACCACACCACACACTGCAATAAACAATAAAAATGACAAAGTTTTACATATAATTATGTAGTAATAAATAACTAAATACGTAGTATTGCATAGTCCTTAAGTATACTAGATGTGTTATGAATGTTCACAGCTGTCTGTCTGTTGCTGAAAGTGCTCCTCTGTTTGTCCAAGACAGCATGCAGTGGGTAAAAGTCATTGTCCAGTACAGGCAGCAGTCAGGCAGTGCTCTGAATGTCCTCTGCTACACTACAATCTCCAGGGAGTCAGGACTGGTTCCTAGAATGAGCTGGCTTTCTGAATCAATTTGCACTGATGCCATTGCCCCAGCACATCTCTGCAGAATGGTCTGCACTGGCAACAACAACAACTGTTTGAAGGCAAGTAGGGGTGACCTGAACTGACCAAAGGACCTCTTTCTCCCCAGGAAGCTGAGAAGACTTTGCCCCTAGGTAGGTATAGGTCGTTGGTCCTTGTTATCCCTCTCCATATTTGATTATAAATATGTAAAAATTATCAATGTGATCCATGTCAATGTAATCCTTTGGACATTAATGTATATAATTATACTTTGATTTCTTTCTACATTAAATTTAGAAATTCATAATCTCTCACACAGTATATTACGGTGGCCCTGAAATCCCAGAGCATGTCAACACTGATATAACTCAAAAACATAAAGATGATACAAAAACATCAAGACAAAAAATACACACATTTCTTTATGAAAATGTGTTGTGTTGCGGTTTTCAAAACGGAAGTGCTCCATGCCACAGGGGGCAGTATTCAGCCTGCTGATCAAGGTTCTACAACCTACAGAATTCGGATAGAGAATACAAGACATACCATTAGGCTGGGGTAGTATATCGATATATTTTCAAAACGAGATATAGGATGACCCAATACTGTTTATATCCATATATATCTTGATAATTTGATGTAGAGGAAAGGCAAGGGATTATTGTCATATTTCACATGTGGTGACATCAGGTCTGGTCAGCTCAGGTTGGGGAGCATACGCTGATGCAGCGCATTCGCGCACCCACCACACAGCGAAACACCTCGGGATCCCGGCTGGCGACCCCCCAGGCAGGCACACGGTCCAGTCTCACCCTCCGGAAATGGCCATCCATATGCCACAGCCAGGTGTTACGTGGCTATCCCATTGGCCTGGTCCAGCCGCTTGGGCCCTAAGCAACAAGGATCCTGCAAGCTGGATCACCCTCAGGGAAACATAAGAACTTAAGAACGTAACTGACGCTCCCTTACAATGCAGGTAATGTGTCTCATTCAGGACTAGCAACTGCTTTTTCGCCACAAAGTCAAACCAGCGGTACCCAAGGATTCTCAGAAGAGACACAGTACCGAAGGAATGCAGTCTTTGTCTCAGGTCACTGGATAGCATCCATGTCCTTGCAGTCATACAAGGCAGCACCAGGACTTTAAAGACTTGGACAATGAAATTGGGAGCGCCACACACCCCTTTCCAGCGACCTCATGACCCCCCATACACTTCCCCCATTCCCTCCGCAGACAGACACACTGTTGTTGGCTGTGCCCAAGGGGTCATTAAAGGCCTGCATCTTGGTTTTTATCCAGGACACTCAAAAGCCCAGACACTCAGCCTCCTCGCTCAGCCTCTCGAGAGCCGTCAGGAAAATCAAGATCAGTAAATCCTTCTTCACCAATAGTTGCCCCACAGCTGCTGGACCACACAACCTTGCCCAACACCCAGTGTAGTCCATCCATTGAACAGAGTAGGAGGAAGAACACACTCCTGACAAACCCCAGAATCAACTGGGAAGAACACAGAGGTTCTCCCTCCACTCTGCACAGAACTCACAGTATCAGTGTATAGGCCGGCTATGACATCCAGCAACTTCAGGGGGACCCCGCAAAGTCTCAGGATTTCCCACAGGGCAGCTCAATTAACTGTCTTGAATGCTTCATGAAAATCGACAAAGGCAGCAAAGAAACTCTTCGCGTTTGCAGTTCATGAGAACCTTCAATGTCAGGATATGGTTGATGGTAGACTTCTTAGGCATAAAACCAGACTGCTCTGGTTGCTGGTAGGAGAGCAAGTGATCATGGATCCTGTTAAGGATGATCCTAGCACTGGCACTGAAAGCAGTGTTATCCCCCTGTAGTTGCCACAATCCAGGCGATCACCCTTCCCTTTCCAGATAGGGACTACAAGTACCGATTTCCCGTCAGTTGGGATGATGCCTGACTCCCAAATGGAAGCACTGATTGCCGGCAATGCCAGGAGCAGACATGTGCAGAGGGGGAGGCAGAGGGGGCTTGAGCACCTGCCCCTTTCCTCTTGGGTACCCCAAGTGCCCTTTTCTTGAGGCATAAGTGTGTGTGCGTGTGGAGTCCCGCCTGTGCCCCTCAACAATAACATTTAACTATTAATCACAATTTTGCTAAATAAAAGGATCTGGCTTGCATCAGTCACATGATGACTATTAACCAATGCTCACCCTTGACGGCAGAGCGCGCTGGTTACGAGCCGGGAATGAGCTCGCAAGGAGCACGCGCATTTTTTGCCGGCTGGGCAGTGCACAGCTGTAGTGGAAACACACAAATTAATTGGGAGACGCAGACTGATGCAACAAAAACCAGTAAGTAGGGTGTACAGCATACACTGTAGTCTATAGCACACAGGAGTATTAGGTTATTATGTACACGTTGTTAAGTTGCCTTGTGGCAACTGACGAATTGAAACAAATGAGCATGCTGTGTGTGCACATTGTGCAACAGCGCGACAAAACATTACCTGTCCTTTTATTAACTGCACAAGTAATGGTGGTCATTAGCCGCTAGCTAACTGGGTAAGGGTGTCATGAGTCTGTAACTCTGTCCACCGTTTTAGGGAAC
Source organism: Mormyrops boulengeri (assembly GCA_026781065.1). Taxonomy (NCBI): domain Eukaryota; kingdom Metazoa; phylum Chordata; class Actinopteri; order Osteoglossiformes; family Mormyridae; genus Mormyrops; species Mormyrops boulengeri. Next base: position 19,509,095 of record JAODLD010000069.1, on the reverse strand, counting down.
ATATTTCGTTTTAAAGTAAGTTACCGGGCTTTTCCATACCTTTCTGGAGGGCTTATATTATATTTTATCTAATACGCATATCCACATAATTATGGATTATTATAATTATGATATAAAAAAACACACACACTGTATTTTAAAGAAAATACATTAAGAAACAGATTATATTACATTTATATTTCAAATACGACAAAATGCTGATTTTACAACAGCAAAATTATTGTATCGCTACAGTTTAAACATTTAATAATGATACAGTATGATGCGATTCCATATTAGATTCTTGATGAATGTGGGTTGTTGTTATTCATCCTGGTTCTATGTGCCCCTTTTTAACTTTGAGCACCCGCCCCTCCAAACACCTCTGCACGGCCCTGGCCAGGAGAACAGCCTTACCACCAGCCTGGAGAAGTTCACCCTGGATACCACAGATCCCTTCGGCCTTCCTTACCCCAAGCTGGTTCACCACTCGTGCAATTTCAGTGAAATTAGGTGGTTCACAGCTGATAGGAGGATCAGCCTCAAGAACTGTGGTCCCAGAGATGTGCAATATCCTAGCTGGAGGATCAGCTTTAAACGGCTGCTCAAAGTAGCCGGCCCAACGGGACACCACTGCAGTGTCATCCATAAGCACAGTTCCATCACTACAAGTCTCTGAGGCCCAGATTCAGATGTGCGTAATGCTTCAATTCCTCTATAAGCAGGATGTGGGTCACTAGACCACAAATGCCTCCTTATCTGCCCTCAGAGCCCTCACAGCCATCCTTCTCAGTTCCCGGTAGAGGCTGGAGTTGCCACCAAGTCATGCCCTGTGACTCCCGTTGTAATATCCTGGCAATATCAACACAGTCCTCAGCAACCTTCAGGGTCTTATCACGGAGTGTCTCCCACATCACATTACAGTCAGCAGTCACACCCAAGTCTGCAAGTTCCTCACACAAACTACATGCAAACTCATCAGAAACAGCCTGATCTTGGAGTTTGGACAAGTGCAGCCTCATTCTCCTAGTAGGTGGTAGCCTACTGGACCTAAGCTGAACTTTCAGAATAGCAACAACAAGTCTGTTGTCAGAATTCACAAACTGGGCACTTCTGTAGGGTCTGTAGACCCTACATTTCTGCAGGAGCCTCCAGCATCTGACCACACGGATGTGATCAGTCTCCTTTGCCACACCACCAGTATTGGAGTACCAAGTCCAACGATGCGGTTCAGGGTGTTGGAACCAGGATCCAGTGACCCGCAACCCCTGACATTTCGCAAAGTCAAGGAATAAGGAGCAAGTCTCACCCCGGTCACCAGACCCATGGGGACCGACACAATCCTCATAGCCAGCCCTGTCAGTGCCTGTGGTCACATTGATGATAGACTTCTTAAACACCCATGACCAATGGAGTGTCACCTCGTGGGCACCCATCAACCACCAAGCGGGTAAAATACGATTAAAATGTCTCCCTCAACAAGACATCACTCACCGCGGTCAGAGCATACACTGAGACAACGGATAAGACACCCAAGGTCTCATAATACATTCGTTGGAAGGAGTGACATCAGACACCATCGGGAGGAGCCGATCCGCTACGGCAACAGCTACTCCCTGAATATAGCAGCCATCAGACCAACCAGACCAAAAGTAGGTGTACCCACCTAGAGATATCTGACCGCTCACCGGTCTGCGTACCTCAGAGAGTGCCGCCACTGAAATGTAGAGTTCACGAATCTCCCTCAACAGCAGAGCAAGATAGTCATCTTGCCAGAGAGACAAGACGTCCCACATGCCTACCTGGATGGGCCACCTCAAACAGGGACTCAAGTGCCGCCATGCAGCGGGTGATGCCTCAGCACCACACCAGCTCCAATCCCCAACAGGCCTGACCCTACATCCTTGCTTTTTTGTTTGTTTAGCCTAACTATGATTACATTTACATGCATTAACCCAATGACAAATTCTGCGTGTTTTTAATGACCCGATTACAGAGCTGGTCATGTAGATGCAGTAATCATGTTATTAAAAACACATGTAATTATCGCATGTAAACGTAGTCACAGTCAGCTAACACACAAACCGGATTTCCCTCACTTTGTGACTGCGTATACTTCCTCTGTATGTTCTGTAGGGCTGGGTGATACGGATGAAAAATCATATCGGTAATTTTATGCAGAATAGCAATACACAGTATTTTCTGTTAAGTGTGTTAAACAGTTATTTAAATAAAATCCACATGTGAGATATAACAAACAGTTTTATTAAAACAATGTGTGGGCTTCTTTTCTTGTCTATACTGAATACAACTATTCAGTATAGACATTTTCTTTATTCCGAACACAAGTCTCAAAATAAAGACAAAAATCAATGCATGCCTATTTCTGTTGCATGGGTTAAATACAGCAGCCACAACATAAATGCGATTCAGCCAGTTATGTCCACCAACAGACTCTTATTTTTGTCCCTTTATGTCACAGCTCTCAAAACATATGGTGAAGGTTTTTTCTGTTCATAATCTAAATCTAAAACCTATTTAACACGTGGGTGTTTTCTGAATTTGTAGCAATAATGAGCTACCGTAGATTGCAGTGTCAGCTGTACGATATCGAGAGTTGAATACTGTCCCCTGTGGCACAGAGCACTTCCGTTTTGAAAACACAAGAAAACTCCACACATTTAGTGAACAGAACACATTAAGAAAACAATTTTAAATTGGTTAATTTTTTATCTAGATGTTTTTCCGTCATCTATATGTTTTTGTGATTCCATACTGTTTTTGCATTGTGTTAATGTTGACGTGCTCTGAGCTCTCCGGGCCACCGTCGTATAGACCTACGCCTGATTCTGATCTTGATTGTTAAAAAAGGAACATTTGCAGTACTCTCTTGTGACCACAAGATGGCAATGTGTTGAAATGAAAAACATTCCGACAATGTTCAAAACCAGGTATAGTGCTCAATTAAAAAATAAGACATCCATCCATTTTCCAACCACATACCCAGTACAGAGTCACAAAGAGACGCTTTACACAGGGAGAAAACATAACCCACCCACATGGAACCAAGATGGGATTTGAACCCACAATCACAGAGGCCACCTTAAGCCACCACTACACACAAAGAAATAGTTTCTTCAAATATTTACTGGAATGCCTCTTTAGCATCAATGGGAAAAGTTGAACTCTTAATTTAATAATCATTACAATGAAGTAAAGTCAACCCTTGTTAAGCGAAATGCTTTGCTTTGGTCATTTTCACAAAATTTTCAGTGTCTGAAACCGATCTACTCAAGAAAATTAGTTTTATTTTGCCCGTCGGTTAAAACATACCTAAAATAGTCAGCCATCATACAGTAATTAATCTTTTGCTGTCATACTCAGAGCAATATGTGATGTATGGTGAGACAGCCAGGGTGTAGAACAGGGCATTCCCTGGAAAAGGCGCCAGTCTGCTACAGGCCAGACACACAATATGACTCAGTCACGCAATAAAGGCATTTTAGAGTTAGCAATATATCTAAACTTTGTTTGGACCACACACCCATAAGCGCTCCATGGAAATGCACAATTTGTAAACAAACACATACAACTGAGGCTAAATGTATGAAGACGCCACTAAGCTGTGTAACTCATCCTGCCATCTATGTCCTTTAAATGTCTTTGTCATTTACTCATCAAAGTGTAAATGTACATTTGTGTTTTCCAAATGGTCAAATGTATATATTCCTTCTGAGACCCTCAGTGTTTCTGAACTAACCTTTGTCCTTTTCGCACCAGTCTTCGTACAGCCTGACCTTCAGCTACACACTTTGTTTCTAAGGAACACAGATCACTCTGATAGATGCTGATTGCAGACATGAAAGTAGGCAAAACCTGAAAACCTCAGCATGTGTCCATGTTCCTCCTTCTTGCTCATCAGCGTTGATTAGGTCCATCAATGTCCCCCAGCTCAAAATCTACTAGACCCTAATGATACTGGCATCCCCAACCAGGGTCTCCCCAGCCATGTTCCATGTGCCATGAGCATCCTGACCTAGGCTCCAGGTTGACTGGGAGATGGAGAGAGAGAATATGATTAACTGGTGATTTTCAGATTTTTTTGAGGGTGTCGTATGTTCTCTTCCCATCCATCCACTATGAAATGGTGTCTCTAATTCACTGGTAATGTGTGAGTATGTGCCCTGCGACGGGCTGACACCCTGTCCAGGGTATATCGTATTCTGGGCTTTGTGTGATGGACTCACCTCAACCCTGTGCTGAATGCTGGCCCAGATTAACCATATGGCATTTGGACATGTGCCCAGGAGCACCACATCTTGGGGGCACCAAGCAGGTCAACCTCCCATAGTGGGGGGGGGGGGGGGGGGGGG
>JAODLD010000069.1:19464052-19504643 GCA_026781065.1 Mormyrops boulengeri | reverse complement strand
TAAGATAAAACTATTCGTTTAACATGGAACTCACTGAAAAACCCATCTGATGTTTTCTCCATGTTAGATTCATTTCTGAATTTCATGAGCCACCATTCAGCTGTGTTTCTGTCTGACGTGACGTCATGTCTGCTGTTGCCCAGGGGTACTTAATACTCTTAATCCCTGGCTGAATGCATTAATAGAAAATGGACGCATTTAGTTTAAGTCAGTTTAATTCCAAAAGGGTTTCATTTTCCAAATGGTAAAACATAAAACAGATTGACATCTGTTGGTGTTTTTACTTTTCTGAGATGTTACTCTTAACCTTTGAATCAGTGAATGTATATGTAATCACTGAAGTGGAACAACTGAGAAAAAATCACCTCCTGCCTAAACCAAATAAGCAGTAGTGGGATGCTGGGAAATACAGGAAATTATTAAAAGTGGTTTTAACAAAAACATGCTTAAACATATGGACTCTGAAATGAAAACCACATGAAGTTATGGTTGAGTAGGGTAATGGGTAACTGAAGAGAAAGACACAAGGAGATTTGATGGTACAGGACTAAGGAGGCCTGTGTACAAGGGAGGTCAGTGACCTTGAATTAGGCAGAGGGCCTGCATGGTGGGCAGTGGAACAAGCGCTTACATGCACAGAAATCAGCCTCTTGCATAAACACAGGTGCAGCCAAAAGGAGAATGTTACATAAAATGTCCCTTTGTCTTCTCCAAAACCACAATTCCTTTGCTCTGAGCAAAGGGAACTCAGCGCATTGTCGAAGCTTGTCTGAGCTTTGGGAACGACCTGAAGTTAACTGTCTTATTTTCTATGCAGCAAACCCTGTGTGGAGCCACCTCCTCACAAGTCATGGACTGAACATGTTCAGAACCACAATAAATTTTCCAAGTATGTTACTAGATCTGCAGTTAGGCATGGGTACATCTTTGGAATAAGCCATGGTTATGGAAAATGGATAGATGGATTGATGGATGGATGGATGGATGGATGAATGGATGGGCAGACAGCCACAGACATTGTACTTGTCACGAAATGCATGAAGTTGCATTTAGTACAACTCTATATAAAAGTACAACTGACAAAAAGAACACCTTAACAGACAAGTAGAGTAACACCTTAACAGACAAGTAGAGTAACACCTTAACAGACAAGTATAGTAACACCTTAACAGACAAGTAGAGCACAACAAATATGTGAAGTATACATTGTGCAGTACCTGCTTGTGATATTAGTGTATAAGATCAGTGGAACATGCAGCTAACTTTACACTAATAAAGCACCGTACTGTGGCTGAGTGTGAGACCCGAGGGAGCATAAGGCCGCGTTTGTTCATTTACCTCAAAGACAGCTTTGGCAGCTAAGCTGTACAGATACTTCCCAGCTAACCGGGAATGTTCCCAAACTGTATCCATCATCATGTAAATAACGCAAAGTTGGCAGAGAACGTTCTTACTGTAACATTAATAGAATGTTATTTCCATGTTTTATATTTTAACAAAGGCATGATAACAATATTGTAACATCTTATTAATGTAAATAATGTTGAAAAATATTGTTTCCAAAGAAAAATATTTTATAAAAGTGCTATACTGCAAATTTAATTGAATTAAATTTTTATTTAATTTGAGTTTATGCTTTAATTTATGTTTTTATTTGTTACTTATGTATTTTCTTTTAATTTACGCTCTTTCTTTTGAACTATTCCTGTAAAGGACATTGAATGCCTTGGTTTATAGTAGTTCATATTTTCTCTGTTATTTTACCTGTGCCTTTCTTGCATTAAATAATGAAGCAGAACGACGCAGCACAGGGGACAAACAACCCTGCTTGGGGCACAACAACCATGCTGCTGTGGATATAATGCAAAGGTATTGGCGGCTTCAGCAAAGTGACATGATAAATCTTACTTTGTTTATGTGTTTTCATTTCTGTGCTTCTGTAGCCTTCTACTGTCCCTGTGATGTCCGCCGCAACAGGGAGCACGGGGCCCTCTGCACGAGCGAGTTCAGTGTCCTGTAGGCCAGCAAGTTCGGGTCTCTCTGCAGTCTCAAATTCAGTGTCACCTGTCCCAGCAAGTGCTCAGCCCTCTGTGCAGTCTGTCCAGCCCCAACTTAGCAACGGGAATGTTAAGAATTGATTCTTTGGCGTAGAAAATGCAATGAACCTCAGCACAAAGACAGCCAGCCAGTATTATGGATACACATACTGTCCTCATAATCTAGCATGCCGCTTCAGCAGTAAATGGAGGACATGAGTAGGAAGAGGGCAGAGAAAAAAAAGTTTGTGTTTTATTCATTAATTTTTCTTGTAAATAGCTTTTAATTTGTTACACATGTATGTGTGAGTGGGTGGCACAGCGGCCTCACACCTCTGGGACCTGGGTTTGAGTCTCCATAGGGACTCCATGTGTGAGGAGTTTGCATGATCTCCCCACGGTGTTTCCTCTGGGTACTCTGGTTCCCCCCCCCAGTCCAGAAACATGCTGAGGTTAATTGGAGTTATCAAATTGTGTGTGTGTGGTGGGTTGGCGCCCCCTCCTGGATTGTTCTCTGCATTGTCCCCATAGGCGCTGGACCCCCTGTGACCCTGAATAGGACAAGCAGGTACAGGGGATGGATGGATGGTGTGTGAGTCACCAAAGGTTGTCTTTAACATCAGACTTCACAGCTGCAAATATAGTGAACATGTTATAATTCAGAATTCTCTATTACCTATCTTCACTAGGACTACAAAACACATTTTAGCAGAATCACAAACATAATGATATTTTTTACAAATGTAAAACGTATGTTCTTCAAACAGAAAGTGATTATTGCTGATATTACAGGAAACCGTAAGTACACTTAATTTGCCTGATTACAAGGCATATAGAAGGTTGGACATCCCATAAACGTAAGCTCCATAATTACCGCTCAGGTGGGAATTATACATAATCTATCCAAACACATTAAACTGGATTTGACTTGCTGAATGCTCAACAGGGTGAGGCAATAATCAGCGGGACGTGTATTCATGAGCAGCACCAGAACACCAGCTAGTTGCCCATGTAAATGCATCCAGCTTTATCACATACGCACCCAAAGAGCCACAAGTGACTTCCTTACTGCCTTTAGCCTTTAGGGCTAATCTGTATGAGCTGTACAAACAGAGCTCATGGCTTACTGGGCTTCTTTATGAATAAGTGTATTATACATGGAAAACATCTTAAAACACATGAGATATAAAATATAGGTACTGAGTTTAGATTGTAAGCTGTCTTTCTTCTGATGCTTTAGTCTGAAATTCCTCCATCTACCATTTCCTCTTATCCACATCTTTCTTCTTACATCACTTAAACAATCACTTTATCTGTATGATTCTGCCACTTTTCCACTTATCTCGTTCTCCTACTTCCGACCATGCCTTTTCAGGAACTGAGAGCTCGTTGGTGTAGCTCTTTCAGGAGAGGAGTTCCATGTTCCATCTCTGTTTATGCGCAGGAGGTACGGTTTGATGTAGCTGATTATATTGTGATTGTTTGACTCGTCTCAGGCTTCCCTCCCCCCCATCAAAGAATGCATGACTTCACTGCTTTTTGTCCCCTATTTTGCAACCAACTGGGGGTGGGGGGACTGGCGCCAGCGCCGGTGCACCATATAGGTGACTTAAGCAATCACCTAGGACGCCAGGGGGCGCAAAACAACGACAGAAAAAACTCAGAAGAAATTCCTGTGGTTCCATTACTTGACATTAGTTATTTAGTGCCAGAAAACCCAGGGCTGGACCTGGACCAGATAAACTTTTGTACTGTCATAAATTCCCAGCATTTTTCTCAGTTCAGTTCCTTTCCCTGTTTAAATTAAGCATTACAGTGATATGACATATATCAAACAATTGGAAAACTATAATCTAATATAATCTGAAGATTTAACATTCTTCCCATATACATGCATCCATCTTTACCAGACACCCATCCGAAGAACAACTGAAAGCCAGAAATCCATGAAGAATGTGGAAAGAAGGGGATGAAGGGGGGAGGAGGAAGAAAAGGGAAAGGAAAAAAATAAAGGAAAAGAGGAGTAGGGAAGAAAAAATTAGAAAAAAGAGAGAAAAGAGAGGCATTGCTAGTTCAGCTGTGCATTACCTGTAATAGGATGTAATTTTTTTGTGAAACATTAGAAAAATTACATTTTGTCTATTTTTGACTAGGAGAAGCATTGATATTATTTGATTCATAAAATATGAATCAAATAATACATATTAATCTTCACACATCCACTACAAAAACATACACACACACACACACACACACACACACACACACACACACACACACACACACACACACACACACACACAGACCAGCACTCTTTGTGGGGACCATCCATTCATTTCTATGACCGTTACCCCAACCCAGCCCTAACCTTAACCATAAGTAACCAAAGAAAATACAAGACTTCTTTAGCTTTTTGATTGCAGTCACAGGTTTTAATAGAAGTGCGTTTCCGCTTGTGGAGATCGGAAAAATGTCCCTACATGGTAAAAATGTACAGGATTTTATCACATTGTAGGGAAATCTGGTCCCTATACTGTAATAATTACAAAAACAGGCATGCGGACGCGCGCACACACACACACACACACACACACACACGTCAAAATAGGTATCCATATCTTTGTGGGGAATCTCCATTAATATAGGTATATATGCCTATAGGCATAACCCTAATCCCAGCTAGGAAAACCTTAACACCTGCCCACCCCTAACCTTAAACATAATTAACCAACTTTTGGCATTTTTAGTTTTTTGACCGCAATTGCAGATTTTTTATAAAATTGAGTTTTCTCTTGTGAGGACCGGAAAAATGTACCCACAAGGTCAAAATAACAGATTTTTATCACACATACACACAATGGACTGACTCATTTCACAGGAACATCCCAACTGTGAATATCACTTGGTGCCATAATAAGCTAAGAGGATGTGTAATCTCAAGAATGTTCTTCCTGTAATGGATTTCTAGTATTTAGGCTGAGAAACAAACACTAAAGCCTAAACAATAAAGTAAACTTGACACTGGCAGCTTGTCTTTTACGAGGGTGACATTGAGGAGTTTACAGTGATAGTTACAAGTGACTTCCATGTGACACACAGAACTGCATTGAGTTGACATATTACTGCAAACAGTTAAATGGTGCACGAATTAAAGAATCAGAAAAAGAGGAAGAAAGACCAAGAGACACAGAGCGAGCCGAAGGGAGAGAATGGGCAGATCTTCACTCCGGGGGCATAGCCAGGCCTTGTACATTCGGGGGGGACTACAGCCCGTGATTCTACTGGGTTGATAGTTTTGCCAACCCTCGGTTAGCATTATACATGGGGCGCAGCATGTTGGGGAAGGGGCGTAAAGAGAATGTCCCTGCGGGGATCAATAAAGTATCAATAAAGTATCAATTATTGTTATTATTATTGATCATCTGACAATCGAGTTGGAGCCAAACCATTATTGACTGGTTGGGCAGCTCTGGTTTACAATATTAAACGCTCGATATTCACATATTTACTGGGGGCTTCACTTTCCCTTGTCACTATGGAATGTCCTCAGACCCTCACAGCTGTATAAACACAGACACACACACAGGCACACCCACAAATACTCAATATGCAGCCAGGATTACAGCCATCCTTTGTCTGTCTCTAATAGCCCTTTCCTCCCTCCATTCTTCTCTGCTTGACCTGGAGACGGGCTATTCCAAGCCGCCACTGCGCCAGCCTGCCCCAAACACCATCCAATCCCCTACGGTCACCTATGGTTACCAAACCTGCCACAAACCCCTGTGTCACATCCTCCTGGGTGATTGCAGCAAGACTGATACACAAGTGGTGGGTTAACAGCGAGACCTTAACATAGAAAAGTCAACAGAATGGCAGATGCCATTTGCTACCCTTTTGATATATATTTGCAGAAAATGCACAACCCCTTAAATAATCCAAATTAAAACAGGAGGGAATCATGTGCCAACATTCATTAAGCTAAGAGCGCGAAGCAGTGGCCCCCGGGCCACGGGCGTGGGTGAACACTTCTTTGCCTTGTTGCTCCAGCCCATAAAGACAGGCCTCGTTTAACAGAGACAGACAGGAAAGCATAGAGCGGGTCTGGACCTAGGACTGCGTGTGTGTGTGTCTGTGCGAGTGTCTGTGTGTGTGGCTCTCTCTCTGCCTCTGTGTCTCTGTGTGTGTCAGACGGCGATCGATACCCCATGCTGCGCCAGGCCAGGTGAGCTGTTAACCAGCCTGTCTTTAATTAATGTCAAGCTGGCTCCCTGTAGGAAAAGCCTGCAAATAAATGGAGCCTGGCTCACAATTAGCCCGCTGGGGGCCAGACTACTCAGGCTGAGGGAGGAGCGGCTCTTTGAAGACCTACACTATCGAAGGGGGGGGTGAAATGACCCCCACCGGACTTCCAAAAACAATGTGCAGATTGACTGAATGCAGCAGGAGAACAGAGCCCCAGAGTGGGGGCCCTAGGGGCAGGGGCTCACCAGAGCCTGGAAGGGAGAATTTGGGTATTTGGGCTGGGTGCTAGGAAACCATGCTCGCCAAAGACAGGTTAACTTGAGAGATTTCAGAATGAATCAGAACCGGCAGATGATCATGTGGCTACTATTTTTCCACAGATTGGGATCAGAGGAGCTGGCAGATTGAGATCCAAAGCTGCCGATGTGGGGGCTTCTTTGGTCCACACTTGGGTTAAATATTTTATGGCCCTTCTGGGTTTTAACTCATTTCAGTGCTGCACTGCACATCCTGAATCGGGAATCCATTCCATCAATTTGGTTTCATTAAGAACATTGCTACATTATAGGTATTGCAGTGCTGTTAAAGGGGTGACGACAGATACCGCTGGATGTAACAGCCTTAAATAAACAGGATCCACAAAGCAATAACTCAGGGATCATAAAAGGGTCATTTTTAACATAGCCACTAGGTCTGGTACGGACATCAAACACGATTGATTTGTAGACTAGTGTTTCCAGATCCGGTCCTTGGGGGAACCGCAGACAGTTCACGTTTTTGGACTGTCTGGGAGGGAGCTGGGAGGGAATAAAAACATGGACTGACTGTGGGTCTCCCTTCATCATTCATCATGTCAGGTGCAGTAAATGTCAGAAGAAACTGTTATAAAGTTAATATACTGACCACATAAGAAAATAGTTTGCCAGAAGTGTTCATCACATTTAACCAATGTCATCTTGTTAATAGTACTGTAAAGTCTCAATTAATAAAATAAAAGAAAGTGAAAAACACTGCCTTTGTACCATGTAGGGCCATATAACAACATATAAATATCAAGCTTTTGTTCATTTATTATGTCACAGAAATATTTACGTACAAAAAAATTAAACAAAAAAAACAGTTAAGAGGAAGACAAACTTGTTTAAAAAAAACGTATTTTTAAGCAGCAGTTCTAATCTTTCATCACATTCAGTAACACCAAATACAATCACTGTATTAAGTCCTCATAAATTAAGAGTCTTTTCCTTCGATCATCTGGGAAATGTGTACAAATGGCAGCTGGTCTGCTGGGTTCCATAACTCCGCCTCTCAAACCCCTGGCACAGCATCATGTCACACCCCCTTGGCGTCCTGAACTAATCTGACGCACCTTGCTTTTTTAGGAACATGGATCCAAAGACCCAGGTAGCTTTTCCCTGACACGGTGGGAGAGGGAAGGGGAGTGGAAGCTGGGAAACGTGTCATAGCGGGGCCGAGGTTTACGATTGGAGCATTCTTGGGGGGGGGGCTAAGTGGCCAGCCAACCTTTTGGCTGGATCGGCTGGATCAGAGACCCCTACTGTCTCAGTTACCACCAGAGCCAGGAAGAGGCCCGTCCACGCTCACACCACTGCATGGGGCTGTTAAACTCAGCTTTTAAAAGCCTCTTCACGCCTCTCCCCAAAATCTTGCCTACTAGCCATACTGATGGGGGCTCCCCCCCACCCACTGCAGTAGCGTCATTTACAGCCAAACTCGCCTCGTTGTCACTTGGACGTCACTTTGGCAGATAACAAAGGTAGCAGAAGACACCCCCGCCCCCCGCATCTCACCACCTTGCCACAGGTCTACCATGGTGGGTGTTTGTGCGTTTGATGGGTCCAAGGTGTCAGGGGGGGTGCTGGGCTTTTATGAAGAGGAACATTAAAGCACATACAAAAGGAATAGGGCTGTGTTATTTATGGTGGTGTGGATGCGTAGATTACTTATAGATTACTTGCATTAGGTAGGTAGATAAATAAGGGCACAGTTTCATGTATATTCTTATTTCATTTTTCTGTAGATAAACTGGACTGAGATGAGACAGAGAGGGAAAGAGAGAGAGAGAGAGGGACAGAAAGAGAGAGAGAGGAAGAGAGATGTCAGAGGAGTGGTGGATGGGGTGGGGCTGTTTTTTCTGGTGTAACAGGCGCCTCATTAATGACATTCATGCTTTCTCTAGTTGATTCCTGTCTTATTACCCAGCATTCCATTTGAATGGGTGCTGGGAGCACTGGGGTGATGGGAACCTAATGCATCACAACACCCCTGCAGAAACATGCGGGCGTTCCGGGGAGCCCTGGCAGAATAGGGCGGGGCATCCATGGGGGAGGGGGGGAGGTTCCACAGGGCTTTTCCTAAGCAGATGTGCAGAGACATGGTGTGGGGCAGTGAACTCGGGGACGGGGGGAGTCTTAGATATCGGTTTACTCAGCTGCCCACATCTGTTTTACAAACGACTCCACGCCTCCCCAAAGGTCAAAGGGGTAAAATGTGCAAGCAGCCATTGCTAACAGTATGGTACAGGGGGGCAAAACTGAGGTGAGGGTGGAGTGGCCATCTATGGTATTAAAGGGATAATAATTAAGAATGTGGCCCCTGTTTTGTTGTGGCTAAAATCACTTCCTCATACTTTAATTCGCAGTTGCTTTATTTTTTACCCTTTTATATAGCTGGACATTTGATTAGTAATTTGATTAGTACTCCGGGCTCAGTGTGGCTCTATATGAGAGACACAGTTACTCCACCTGGGCCCTAATGTTACAAGTTAATACCCACTAACACAGTACCAAGCGCTTCCTGTAGAACCTTTTTTTTGAATCGCTAATTTATTCATTGGCTCCATTTGTAACATGTTCTGGCAGGACCCTTGCAAGCAACCAGAGCTGTTTGCACAGTGATCATCAGGACTGTCCTGCCCATTCGATGGCCTGGCCCAAGACAAAAGAGAATATTCGCAGCACAGGACGCCACTGGCTGAGATGGAAAAGGGTCACAGTTCAATGATGATAAAAAAAACCTGGCAACCAATTAGCCTCAGTTAGACTTCTGATTAAAAGCAGCGAGGGCCATCACACCAGAAAAAAGAGCCTTAAATAGCCCATCATGCAAAGACAGACCACGACTGACAGACTGAAAGGACACGGTGGGGCAGCGACACTTTAAACGATCGACACTGCACTCCAGAGAGGCGCTCGCCACACTATCAGTGGACTCGTCACTGGCAAATTAACAAATCCCACGGGCCGACGTGTTAAAACAGGCTGGATTAGCGCTCTGCACTGTAGCTCATGGTGTATAGCCCCTGCTATAAATACATTTGGACCTCCTGGGGCAAAATGCACTACTGCAACAGAAAGTCACTGCAGGGGCACAAATCTAGAGGGCATGTCATATGTATCCCCAGTGTTCGTGTGTCATATCAATGGCCATGAGGTAAGAACAGGTCATGAGTGCCCTACATCAAAACATAATTGGCTCTTGACAATGCAATTGAAAATCAAAGACAGACAAACACACAATCAATCTTTACACATAGGTGAAAGCAAATGAACAATCCAGCTCCCTCCTGGAGCATGTAGGGATTCAAGGAGGTGTCACCTAATAATGATGAGCAACAGTGTATTGTGGAGAAAAGTAATTAGGCAGTCTAATTTTTGGATGACTGATAATAACCACTTCCACTAACTGGAGCACAACTAGCCTTGCATATGGTTTGTGCTTGTCAAATAAATAAATTATGTAAACTTTGTACACAGTCCATCTCTTAAAACATTACTGGTGGCTAACAATTAAGGCCTTAATTTGGGACCTAAAAAACCTGTCAGGGGAACACACTACATGCAGGAAGCCACGAGGTCCCATTTCCCAGGCAGGTTTAATCTCAGTAAAGCCATGGGTTGTCAGCGATACATACAATGTGTGCAAAATGTGTACACAGTGAAATGGAATTCTGAAGCAGGGATTTTTACGTGTAAATGCTGATAGGACTATGTTAACACGTACCGCTACTGAGCAGATATTCCACGGAACTTAGTGTGATTGCTTTGGCACCTTGTTTTTTTATTTTTTTGTTTTTCACACTCTTCCAGGCGACACAAATGGCACAAAAAGGAGATAATTATTAGCGATTACTTCACATGCTGCGAGTGCTGAAAACTAGAGCCTGCTACTACATTTCCTTTACACTTTTAGAGCCAAACCAGACACTCAGCTGCAAGTGTTAAATTGATTGGCTAGCAGTTAGTTAGCAGTTCAGTGATCTGTTTACTCATTGAAATATTCCTGCCAGTGTTGTAGCAGGGAGGTAGCAGTTAGATCCAGATGGCCTCCCTCCATATGAGATCTTCATGACCATATGCATCATGTCCCAGTTACAGACACCACTGCTGCCCCATTAACGAGAGGCCCTGAACCTTTAGTCAGAACCTCAGTGGACAAATTCCTTCTTTCTCACAGAACGTCATCTCTGGTGGACAAAAGTAGTATTTCTATATTACACAGTAAAAGGCTAACCTAAAGTTTGATGGATCCAGAGTCAATTTTCCTACTGCAAACTCAAGGTCTATATAATTAAGGTTGTTCAGTTAAGTATTGTATACCAAGGAGACAGGAGACCTCATGGGAGATACATGGGTATGATCTGTCTGCTATGCGAGATACAGCACCGGGTTGTCAGGGGTTTCTGCCGTCCTGTTGATGGGGAGGAAATGAAATCATAAGCTGGGCTTTAGGGTCACTCAACAGAACTTATTGACCCACCCCCACCAAGGAAACAGAAATCGATATCACGACTGATTGGAAGAGTTAGGCGGTGCTCACAGCTATGAAAATGATGACTGGGGACCTGGACGATTGGAAGCTAGACAGCCATGTTGAAGTCTCAGGGGACCCTGATCTGTTTTTTTGTGCTATTTGTTTTGGATTCTGGCATGGATCACTGACCAGCACAACAGCTGTAACTCATTCACGGGATCAATCCCACAAAACCGGAGACCAATATGTTAGTGATTTCTCATCTTAATTGGACTTGATTAGCTTAGATTTATAATTAACCCCTGGTGAGGGGAAAGGGAGAGTGTGTAGGCCATGGCGTCATTATGGCTTGCATCTCTAAGGTAGTAATTTGTGTATGTGGTTTCTTGAACCATTTTAATTGTGCTGCAGCCATATTCCCAGTGTAATTTGCTGTATTAACTGAGCCAGATGCACATTATGGGATGGAAGCTGGGTGAGATTTTCAGGCTGGGTGAGGAGCTGCTTTAGTGTGGCCTGTAAAAGCCTAAAGAAACTTGCTTTTATAATGTGGTTTTATAAGGAATATTGTGATACTTGCAACGGATGAGTAGCCTAAAAACCCAATGATCATGTCTTTGACCCCATCAGAGCATAGGGAATACATTTCTAACTGATTGTCTTGTTGGCATCACACCCTAAAAAGCCATGCAGATATATGTAGCTTGTCCAAAGTGCATCATCTATTTCGATTGCTGCAAAACCAGAGGATACATCTTCTCCAAAAGCAACAGTGGGCAGAGGCCATCTGTGACATTACTCATTCACCCAGCCTCTCCATCACTTCAAAGATCAGCCCCGACCTTCGCCTGCTAATCCGAAAAACAAATGGCCTGCAATGTATGTAGCTATCAAAGGGCTTCCACAGATTAAACCCAGAAGGCTGCACAGATAGCAGTACTCATGTTTGGCACACACTTCCCACACAACACCTGTCGGGGCAGACCCTGTATGTGTAGGGTCAGTCCATCCATTAGCATGGTGGCACTTCAGCCCATATAAGGCACAAACAGAAGCCATCACTCTTAGGCCAGCATATCCACCTCTCTGCTCCATTATTCAATCAATTGCAATTCTATGACGTTAATTAAGAACCAGTGGAGATATTGTTAAAGAAAGCATAAATGAGATATATGTCTTTGTGAAAATTCCACCGATGATGTCATGCCACAATAGCGTGTCTGTCACCAGCTTCTGAAAAATCCCCTGCCATGTGATGCTTGACTTGTAATTCCTTGTAATTCATTGCCTGGGTTTTTCAGCATTTCACCAGGATAGGAGATTTCATGCTATTACATGACAACAATAAATCCCGCTCTTTCTAAGTTGCATGCCAAAACAGCTCCGTTGGCAGCCTTGAAATAGACGTATGGCTGGGGAAGCATGGAGTGGAGCGCTTTTTCGGTCTAGTACTGGCCTAAATACACATTTTAGGTAATGTTTCTCTTTGCAAGCCGTTTTGAGTTCTCTGAAAGCATCTGTCATATACAGTACTGTGCAGAAGTCTTGAACTAGCAAAGAAAAAAATGTAGATGATGTTTATGTTGGTGTAAATCTGCATAGCCGTTTCAAAACCTCCCCACAAAACATCCCAACATTTACAGTTACTACACAGTATACCCATGCATTTGATTATCTCAGCTCCTAGCAGGCCTTGGTTGGCTAATCAATACCTCATGAAGTTAATTAAATTCAGCTAAGTAAACTAGTTAATGGTGAAATTTAATACATAAAATGGCTGGAGGAGAGGTTTGGGGATCAAATCTATATTCTTCCAGTCATCTATAAAGATATCAGAAATTTTTTGGAGGATAGAAGAAATTATTGTTTTTTGTATTGCTGTCTATTTATACATATATGTTAGTGTTTTTTTCTGAGAATATTTAAGCCGTTTTTTTAAGAGAATATTTTTGACGGCTCTCATAATATGGTTCATAAGCATATTAAATGTCATACAAGTTGTAAGTAAATGTTCTGGATTTTCTGTTACACAAATTGTTCATTGTGACCTCACACTCTTCCTAACAATTGCATTCCACCCAACCGTAAGCCCACAGTGGCCCCGTGGTTCACCAGGCTGTCTATTAAACTAAAGACCATTTTGAGCCCACTGTTGATCTTCCATCTTGAGCCTAGCCACGAAGGATATACGATAGGGATTGCTCTTTCTGGACAATAAATCTTCCTTCAAGATTTGACAAAAGGACAGACCTCACGCCCCCTGGGCTATGACCTCTCAGTGGACCCTGGGACCAGATAACTTCAGGAGTCGAGATAGCAACCCTATCAGGAGAATCAAGAAACCAAGAAATCATGTGGTTGGGAAATTTCAAATTAGCATTTATAGTCTTGCAGGTTTGTTTTTCTCTGCCAGATTTGACTGAAATCAGAAAATTAGAAATAAAAAAGGATATGATCTTTCCAGTTATTTTCTATTTTCTGCATTTCATGCAGACTTGTTTTTATATTCTTCCTTTCTTGTTAGTTACATATTCTTGAATTAATTCCTTTAATTTTTATTCCTTCCATTATCACTTATTCTTTTCCTACTAATGCCTTTGTCCGAACCTCTCATTTTCTGTAGAGATGCCCCCATTATCCAGTGGTGGAAGTTGGATGGTAACTAACCTGATGTCTCCTCACACCTTTCATTGTGGCCATGAGGGGCGTGTTGGTACCTGCCTCTGACCTGGATGGGGATCTAAGTGCCACTACCCCGTGCACTCCAGGGATGGAAACCTGCACTGAGAGACAAACCACTGACCCACAGGAAAAGCTGTTTTTGCCCCCCCCCCCCAGCCGCCCCCCCCCATAACAAGCACCTCGCCACCTTGAGGGTTAGACAAATTTAATTTGTAATACCCAGAAGTGCGGAAGTGTGTGCCTCATTTCAAATCTGTTTCTGTTTTTCCAAGGAATATATGAGGGACCCCTCAAGATCCCCGGATCATCACAGTCTAGCACCAACCCAGATTATGTTCAAGATTCAACATTCTTTACTGTAATCTCACCATGTAAGGGTACATAAGGGCAAACATTTTTATACCACGCTCCACATGGCTACCACGAAATTTCTCAAAAGTCACCACACGATTAGGGATGAATTGAAGATTCGGGATGACCTGACTTTGGAATATTATGAGACCATATGGTTAGATTTTACCCAGCATGCTGCCTTCTGCGAGAAAATTCTGCAAACTATCGCATCAGAGACTGTAAACAGAGTTACGTAAAAGGCGGCGTCCAGACGCAGCGCAAGAAGTTTCATGCCGTGTTGACACATGTTTACATAGGTTAGCCTTTCATCTCATGAGTGTTTAGACATCTCAAGGGCTTCAAGACCATGTGTGTGCAGGAGGTGGGGGACAAGACCAAAAGGCACCGGGATGGCTGGACATGAAAGCTGCGGCTTACTGGTTTAAAGTTTGATTTGGTTTCTGTTGTCATAAACAATGGGGGGCGGAGGGGGGCGCTAGCAGGGAACTTGACTGACAGAAACAAGAAACAGAGAAGTGCCATGAGAATCAAGGTGTAATCATTCAAATGTGGATAATTATGCACATTGATACTGATTTATCTAAAATATTAAGTGCTTGCAGTAATGTCTCTTTATTTAATCTAATTTAAAAAAAATACACCATTTTAAATAAGGTTGGCCATTGGAGTAAAATATTAAGACAATAGTGTAAAAATGGGGGAAATGAGTTGGATAGAAGCAAACCCTGTAGAAACATTAATAAATCAGTGATCTCACTAACTGGCTTTCTGCTAATAAAGAATACAATTAACTCTTTGGGACCACAAGCTGGGTGTTTTTACTGGGCTCTGTGGGCTGCAGAGACAAAGGGGGAGGCCTCCTCAAAAGTTCAAGATGTTTTACAGATCATAGGCTCCAGAGTCCATTAGGTCCAAACTCAGGAATCCAGTTCTTTCAAGTGGTCATTGTGTTCCTGTTCCAAATGGATTTATGGCCCTGGACTGAAGCAGAATGGGGCAGACTTGGGTAGCTTAGAAGTGGGTGTGGGCCAGTTGGCGCAGAGTGTCATTAAAGAATTAAGACAAGAGCTTGCCTCTTGATCTGAACCTGTGCTCAGCACGTGGGCAGCTGTAGAAAAGTATGGAAAAGGGAAAAGCAAAGGTATTTTCGAGGAATCAACGACAGCAAGCAGAAAATGGACCAATTAAAAAACTGCGTTCCTTTAACAATCAGTGTATAGGCTTGGAGAACTTGTAGCGTTGTGAAGTTTTGTGAAGTATGTCAGCCAAAAACAAATAAATAAACAAACCTGGCTATCTTGTTAATCTCTTCCATACCATGGATATATAAGATAAGGTCAAAAACAATGGACCAGATGAACAGATGTTCCTTGATGTTGTGACAGTATGGAGACACCCCCGTCCATCAAGGGAGAAAGCTTGGTGAGGTGGGGGCACTAGGGGTGCTAAGATGATGACCCCAGTTCCATGTGGGAGTGTGTGTGTGTGTGTGTGTGTGTGGGTGGTGGTGGTGGTGGTGGTGGTGGTGGCAGGGGGTGTTATCAAAGGGCCAACCTCATCCTGGTGATAGTCACTGCTGTGATCTTATCTGAGCTGCCTGATGGAGACTGATGGAGAGGGGGACCAACTGCTCAGAGGTGCTCTTTGATGTCCATTCTTTAGCTAACTGCTCCTGTAACAGACCCCCCAGCAGTGGGAGCGTTTATCTCCTATCTGCTGTGGGAGGCTGCAGGGCACAGACCAACTGCATGTTTGTGAGCCTGAGCTTGCAGCTATATCTTCTCTGTGTCTGGCCATGAATGGGCCTGGTGTAGGTCAGTCAAAGGGGGCGCGTGCCAACATGCGCATGGACCTGATATCTGTCTCCGCGAGAGAGCCAGACCTGCAAAGACAAGTGCTGCCAACGCGTCTCCACTTCAGATCTAAAGCTGTGAAAAACCTTTTTGCTTGTTATAAATATCCATCCATTATCAGCTGCAGCTTAGTCTGGCATAATTAATTTCAGTAAAATTAGTCAATGGAAAGTTTGCTGGAAATATAGCTAAGAAAACATGTACAGGTGTGTGTATGAATGTTCTGGGCTAACTTAAGGCTTAATGCGTAAATTTAGTACAACCTAAGACACTTTCAAGCAAAAATGAAGTACAGTAATTTCAATACTAGAGACATTAAAGTTGAAATTACTGCATCAATGGACAATGCAGACATAATAAAGCAACTAATCCATCTTCCGTAAACTCTTATCCTGTTCAGGGTCATGGGAGGTCTGGGGTCTATGGGTTCAAGGCAGGGAACAACCCATCACAGGGCGCACTAATGCCTACCAGCAATTTGGTAACTCAAATTAACCTCAGCATGTTTTTGGACTGGTGGTAGTGGTGGGGGTGCGAGGGGAACCTGAGCACCCAAAGAAAATCTCACCATTCAGGGAGAACATGCAAACTCAAGACACATGGAGCCGTAACAGAGACTTGAACCCAGGTCCCAGAGGTGTAAGGTGACAATGCTAACCACTGTGCCACCACACCACCCTAAACCGCCTAATCAACCTTTCAATTGCACATTACAGTGGAAGTAATTCCGAATTTGCATAATTGAAAACTAGGTGTGAAAATGTCCCAAAGTATCAATGGCTGCTATGAATCTTAATAGTTAAGTATATTTCAGTTATATCCACCAAAGGTTTTATATATATTATATATATATTGTGGTCACCATCCAATACAACCATGTATTTAATTTACTTGACCAGTGCACCACCTTACTTGGCTAAGCAATATCTCAAATCGATTTATTTCATTCTTTGAGCTGATGGTGAGACTTAGCAGATGTATAGCATGGCTGAGGTGCCCCTGAGGAGAGGTTTGGGAACTGAAGCGGTGTTCATCTAATCATCCAACAAGATATCAGTAAATTTTTGGAAAAAGAAATTCTTTTAAGCTTCTAAGTTTTACTGTTAAATTGTGTTTTTATTCTTAGAAAGATGCACACTAAACAGGAAAACAGCTTGAAACATTTTCGTTGATTTCAACACTTGTACAGTACTGTGTAAGCATAGGAATGACTCTACCAGGTTCTCATGCACTGGTGACTGGGGGGGGGGGGGGGTCATTATTAATTAGTTGATGGGTTTATATGGTGACTAAGGTGTGATTCTGGCTGTCCCACCCCCCCCCCCCCCCCCGCCCGCGCCCCGCGGGCGCGGGGGGCCGCCCCCCCCCACTAGTAATTAGTTGCTGGGTGTCTATGGTGACGAAGGTGTGCTGCTGGCTGTCCCACTCCTCACTTCCTCCTGCACAACCACCCCCCACTGTCAGTAGGAAGTCAGAGCAACACCTGTCTGTATCTGTGACCCTCTGCCCCCTCCAGCAGGAAACGTGCTGCCATTTGGCCTGCAGCAACAGGCGAGCTCAACCTGCGTGGCGCCTTCCGGTTCCTTCACATACACACACACACACACACACACACACACACAGCCCATATATTCATATCTTAACGGGTACTCTCCACTAATCTCTACGGCCATAACCCTAATCTGACCACCTTAACCCCTACCCAACCCTAACCTTAATCATACATGACCAAATAAAACTTTTGACGTTTTTAGTACTTTGATCGCATTGGCAGATTTTTGTAAAATTGAGGTTTTCCAGTGGGGACCTGGAAAATGTCACCGCAAAGTAAAAAGTAACAAGTTTTTAATCACATCGTGGGGAAATCTGACAAATCTACAAACACAAACAAACACACACACACACACACACACACACTCATATAGAACTTGCCAGGAAATATCTAAGGAATACTTTTTTTGGTCTCTCACAAATGCATTTTAGGCAGAGCCTGACACGTACAGACAAAGGACGGTGTCCACACACACACTCTCCGTTAACAGATTAAAAGACCATCCCACCAGGCAAAACTGCTAATAGTTTTGTTCCCATTTGTAACAACTGGAACAAAGCCTTCGTAAGCCTTTGGACAATACGATGGAAAACTCTATTTTATAAAAAATCCGTGACTGCAATGAAAAAACAAAAAATACAAAAACTCTTGAATTTTGTTTAGTTACGTTATGGTTATGGTTATGGTTAAGGCTGGTAGGGCGACCTGGTCCCCAACAGTAAGGAAGTTTCAGGTTTTACCGCAGACACACACACACACACACAGAGTCATGTAATCATATCTTTTTGGGGGCCGCTCACCCATTTGGATAACCTCAATTTTATAAAAATATGTGACTGCAATCAAAAAATAAAAATGCCAAAATTCTTGTATTTTGTTTGGTTACTTTTGGTTAAGGTTAGGGATGGGTACGGGTTGTGATTGGGATTAAGGTTTTTGAATAGAAATGAATGGAAGGTCCCCAATTAGATAGGTACATGTGTGTATGTGTGTGTGTGTGTGTTTCTGACTGAGAAACGAACCACGAACTTTTGACCATTTGTTGACCACAGCATGGCATTGCTTGTGCAAAATGCAGGTCAAACATTTGATTGCAAAGTGTTGGTTGGGGCAGGAGGTAGTTCTTTCAGTGAAGGATGCAATCAGGCAGGGGTCATGGAAGAGTCACTTTCCCTTTGAGGGGTTTGCCTACTTTGGGACTGAACCAAGGGGGAAGGGGTTGATATATCCCCCCGGGGCATGAAACCAGGGTTCAAACATGTATTCTGAAGCCTGGAAATTGAACGAGCCGGCCTGCCCCACCTTGTCCTTCCCCCATGCTCCTCTCTCAGCTTCTCGTTCATCTCCTCACTGCCAGCCTGGCTTTTAAACACAGAGGGCCACAATTCACATTCATGAGGCCAGGAATTCCTGCTCATTCATATGTACAGTAGTGGAAACAATGGGCTCTTCCTCACAGGGCCTTTCCATGGACAGCTGGGGTCCTGAGCTGCAGGGGGAGGGGCTTAGCTTAGCTTCACGGCTGGTCAATCTTCTGAGGGAACAGCGGTGCTGTAGTCACCTGCCCCACAGCCAGTGTGGTCCTCAGAGAGGCACTGCAAATGAACCACTCAGGCGTGCCCCAAATGCTCAGTCTTTCTAAAACAAGACAATTTCCTTCCTCTTCCAGTAAATGTACAGTGCCATGGAAAAGTAAGGACAGCCCTTGAAACATCTTTTACCTTTTTAAAAATATTTGGACAAACAAATATTTCATCTTCGTATGAAAAGTTTTGACATAGATAGTGATGTAATCTAATGAAAAAAAAACAAATTTCAACTTCAGAATCATTTATTCAACAAAATTCAACAGAAATGTAAGTTTTCTCTGTAGAAAACAGTAAGTACATCGTTACATTTAGTAGCTGATATAGACTTCTTTAGCAGAAAGAACCTCTGGCAGTCATTTCTTATACCTGTTTTTTAGTTTTTTACATTGATGTGGAAAAATCTCTGTCCATTCCACCAAGCATTGACTCTCTAACTGGTGATGTTGGCGGGGAGGGGGGGGATTTCTTGCATGCATGGCCCCCACAACATTTCATGGCATTAATTTGACTTGGCCATCCCATAACCCTCCACATCTTTATTTTGAGTCACTCCTTTGTAGATTTGCTTGTATGTTTGGGGTCATTATCTTTTTAAAAGACCCACTTACAGTTTGACTTGGTGCCAAATGGCCTTTCATTCTCCTGAAACACTCTCTGGTATGATGTTAAATTAATTGTAGGCACTATGATGCCATATCAGCAAGGCCCCTGAGGCAGCAACCCCAAACCAAAACACGTCCACGCTAAATTTGTGCAGTCTCTTTCTTATGGTTGACCTGTGCACTTTCACATGGACTGTGGAAAAAGCTATCTGGTTATTCCTTGATGACACCCACAGGCTTTTAGGGTGTACTGACACTTGGCCCGGTTGCCCTGTACCATGCCTGAGCATGATTGCCCCCTCCCCACTCCCCCGCTGGTCGACGCTCACATTGTACTTAACAATCCTGGCCCAAGCTCGCTTCTGTCATCACCATGCAACCTTTTTGTGTTTGAAGAAAACATAGGATGGGAAGCAATATTGCATAGCAGAATAGAATTCGTGATTAATGTCCTTATTTTGTGACTTATTTGGAGTTTTGGGCATGATGACACGCACAGACTTGTAAATGCAAAGCAGTGATTTTTATCTATTTGTGCTGCACCAATAAGATGATAGATTCACATTTAACCGATTATCTCAGACTTTGTGCAGACTAGTGTTGCGCAGGATACTGTTACTGAAAAGGTACCGTGGTACCGCATTTTTTGAAAGCTGTTCGGAATTACATTTCTTTCGTCCTGGTAGTGATTACACTTTTACAGACATCGCTAATGCTATTTATTGCTGACCATCAACCTGAAAAATGTCTGAATGACTGCAAAAACTTAATTACACTGTATACCCTATTTCAGAATTGCACGCATAATGCTATATAGAGTATTAAATGAATCTTGGATTCTCAACAAATAACACTTTTCTAGGCTGCATTTGAAGGAGCCTTTGTAACAGGACAGCTTTGTCGGTCTTCGAATGCCGCTTTAGAAGGACATAGCCCCTGACTGGGTCCAATTACTTTTACACAGCACTGTATATATTATCCGTGAATCTTGTTATTATAAATGGATAATTAATAAACTGGGTGATTAACAGTATTCAGCATCTCCCAAGCCATTTAAGGCTAAGCACTGTTGCTCAGGGTACTTTCCCATATGGAAAGCGCATTTGAGGCTGGAGTCATGCACTGTAATCTCCCTCATGTGATTATGCAGAGCAGTAATTAAAAAGGTAGTTTAATCAGTCCTGTGGGGGCCACGTTCTTGCTCCTGTCGAGGGCGGAGTAACCTGCACCCTCGCAGAGCTTCCTTGCCCACACTGTAAAGACTCCCCAAGCTTTGACTTGCCGCCATCTTACATTTAGCCCCGGGTCTCGGTCAGTAAATCATCCTCATGATTTCTTCACATCTCCCCAAAACTATGCTTGCCGTTTCTGCACCCTTCACTTTAATTGCATATGATGCATAGAATCATGTTTCAAGGAAGGTTTAAAATAACAAATAAGAATGCAACTAACAGTACTACAAATGGGCAACTTTCAATAGTTGCCCATTTGTAGCACAACAGCATCTCATTTTTCCAGGTATATTTTTTATTTTGCAGTGATGCCCAGCAGGACTGCAGACACAAAGGCGAGATCTGTATTCCTAACCAGGATGTTGTGCAAGTCACATGATATGCTCTTGAGCCTGGGCCTGAACTCCTTGGGTAAAAATGACAAAGAGGGTGCAAGTGGCACAAAGCTGTCGTGGGATTTGTGACAGAGCAAGAAAATAAGGGGCAACTTTTTCTCCACTATTCTGCTGTGTATTTTTGCCTTCTGTGGCTTTGATTCTATGTACAGTACTGTGCAAAAAAAGATGCTCAAATGACTCAAATGAGTGTAAAACTGTATTATATCTATCAGTTTTTGCTGTGCTATTTTCATATGTTCTAATGTTAAATTGTGTTTTTAACATTAGAACATATACATATACACATTAGAGCACATATACCCTTACTACCCAAATAAATAGCTTTAAAACATTTCCATTGACTGCCTAAGACTTTTGCACAGTACTGTATTTTGGAATTTGGAATAATAACCAGTTTTCAGTTCAATAGAAACAAATTTTGTGAACAGGCCACCGTATAAAATGCAAGTGTAGGCATACTGATTAATTATTAAACATTTCACCTTAATCTAATTTGCTACAGTTCACACTTCAAACAGTTCATATAAGCTTGCAGCCTAATCATCCAGTCCTTTTGTTCAGGAGGCATGAAATGATGAATAAGTCATCAAATACTTATTATGCTGTTTTTCATAAAAAGGACAAAGGATGGACACTAATCCAAAAACCTGCCAACAAATATTAAAAAAATTCAAAAGAAAATGTAGACCAATATCAGTCAAAAGATAGCACGGTAAAAGTTCTGAAGGGTTTTGAACTACTATAAAAACAATCCACTCACAAAAGTGACCCCCATCCAGGAAAAAAAATCTTCACAGGCTCTTTACACAAATATTTCATACGAAAGGGTCTACTATCAGCAATGAGCATTACATTTATCACTTTGAAATAATGTGAATAATATTCATCATTACTATCTGGTGCATCAGTATCACCAACTGTCCCTCCATCCATCCTTCCTTACTTCCTACCATCTTCTAACTGCTTGTCCTGGTCAGGGCCGTGGCGAGAAACTGTTCAGCCATCTGAAATCTTTGTTAGGCCTGTACTACTTTTCACGCACTCACACTCATAGATGCTTACTTCTTCAATGTCATTTTAATGCAATCTATGATCCAATTTCAACATTAAAAGCTTAATTTCAATATTTTAAAATTACAACTTTTATAAAACGTGTTTTATACGTTTGGGACATCCATACTAGTTATTTTTTCCAGTGTTAACAATTCTTGTGGGATCATTTTCACCAAAGAAAAAAAATATACATGCAAACACACCCATTATGTCACGTAGACGGTGGGTAGTTTAAAACGTTGTGGTTTCGTGAACAGTCATCTCTGTTTAAGCTTTAAAAGACGTCATGGGATAAGCGGATGCATCCAGTCCCACCACAAAGCATTCACATGAACAGTATTTGGTCATACACTCACGCAAACACACCCGTTCTTTTACTTTGAACATCGATTGCCCACCAAAAAACTACCCAAACAGGAGGTCGGATGGGAAAATTTTGGACTGGTCTTGAAGTTTATGGCTGGTTTACAGATGTACACATATACACACACACACACGTTTGTGTAGCTGTAATAAGTAACCAAACAAAATACAAGACTTTTGGCATTTTTAGTTTTTTGATTGCAGTCACAGATTTTTATTACATTGAGTTTCCCCTTGCAGGGAAAAATTGGTCCCCACAACTTCAAAATAACAGTTTTTCATACATACATAACCCCCCCCCCCAAACACACACACAGTACAGATGCCCTTTCTCCTAAATGCATGACCCCCTGCTGAACAGGCTAAGCCACTGGATGATGGATGGAAGCTACATCTGGCCTGACTTTACATTCCCAGTGAGATACATACTTGCACACTATCGAAATAGCCCTACGATACCATGCTGATCATATCTAAAATGAATTTCTTTAGCCTTTACGGTGGCTACATCCTTATTTAAGCCTTCATAAAATTGTCATAGAGGCATCATAAAGTTGCAATAAATTTGGCTGAACCATATTTTATAGTAAAGCAATCTGTTGCACGCTGTATAGAGTAACGATGCGTATTTGAGTAGACAGACGGGGAAAGCGAAGCGATAACGTTCCCCAGCAGGACCCTACCATGGGAAAGGGTGGGCGGAGCATGGCTGTGATGGATGATGGGACCTTTAATGCGTGACTCTGAGGGCAGCACAGTCTGTCCCGCTGACTCCGGGCCTGAAACCCTTGGTGTTTCCTCTCAGGCTGATGCACATGTTTACGCCCCTCCACTGAATACAAGCCTGCTCACCTGAGCGAGTACCAGATTGCATCAGAAAGGGCATCAGAGGGCATCAGAAAGCCCTTAAAGCTGGATGGGAGGAATGGGACACACTGGGGTCCCAGCAGCCCAGCTTTGTTGGGGGACACAGGCCCCATGGCGCCTACATTTCTGGACCACAAGCCCTGGAACAATAATCAATGTAACGAGATCCCGCGTGACACCGGTAATCCTATTGCATGCTGTGAGCGGCCCCCCCCCAGGGTGCTCTTTAGTATTACAGCCAAAGCCCCCTTGCCTGGATCTTTCTAACAGGTGTGTTCAGCCTTTGTCACCCTCTTACCATTCCCCTTTGGGTTCACGTCACCAGCGCACCCTTCATACTACAACCATATTTATGGCCTTGCTGAGAGTCTTTAGCCTGAGGAGCGGACTGAGTATTGATGCCTTACACAAACCAGGCACGTGGTCTGAATGGTGACTGTCCTCAGTGGGGGCGATACAACACAAGCCAGAAGTCACGCTTTACAGTCAGAAAACACTTTCTCTTCCTTCTCCACAGATAATTTACAAGAAAATCGCTGTAAACTTTAGGCTACTCAGAAACAAGTATGTGGAGGGGGGGGATGCCTGAGCACCTGTACCTCTTGCCTGAATGATTAAATGTGACCCCCTTTTGAGGCTGCCAAAATTTCCAACAGGGACACCCTCGTAAAAATGTTCCCTAAGCCACATCCCCAACCCATTCGAGCATCTGCTCCTTGAAAAGTCTGTGTATGGCGCTGCTCAGTAATTCTGATCCACATATTTTCATAAGAGCAACATAAAATCAAACAGTCTTTGTTTACATAGAGGAGTATATTTTGTCCAGGATTTTTTTGTGTTATGTAGGCAATCCGAGTTCCCATATACTATCATTTTGAAAATATTTACTTTGGCGTTTGACTTATTTACCATGAAGACAATTAATAGATACCTTTTAGTTACAGATATATATGCAGACAAAACACTCACACAGAAAATGGTGGGAGGCATCCAGTAATATCAGCATTTTTCAAATTACCAGCCACATTTTCATACCTTAGCAAAAGTGGCATTTTCAAACAGGATTAACTTTAAGGGATATTTGCTTGTGAAAAAGGCTGATACACAATGGCATGGGAAATGGCCCGTTCCTGAAAACCAACTCAGCCAGGGAGGGGAAGGGTCAAGGTCAATCTCAGCAAGCTTAACGCAGATAGATGAAACCAGGCTCTCCTGGTGTCTGCGTGAGGACAATGACACTCTGACCCACTTTTCAACAGAGAGTCCCAAAGGTCACCGGATTCGGACCGGTCTCAGGGGTAACATAACGAGATCCATTGTGGTCTCCTGTGTGTGTTGGGGTGGGATGGCTCAATTCAAGGTCAGGGGGTTGCTAATTCTAATCCCGTCATTGTCAAATAAACATCCACTGTGTTTCTCATTGGACTAATAAAACCACAGTAAATCATATACACCAGCCAGCCTTCCTTAATACACTGTGAAACATTCCTGTAATTTACGTTGGTAACTACGGTCTTTACTGTTAAATAGCAAACTGCTCCCCAGAAGGTTATTATGCACTAATCATTTCAATACTTTGGTGGGTTTGGTTATCTTCTATAACAGAGCCTGACCAGAGGAACCGAGGTTTTTGAATTTAAAGGGACCTAATGTATAATAAACTCAAAGAATGTGATGGACTCGCGTTCTCATGAACAGAAGCACCAAGAGGAGTCAAACGAAAGCCTGCAAGCAGCCTGACTATTTTTCTCACACAAACTTAATTATAAAATTTACACAGAGCTGATAATTAGTCTTAATGTCAGGAATCTGGGTTGTGGTCTGGCACACAGTTTCTTCATGGCAGCCTGGCTCATCTGCCAAGCATTCGGATGCAGGGCCACTGGAGCTGTATACCCACCTGCAGTCTTGGGGAAATGATGTCATAGTCTGCCATTGAGGGGGCTTTTCGGGGGGGGGGGGCGGCGCAGCTTAACAGGCTGAAACCTTCCCCCGTTTCCTCAAACTCAGCCCAAAGGCCTTGTTAATGAGGAGTATCGGAGCAGATTTAGAGGAAGGCTTAGCATTCCCTGCAGTTCCCAGGTGTTTAATCTTCTAAGGCAGCTTTCCAAATAAGGAGCGTCTCATCCCTGGCCCTTTCTGCATTATCCCATGTCACTCGCCTCCTGTCTATTCATCTAGGGATACAGATTCTGGAGTAACGACATAAACCACTCATTGTGACGTTGGTCTTCTCTAGCTCCCTTTCTTTCCAGGGCCCAAGAACCACCTACAGAAATTCAAGGCTGTAAAAGGATTTTGGCTCCTTACTGAAATCCAAGGCTTGCTCTTATGCAGGGTTAACAGCCTGTGAAATTAACTCCCAGCCATAAACTCTGGCTAGACCACCACCACAAAGTGCTGCAAGATTTCCTTCCCCCATCCCGCATAAACGGATCATTAGAGAATCCTTTCAAGGGCAGAGTTAATATACCAAGGATGAAAGTAATCCAATGAGTAGATCTTCACAGAATGGGGGAGGGGACTGATATACTGAACACATTTCAAATTAAAGTGTTTTATTTTGAAAACACATTGCATACATACATGTGAAAAGTTGCTGTGTAGAAACACTAAAGAGAAACATGATTACAATTACGATTTCTAGGCTCTTGATTAATTATTGGTACTAGCAAGAACATGGATTGTGTATTCATACTTTTTTTGATTATGCTTATAGGAAGAAACACTCAGATAATAATCAGGAGCGAAGATCTTTGGCTTCACTTGACTTGTTCTTGATGTTTTAGCAATATAATGTCAACAGAACTGTCCCACTAGTCAACTGGCAGTCCAATAGATGAGAGCTCTTCATCCTGTGGCAACGACCGGACAGACAGAGCTACACCAGTGTCATCACCTTTAAGGAAGCTGGCTGAAATCTCCGGATCTTCTTCTTTAGGGCTCTAGAGGCCTTGATCCGAAAGGCTGGGGGCTCAGGACAGGACTGGCGCATGGACACACCGGCCGCAGCTGGTCCAACTGCTGCCTCCGCCCACACCAGACCGCCCTCTTCATCCTCCTCGTCATCATATTCCAGAGAGACGCTGCTGTCGGAGTCGCCTGGTGACTGGGAACCCTGGCTGGACTCACTGTCGCCAAAGCGGTTAGTGGTGAAGTCGCTGAGTTCGCCCTCGCTGCTCTCGGCAATGGTGGAGTGGAAGAGGGACGCCCCATCGGCAGAGTATTCGGACTGTCCTGACTCGCTCGCCGGTGGGTAGTGTAAGGCTGCCGGGTAGCGAAAGGCATAGCTACCGAGATATGAAGACGAGGGGTGGAGAGAGCGTGGGGGGCCCACCCATGGCCCCGAGCGGGGTCTCACGTTGCGTACAAGCCCTGTCTTACGTGATGTCCCTGGAACCTCCCTTGACCTTTGACCCTGAGCCACACTAAGAGAGGCAGGCCAGGGACCGGTCTCTGCAGCCGACTGCCACTTCCGGGCCACTTGCTTCTTCCTGCTGGGATCGGCAGACATGCGCTCCAAATTAGAGTGCTGTATCCACAGATTTTTTTTCACTCTGGCATTGGGTTCCAGTTGGGGCTGTAGGTGAGTAAAACGGGGCATGGAGTTAGACTCGGTGTATAACCGGGCACCTCCATCCCCCATGCGGGTGGGTGGATCTCTGGACACTCGGCCCTCTCCTGCTTGTTTAGGAGCCCTATCTGTGTGTCGGGCTCCCCTGCCACTGGGCTCCTTTTCTCGATCACAATTCACGTGCGGTTGCTGCTGCTGCTTTGCCGAACGGGGCCTCTCTGAGCTCCTCCTTCTCAGCTTCACAGCCTTCGTCTTCCTGTCTGCCTGCCTGACTTTCACACGCCTTGAGCCAGCTGGCACAAACTGGGCGTGAACAAACTCTGGCTGAGGGTTGTGGATGGTTCCCTCAGGATCACGCCTTTCCCTGACACTGGAAGTCCTGGTCACACTGGGTGTTTTCGTAGCCATCTCTCCATCCTTGCTGCTGAACTCCTGGTGGGGGTGCTCTCCAGACCCTTCCTTGCCCTCCCTTGGCATGCCAGAGAGGGTTGTGACCTCCCTGGTCTTAGGTTCATGTACATCTGCTGCGTACAGCTGGCAATATGACATGGATATGTTCTCAACTTGATTCAGGCCAGAGGAAGAACTGCCACCTGACAGTTGGTTGCGTTGGGCAGTCGATGTCTTCTCAGCCTCCAGAGGGAGCTCCTGAGGGCCCATGTCAGGCATCCATGAATTCTGGTCCTTGACAGCTGATGCTCCGTTTCCCACAGCAGGAGCCTCATTCTGGCTCTTCACTGGTAGCTGGGGCACTATGAGGTTGCCCTTACTCAAACTGCACCGGAGGATCTTGTTGATGTACCCCACAGGCTTGCTCTCTGACCTTTCATCCCCTTCGGGACTCTTAGCACTTGGGGTGGCTCCGTCCTGGGACTCCAGGGTCTCTGCAGAGATGTTGACCTCATTTTCACTCAGGGAGAACATGGGACTCTGGAGGGCCACAGCATGAAGAGGGCTGGGATAACGGTACACTTCAGCACCACTGCGTGAGAGCAGGTCACTTCGGTACTTGGGATTTACTGCAGTCTGTTGTAGACTGACACACAGGGAAGTCTTCTTTAACTCTATGGACTTGTAAAGTCCCACACTGGGGGTCACAAGTCTCTCCAAGTCTCCTGTGGGGGAACCACAGCTCAGTTGAGAAAAACAGTCATTACAAAAATTTTAGACAAGCAAGCTAAATTTTACAAGTCATGCATTTCCCATCACATCAAACTATAAACCAAACCCAGTCCTTGCAGAAAAATTGTTAAATGTTTCCTGCATTGTTCAGAAGTTAGAAATACTTATGAATTGGGACGGGGGGTGGGGGGGCATGAAACCCAAGAGGACGGCGTGGCCTACCTGTGGACACTGGCCTGGGCCTGGCCCGATCTGCGACCCCGGTGCGGATCCGGGAGCCAGGCTGCCGTACCCCGCTGACCCTGGGGGGCTCACCCTGTGAGGTGCTCTCGTCGGCAGAGCGGGGGCGGGCAGCCTCGGATGGCCTGCCTGCTGGCTGGGTGAGCAGGCCAAGACTGCATGGAGTAGGAAATAGGCTGCTCTGGGAGGAGGACAGGCACTCACTGTACACAGAGGTGCAGGAGTTGGACAGCGATCCCGAGCCGCCATCACTGAGTTCGTAGAAACCTTGGGGAACATGACAAAGTCATTATTGCCGTTCCATTCAGGGAGCAAATGCACATTCCAAGATGGCCATGATTAGCATCAAATGCAAGCTACTTATTCTTAAACGTCCTGAGGTATACCTGCAGAACTCTTCCCAAAGAGTTACATCTATAAATTGTAAAAGTGACACCATGGACTTATGTAAAAGACAGCCCGTTGGCTTTGAGTCATCTGTCTGAGATCTGTCTTTCCAGCACAAAGAAAGTGACCATGAGCAAATCAGCACTGGAAGAACTAACACCACACTGTCAGCTTGTCAGCAAGGGTTTGTGTTTGTGTGTCACTTCTCACCAGAGCTGGGTCGGCTGTCGCTCTCCAGATGTTCACTGGAGGCCTTGCTCACATCCAGCTTGAGCTCACTGATCTGCTGGTCCAGCTGCTGCAGATGGCTCTTCAGCCCCACATCCTGTCTGCGCAGCCGCATCTGTAAGGCAACCACAGGTACTTTGGTAAGATATGAACAAATGCTGCATTTGCAGCCTGCTGAAAACAGGGTCAGTTAAGGGTCCCAAAATTAGACAAGCCTAAACTGCAAGCAGGAATTGGTGCCTGAGATGTACTTAAATCTTTTCTTTAAGTCAAAGGTCACAGCCTTAAATACTGTACTGGGTCTCACTCTTGTCTCTGAAAAGGTCGTTATATGAACAAAACACACATAACGCTAAGACCCACTCTCTCCTCATGCTAGTCACACACCAGCCAACCATGACGGAAGACCCTTCGACCAAGAACGACATCCTCGCTGCTGCGCGCCCAACGCGATTCCTGAGGCTATACGGCACTGGAAAAACAAGGGAGACGTCTGGCTGTTCATTAACAAAACAAGGACAAGGAGCTGGGGAGAGCAGCTCTAGGTGGATAATTCACTTCCCCCCCACAGCGAATGACCGGCCCATTGTGCAACCTTAGAGGGGTAGAGAGGACAACAGAAACTCGTGTTTGTTTAAGCAGCTAAGCTCAGTAATGCCCCCGGCCACAGGGGACAGACCATTACTCGAATCCCACTTTTATCACTCTGCCCTGCTCTTAAAGCTCAGTGGGGGAGGGGGAAATGACTTTGTTTTGGCTTTGCACCTCTGGAGACAAAGATTTTAACTCCAGTCTGATAAATATTTGTAAATGGCAACTTTACACAGCTGCTCATGTCTGTACTATGGTTCGAATAGCTGGGAATCAGTAGAATAAACAAGCCCATACTCAAATGTCAGATTGTATTATATACAAAGTAAAATTGTAGGGAATAAACTTTGTCCACAATGTTGTGTAGTCTCTCTATCGATAAGAAGATGAGTTCTGATATGAATTAATTACATTTGGGAGGCTGATTTAGTATCAACACACTGTCTACGCTATTCATAAACTGTAGGTTTTTATATTCTGGTTCTCTTGTAACTCCTACAGATAAATTATTCCTAGCAGTGTTATTCAAATAACTGTGCAGTGAAATTTCACGTTTTTTTTTCCTTTAACTCCAATGAAAGCGAGTTAATGATCAGAGATTAAACGACCCCCACCAGCGCACACGAAGGTCCCTCTTCAGGTCCCGGAATGACCCTTGATTTATGACTTCCCACTACCCCCTGCGGCGCTGGCGCAAAAAAACAAGCCCTTCCTGAAAGGTCAGGCCACTGGATCGTTATCACTTACAAATACAAGTTTATAACCAGGGCCATAATACCGGTAACAGACTTACAGCGCGATCGGATTGCAGATAGTAGAAACATGAGCACTGTGTGATATCCTTCCCAAATGTAATCTTAATGAATCCATATTGCAATTAAGCAGGCGTTGCCAACAGTGTGACATGCCCAGACTTGGCTGATCCTATTGATAACCCATGTCTGATTGATGGAGTCTGAAATATTAATTCACAGCAAATGGGTCGAGGCAAAGTAAACATCGCATTCAGGTAATTCTTAATCACTGACTGCCAGATGGAAACTTACCAGTTGTTGTTTAAGGGCTGCCAGCGTCGCCTCCAGACGCTGTTCTTCAGTCCCGATCATCGGTCCATCAGCATCTTGTTGATCGGAGGACAATGGATCCCCATGGTTCATCCGGAGGGCCCAGTGCACCATGTCGCCCTGCTTTTCCTTCAGCAAATGCAGCTCCTGCAGACCAGCTAGAGCTGCCTGCAGCCTCTCCCCAACCCTGCCGCGATCAATACTGCCCGCCGCACTCAGCAGCCCCGGACCGGATTTTCTGCTCAGCATATTAAAGACGGGCGTACAGACATCCGGAAAAAAATAAAATCAGAAACCCGTATAGGCTGCGAACGGTCGCCTTTTGCACGCACGAAACTCCGTCCAGACGTGCAGTCGTTAAAGACAAGCTTGTGCTCGGATCCCCCCTGCAAACAACCGGCAGACTGCGATGCCACCCGAGACCTCCCTTCTCTCGGACCGGCGTTACCTGCTTGGGTGCCGTGAGCCCCGCCCAGGGGTCTGCACCACCCTGACATGCCCCTTTTCATTAGGGATCATGAGCGCCATTGGCTGGGGATCTGAGCGCACAAAGACTCGTACATGCGCTGCATCTGGGGAAAGTTCACAGACCTACTGGTAAAGATAAAAGTCGAGATAATCCGACTATTCCAGTTCCGACTGTAGATTAAAATTTAAAGTGTCAGTCCTTGGAATGCGCCCAAGTTCTCGAGACGTCCACTATATTGGGGCGCTTTATTGATGGGAACAGTATCAAATTGGAAAAGTTTTCCGGGTATGTTCATCAACAGGCTCACTCCTGTGAGTCCTGTCCTGGATTTGCCTCAAAATAAATACACGGATAATCGAAATTTACTGAAGAATATGGTTTCAAATAAATTCTGCAGCAAATATGTAACTTTTTCCAGGTTGTTCACTCTGTTGTATGTAGTGTGAAACAAAACATGGTAGCTAATAGAATTCCAACACAGCAGTCTCTCACATATTTCTATAAATACATATCTGGACTTTTCCAAGGAAAACATTAAAAGACTACTTGGCGAGATCTACGTTTGTCACCCCGACTAGATGCATTTACAGAAGGCCGTACTAAGAGATTTAATAACAGAAAAATTTCGCAGGTGTTATCGCATTCACAGAGCATACTATATTTAAAAGTTGATATCAATATAGAGGGAACATGTGAAAAAAAACACAGTTGAATTCATGGTTGGTCTGTTTGTTTTGGAATGGATGCCATTTAACAGAAGGAGTCACCCTTGAACTGAGCTGAATGCGTGAATTTTCTGTTTATCGTCATTGTATGTCAATGGCGATATGCCTGAGAGACGACAGAGACAAGACACCGCATATTACAAACATCAGACATTGTATTAATTCTATTCTGTCCATTGATTAATACATTGCACTTATAAATATGACTATTCACAAGAAGTCTAAGACATAGATTTATTAAAGTGATGTTGGCATAAATATGTATTGTGTGGATAAAACTACATTAAAGAACTCGAACAATTTACTCCTAAAGGGTTGTGTGTTAAAATCCCGCCTCCAACCTGTGGACTTTTGTACGGGGGTTGGGCAATGAAACTGAAGCACCTGGTTTTAAACCATAATCATTTAATAGTGTGGTGTAGACCAGAACCTCCTTTAGTGGCAAATATAGCATCAATTCGTCTTGGGAATGACAGATACAAGTCCTGTTCAGTGGCCAGAGGGATTTTGAGCCATTCCTCTTGCAGAACAGTGGCCAGGTCACTAGTGATGCTGATGAAGGAAAATGTTTCCTGACTCACTCCTCCGAAACACACCGATGTGGCTCAATAATATTCAGATCTGGTGTCTGCGCAGGCCATGAGTGATGTTCAGTTTCACTTTAATGTTTATCAAACCACTCTGTCACTAGTCTTGCTGTGTCTATTGCTGCATTATCATCCTGATACATGGCACCACCTTCAAAGTACAATGTTTGAACCATTGGGTGAACATGGTCCTCCAGAGAGGCTCAGTAGTCCTTGGCAGTGATGTGCCCAAGTAGAACAAGTACTGGGCCTAGGGAATGCCATGGTATTGCAGTCCAAACCATCGCTGATCCACCCCTGTGCTGCATTCTGGGTACACAACAATCTGAGTGGTAAGCCTCTTTGGTGCTTCACCACACCGTAACTCTCCCGGAGGTGGGATGGATTGTGAAGGTGGATTCATCAGGGAACAATACATGTTTCATATTTTCCACAGCCCAAGATCTGGCACCACTGAAACCGATGTTTGGCATTGGCAGGAGTGGTCAAAGGTTTGGCTATAGCAGTCCGACCATGAATATTTGCCCTGTGGAGCTCTGGAGAAACAGTTTTAGTGGAAACAGGAGAGTAAGTGACATTACCTCGGATACCGTGGATACTTGCTGCCCTGCTCACAGATGAGATGCACATCAATAATTTGTCCTCCTTTGAACTTTGATATGTCTCCCATTATGTTGTGTGGATTGCAATGTTTTTTTACATGCTGCTGTGTTATACCTCTGTTAATTAAACCTTTACACTCTGCTCTTACTGATGTAATGTGCAGTGAAGATTGGCCACCAGGCTGTGCATATATAGGTGTAAAACTTCAAACACTATTTTGGCCAGTGTTTCAGTTTCATTGTCCAAACCCTGTATGTCCTCTTTGTATTGGGGATTTTTATTTCCTACCGCAATCCAAAGATGAATGAATTCACTGGATGTGATATTTTGGCGACCTCTTGTGGCTCAAAAGAGTAACGTAGTGTCTTGAACAATAAATTCTTTAGTCTCGGCAGTACTGAATTACTAACACAAATACACACAAACGATAACGATGCTAATATTTTGGTTCCAAAACTATCACGACCGCCAATACACCTGAATTAAAACGTTTATGACAGCCTGGAACTGTTCTTTCAATAACGATTCATAGCCCAATACAGTATCTAATTAAAGTATTAATTGTAACTGTGACTGTGGCAGTCTTATAAAGCATATACTCAAAACAACAGAAAACACTGGTAATAAAATAATATACATGCATTTTTGTTAACGTGAGTTGATACTGCCCCCTTCTGGATTGAATCTATAATCATCATGCATGAACAGGGAACAAGAGTCCACCTGGAAATTGCATGCCTCTCGACTCTTTCCCTGGGACGGCCTTATTTCATAATGCACAGGGTATAAGGTGTGAGATGACCGTGGTGCCTACTGTCTCACCCTGTGTGTGTTCAGCTTTCATTAAGACAGGAAATCTG
This sequence comes from Mormyrops boulengeri, assembly GCA_026781065.1. NCBI lineage: Eukaryota > Metazoa > Chordata > Actinopteri > Osteoglossiformes > Mormyridae > Mormyrops > Mormyrops boulengeri. The sequence continues at coordinate 19,470,597 of JAODLD010000069.1, read as the reverse complement.
ACTCCTGGGGGAGGGGTTTCTGCACACTGCAGCAACTGCAGTACTAAATAATAATCCTATCATTCTAGTAATTTATTCTGGATTAGTTTCTGCATATGACTTCTTGCATAATTCTAACAGTTGACAAGCCCATAGTGCATAATGGTACATAAATGCAGGAAAGCAGTTAGACCAGGGGTCTCCAACCTAATTTACAGTGTGGGCTATTTTTACAAAGAAAATAATCTGGGGAAATACCCAGGTAATATTAACTCTCCTTTCAAGTCCAGTCTGCAGCACGCCGTGACAACACAGCACTCATCACTCACTATCCCAGACAAAGTCAAATATACATGAATACACAAATTACATGAATTATGTGGGCTACTAGTAGCTCACAGTTGACGTGTTGATGACCAGTAAGTACGAGTATCGATGTATAGCATTTACAAGCTAAGGGCTTTCTTCAGAAGCCCAGCAGTTAGATCACTCTTCTGGCTACAGCACTTAAACCAGGGACTTTTCCATCACAGACACGGCGGCCTATCTTGGAAGTCTTGTTTATTGATGACATTTTTTAAGGGGTTTCAGTGTAGCGAGACTAGGGCTGGAGGAGGGGTCTCAGTAGAGAGGTCCAAAGTGGGGGGGGGCACCCTTGGTCAAATTTGCTAACTAAGGAGGGGGGGTACTTGATAAATTGTCGCGATGATCATCTGTAAAATTTGCTGGCAGGGGGGCTGAGCCTCGCTTGGTAAATTTTGCAGCAGGTTCCCTGCCATGGTCTGGGGGCAGATGACTTTCTGCACCTACTACTCGGTGAGACCATTGAGAGAAAAGGCACGGCATGCCCTATACTGGAATCAAATCCCGGTCCTTGGTGTTATCACCAAAGTCCAGCCAGTTTCCAAGAATAACCTTTTACAGACAGGCGTTGTTGTGTCATGGGGCCGTTACAAATCCAGCAGCAGAGAAATAGCAGGCGACCCCAGGAAAAAGTACCATTTGTTCTGAAGGGAAGAACATACCTGATATACAGGTGGCGGATGGACCCGTATCACGGATGCTTCTGTGATGTGATTGCAGACTGATTCAGGTCTGTCGGTTTCCTGCTCCACACAGGTGCTGACCTTCTTTGAAGGGGGTGCCTGGGCAACGTGCTGGTAGAGGGCAGGAGCACCAACAGGGGGATGACATTGGGCACAGAGAATGGGCCTGTCTGTTAGTCATATCCCAGATACGGTCCGTACCTCCCACAACCTTCAAACTGCCCAATCTGATTGCAGATTGCCTGCTGTGATTAAATGGTTATCAAACACGGGCCTGTGGTAAATGGATGTCAGTTGAAACATCAATAACGCAAACTTTTCAGACAATTCAGATACTAAGGCCGAAGAAAAAGTTCCCATTTGTTCCCCTTCAATGAATTTTTTTTCTTTATGTTTTGTTATGTTGATGTTGTGTATTCAGTGTCAGTCTTGGCAGAATGTATATAATCAGGCATATTTTTGAATGAAATTTGATATCACCTTAAAATGTCATTTATGTCACACTATTGATAATGAAATTTCACACTGCCAGAGTAACACGTGTGCCACTGAGCCGGGATTAGATGCAGATTCAGATGTAATTTATAAATCAGAATAATTTACCAGGCAAGATCTCTTAATCCTAATGATAAATAAATACCCAACTTTCCAGTGCAGGGAGGCAATCGATCAAGCCATAACTTGGGGTCACGGTTTAGCCCTTACATATGCTGGGCCCTAACATCACACCAGATTCTCCAATCACTTACGTTAATTTATCAAATGTGTTTATCCAAAGCAACACTCAGCTGAAAAAGCAGGGTCAGCCAGTCCCTGGAGCTTTAGGAACTGAGGGCCTTGATCAGGGACCCAACAGAAAAATCACTCTCAACCATGGGATTTGAGCAAACAACCTTCTGACCACAAGAACAGCTTTCTAGCTGACAGAGCTGCACACAGCCCCTTTTGACCACTAAGACCTTCCACCATCATGCTGTCTCTCTGATCCGCTCCAGAATGTCGGCCAAGGAGCCTCCAACCTAGGCAGGGGGTCGGTGGCACAGACGCTGTGCAGGAGCCCCAGCCCAGAGCCCATGTGGCTTCAAAGCCCCCCGTCCCACACAAACACCAGACAGCTGCAACCGTTTCAGATTTATCGCAGGTACGTAAACGGCTGATAATCGCTAACGACCACAGCGTCCACTGCGGGTGTTTGCACAACCGGGTCTTTGAAGAAGGGGGCAGGTATGTAAATAATGTCACTGTTATATGGGTTTGATTATGAGCTCGAAGGCAGGCTCTTGCTATTGTCCTGGATGCCCTTGCAGAAACATCACCACTATTGTCAACGAATGTGACAGGGCATCTTGGTTACTTTATAAAAAAGACCTTTCTATTCCCATCTTTGAACAATTCCCATAACCAAAGAACAGAATATAATTAACCATCTTATCATTATTAGATATTAGAAACTAAAATAGCATTTTAAAATTGGCCATCATGTATATGTTTGTTTTTATAGCGATTTTGTGGCTTACTGAGATATTAAGTTATAAATCAAATTTTTCCACACTGCAGAACACAGGGTACAGCCCAGGTACAGTTTTGTTCCCCAATAGTACAAAAATGTTCCTCAGCATCCATTTCTCTACCTTAAAAGGTACATTTGCCTACAATTAGGGTACAATTGGCAGACCCTTTTGGGTACAGCCCCAGTCACAAATAACTGTACCATCAAACGTACAAATTGGCACTATTTTTTCTGTTAATGCAGTGACCACTGATTATTATATGTATACTCACAAGTTTTTTGTGTATAGAAGATATCAGAAGCCATTATGGTAACACTTTACTTGATGGGGTACAAATAATTAGCCATAACTCAGTTACAGCTAAAGTACAAATCATGAACAAACTTCTTGAGATAAAACATGAGACGAGAATTTCACTTTGTTATTCATTACTTGTTCCTTCATTAGTTCAAAAGGATTTGCATAATTAAAGGTAAATATAGTGACTATCTGGGCTGAAAGATTCGTCATGATTCACTTAATGATGAATTAACATGGTATCAATATGTAAATAAGACTTAGCTTGTGGTTAATTAATACATAAGTTATAGCATAATGCTATGTTATTTTCGTCCCGTCAAGTAATCTGTTACCGATATTATTTATAATTTGAATGTAAAGTAATGCGATAAAATTGTCTTTAATATACGGCCTCGAGGATGGTACTTTCTATAGCAGTGAGACTAGGGGTATGAGGTTATCAGGGATCAGATTCATTCCGAATGTGTTTATTTAAACTTATAATCAATCAATCTGGGGGGTATCAGACTGACTGGCCGTAAAAGCAGATCACCGTCAGAAGTTCCGATCAGCTTTAAATTAAAGCAACATGACGACACTTAAAGCTGACGTCTGGATCTTCGGTTTTGTTAGTCTGTGAAGGGCCCGGTTTTCATGTTTTTCCCCCCACATTAGTCACTATGATTTACCAATAATGAACGATCTATGATTCGGGATGATTCCAATTACAGTGCAACATATGTGACCTCATGGCAATAATCCTTCTAATTGCCCTTGTAGGGGGTTAATTTGTTTGAAGTAAAATATGATTTTGAGACAGCTTTAGAATATTTCGTTTTGATCTCAGAATAAACTGCAGCTACAGTGAGTTGGCTGCGATTATACGCAGACTGAAACATAACGTGCCATTTCTGTCCTTTATTTTGATTATCTAAAATTTCAAACAGGTTCTGAATGTTATTGCTTCGAGGTGAAACCAATCTGTAATAATTCAGCCCATCTCCGCAATATAAGCTCACTTGCAAGAAAAAAATGGAAAGACAGAGCTTGCAAAAATACCTTGCAAACCTTATGCTCTTCTTTTGAAGGTGACCGTTCCCCCTTTGTAGTTCATTAATTGTAAGAAGAAATACGAGGACATAGTAAAAGGACGATGCGCTTTATCTCATGCCTGTTGCATTAACCTTTAAGTCCTTATCAAAGCAGTTACTTTAGCTCTGATAAAGAATTCTTTGATGTAGTATCATGTCTCTACCACTAGATGGGGGCTGGACTCTACCACGTAACTTCGGAATATCCAGTCAAATGACGAAGTCCACGTTGGTGGTCAGTTATAGGCAAGGTACGATAAAACTCATGCAGATTTCAGGATTGGAGTGAATCAAAGCCCGTGTGTATCGTATTATTACGTAGCATATTTCATCTTGTCAAGATCCAGCTGAAAGAAGCAATGATATCAATTAAATTATTTGGGAGTTACTTCGATAACCTGAGACAGCCAGGGGTTGGACAATGAAACTGAAACACTGGCCAAAATATCATTTGAGGTTTCATATATATGCGTGGCCTGGTGGTAAATCTTCATTGATTTCACATTCTATTGTTAAGAGCAGAGTGTGAAGATTTAAATAGCAGAGCAAAAGCACAGCTGTACATAAAACATTGCAATCCACAAAACATAATGGGAGACACATCAAAGCTCAAAAGAGGGCAAAATGTTGTTGGGCATCTCTTTGGTACATCTGTGACCAAGATAGCAAGTCTTTGTGGTGTATTGAGAGGTAATGTAGGTATGCCACCACAAAGGATGCCAGAGGAAGTTATCTGAAAGAGATGTACTAACTCAGATTGTATTTAAAAACATAAAATCACAGCTGCCTAACTCACTGCAAAATTAACTGTGCACCTCGACTCTCCTGTTTTCACCAAAACTGCACCACAGGGTCAATATTCATGGTCGGGTTGCTAAAGCCAAACCTTTGGTCATTTTTTGCCAATGCCAAACGTCAGTTTGAATGGTACCAACAGCACAAATCTTGGGCTGTGGACAATGTGAAACATGTATGGTTCTCTGATGACTTCGCAATCATTGTCTTTCCTACATCCAAGAAAGTTACGGTGTAGAGAAGCCCCAAAGAGACTTACCTATCAGACTGTTACGTACCCAGGGCGCAGCGCAGGGGTGGACCGGTGATGGTTTGGGCTGCAATATCATGGCACTCCCTAGGCCTACATCTTATTCTAGACGAGCACGTCACTGCCAAGGACTACTGAACCATTCTGGAGGACCATGTTTACTCAAGGTGAAAGTGGTGCTGTGTATCAGGATGATGATGCACCAGTACACAGCAAGACTGATGACAGAGTGGTTTGATGAACATGAAAGTGAAGCTGAACATCTCCCATGGCCTGCACAGTCACCAGATCTAATATTATTGAGCCACACTGGGGTGTTTTGGAGGAGTGAGTCAGGAAACATTTTCTTTCATCAGCATCACATAGTGACCTGGCCACTGTTCTGCAAGAGGAATGGCTCAAAATCCCTCTGGTCACTGAACAGGATTTGTATCTCTTATTCCCAAGACAAAATGATCCTATGTTGGCTGCAAAAGGAGGCCCTACACCATACTAATACATTAGTGTTGGGATTTTAGGGTATTAGTTTTACATCTTACAAGACTGATCAATGTTGTTTTAACATTCTTATGTGCTCATTAATTACTGTGATAATTGATTAAGATTAATTAAGATGCCTTAATACGCATTTACAAATGCTCTGGGCTTCATGAGAAAATCTAAACCAGATTGTTTATGTCTATCGACTAATGGTTAGTAGATGTTAATCCATTTAGGGCTGCCATAATCCAGATCTTATGCTGCCTAAAGTAAAGGGTGGCTGGTCATACCCTTAACTGAAGACAAGCACATAACTAGGCCGCTGTCTTTCACGTAGTAAAGTTTAATCAGAGTAATATGTGGCAGTATCTGATGTAGGAGTGAATGCAAATGTTCATTTCTCACATCCTGAATCATTACTGGTGAAATCTTAGAGTGGCATTTTGAACAAGAGGCTCTGGGCGGCCGAGGGGTCTCAAACCCCATGTAAGATATGTAGACTGAGTTTTCACAAAAAGTGAATGTCATCATCACAATCATCATCATCATCATCATCATCATCATCAGCTCATGCACAACAAATGCACAAACACGACATTGTAATACGTGAAGCTCCCTGCTCCCTCATCCACTTCAAAGGGCTTCCTCTCGCAGTGACATCAGCCTGGGTGGTGGCCCTCTCTGGTATCCCTGCAATCAAGCTCTGACATCGTGTGCTATCGAGGGAGAGCAACGGAGCACGGATGAGGTTTGCTCAGTTGTCGGCGCCCATCCCTTAGACACAGAGCACAAAGACCGAAGCGTGTCCCCTCGTGCTCGACAGCCACCGTGGCAAAACAATGGCAGGTATGTGTTCCTACTTAATTCTCCACCCTTATCTGTCGCCTGCATCGGCATTTTTCATTCCCCTCCCGACGCCTACTCCGTCCGCTTCTGCGGCCTCTCCAACAAACACAGCAGGGCTAAACAAAACCGCAAACACAAGGCGACCGGCAAGGCATGTTTATTGTGTCTGGAGGGTTTGGTTAAGAGTGACCCTGAAAAAAAAACTCCATGGAGGCAAAATAGCAACATAAATAATATCATAGTTTTCCTGGGTACAGAGGGGGGGCAA
>JAODLD010000069.1:19450716-19463952 GCA_026781065.1 Mormyrops boulengeri | reverse complement strand
CCCCCCCCCCCCCCCCCCCCCCCCCCCCCCCCCCCCCCCCCCCCCCCCCCCCCCCCCCCCCCCCCCCCCCCTCCAGGGTAAATATCAGCTTATGTTGTCATATGCGGGGCTGGACGCATAAAGCTGCTGAAGTGAATACATCCTCAGCCGCTCACGTAAATGCAGCCTTTGACTGACATGCCTTCTTTGCATCTACATCAGAGGGATGCATCTGATATCAGGTCAGGCGTTGCACAACACCAGGGGCGATTCCCCTGCACAGTGTGTTCGTGATTGTGCATCCGTGCACGTGTGTGTGTGTATGTCTGTGGACATCTCCACATACCTATCACCCACCCCCCGCCCCGGTTCTTGGAGTATTTGCACATTTGCCTGCTTGTGAACTGAGATCTTTGCATGCGCGTGCATGCATGGATGCGTGTGGGTTAACCTTGCCCGTCACGTGCTGCTGAGGGGGGGGGGGGTTCCCATGCTGGTGCTGTGTTTGAACCCCTTGCAGTAGGATCCCTCTCGGAAACAAAGACAGAGATGTGGAATGTCTCAGATCAAAGCCAGCTCGAGTCTCAGCCCCCCCACCATGTTATATGTCATGCCTGTTATAATGCGGCGTATGTTTATATTAACAGATGCATAGTAGTTCTCTGCTGTCATAATTACATCCAGTTAGAGTGGGTGATGTTATTTATCAGTAATGCAGAGCTAATCACAGCAATAAGGGTTTTGTTAGAATGTGACAGATTTCTGTCTGTCCACTGAAACTTTCTCCAATAAGGATAAAAGACTTTTGAGAAAGGTAGATATTAAAGTCAATTAATTGACGGAGGATGGATGGGAATATTTTGGACTGGTCCTGATCTGGAAGTTTCTTGCTGGTTTACAGACATACACTTATGCACACACACACACACACACACACACACACACACACAAGCACGCACGTACACATACACATATGCTTGCATTTCTATCTTTGTCTATCTTTATCTATGGGAAAAGCCCTAATCCCAGCAATGATGACCTTAACCCCCACCCAGCCCCAACCTTAACCATAAGTGACCAAACAAAATACGAGACTTTTGGCACTTTTTTCTTTTTGATGACTTTTGTGGTCCCCACAACATGAAAATAACAGGTTTTTATCTCTGCATAACCCCCCCCCCCACACACACACACACAGACACTGTAAATATATATCTTCTAGAAAATAAAGACATAATTTTATTTAAAAAAAAAAAAACCCATCGGGAGCCAAGAATGCTCTTGATGAGTGAGACGTTAGTGATCCTATTAATGGTATTTATATTCTGCTTAACACCTAACACTGTTTCATTAAAAATGAGAAGAAGGCCCTAAAAATAACGAGTGCAGTGGCGCCAGTGTCTGAATGGCACCTTTTACCTCAGAACGAGGCCAAATCCAACGGCAACATAAAGCTGTCAGGCTACATACCGGCCCAACTTATCGCACGGCGCCTCCTGCAGCCCGTATCTTTTCACAAGAAAAAAAAAAAGCGAAAACGGTGAAAACTGTGGCAGGCCGCAGAAACATTGCGCCTTTTCCCTTCCTGCTGAAGACGAGCCTGTTTGTTAGCTTTAACTTGCCAGCTGTAAATGAGCAACCCAGCATGGGTGCTGCTTGGTGCCACTCGGTCGTCAAACTCCACGCGGTGAACACAAGCTCAACTTTAATGGTACTGCCTCTTCGGTTGTAGTGGCTACACGACCACAGATTCCACAAATTTTGCTATTGGCTCTCTATGGCTATGTTTGTAATTCGTGTTTTATCAAAAAGGGTCAGATGTAAAAACCTTCACAAACTATTTAATAACAATGGAAAGGGAGGTACGGGCACTGGGAGTGAGTTAGAAGAGCATCGGTATTCCCCAGTAAGACTGGGTACTGTGGTGATAAGGCAGAGTCATTGAGTCTTGAATACTGCTGGTTCAGTCCCTGTGCTGCGTGTACCTGACTGCTATACCATTAAAAGGACACTTGATCTGGACTAGTGCAGTGAAATATACAGCTATGGACACTGGTTGCAGATTGTGTATTTCGAAAGCCTTAGCTGTTTTTATTTTATACGCTGTCTAAACTTATATCTTGTAATTGCACAGGGAACAGTGGAATTGGAGTCATCCATAGCCATCGGGGTTAGCGTCCATTACAGAGGACTATGTTATGCTGGTTCTATGCACAAATAGCAATAATCAGTTCAATCCCTTGGTGATGGGCTATAGAAGAGAATTAAATGAGCATCATTTGTGTTAACCGTCACCAGCAGCCTCTGTGTACCAGTGAAACACTGCCCTGGTTTTGGGTCGCTACCCTAAGACATGCTGCGATCCATTGGCCAGGCTGAATGACTGCCGGTGGGAATCGTACAGCACTGCTTCCAGAACATGCTTAAATGGTTTTTTAGGATCTCAGTTTTCAGAACCATGGAAAGTAAACAAATCTGCAGGATTCTGCGTCAGTAAAAGACCACTTACACCCAAAAACAACAAGTCATTTTGTGTAAAATGAAGCTGTGATATCCTATTGTCAGCCATACAAAGTGTGGCAGCTCACTGAGAAATACCGGACACTTTATTGCATTTCAAAAAGGTCAGGCATTTCTGTTCTGGCAGAAGAGGTTAGGCATTGGTGAGACAACGCTGGTTGGATTTTAAAATATTTATCGACAAAATACGGACAAATAAAGCAAAGTCAGATTATCCACGCAATAAATATTTCCATGTCTTCCAAACACAAGTCTCCCGAGAATCGCCGGCGGAGAGGAGAAGTTGAACGAGTAAATATTCTGTGACAGGAGTTTGCGCTTGATAAATATCACATGGAATTGAACGGTAACATGTGACACTTCGGGGATCATATACCATAATATCCTCATCTTGGGGAGCGTAGACCTGAACTGTACATGTTTCAGTCAGTCTGTTCTAGCTATGACTGTTTTGCTCTTGTGCCTAATTTATTGTGGGGCTAGGTTGATGGGGGGCAGCTTTGAACTTGACACGGCGATTTCTTCTGAGTCACTCGACTAAGTTTGCTTCCCAAGTCTGCTTCTTAGTGGTCACATGGTCAAATGTAAATGCGCACGCAACCACCCAGATATAAACACATAAACATAAGAATGTATTTAAAATAATGTATAGAATTGACTCAGCTTACATCCCACATGTGAAATCAGTATGCACACCAAACGGGAATGGTCTATCTCAAGCTTCAATGACAAGATAAAAAAACAAAACTGAGGATTTAAGTCTTATGCCAACAAATCATCACTGTTACTGTTCAGTGGAGTAATGTAAATCAGATGTTTGAAGGCGGAGTGCGTTGTTTATTTTCACTCAACAGATTGAAAAATTGACATAACACTTCTTCCACACCGTTGACAAGGAAATGAAAGGCAAGACGAGGATAAATAAGATGATCTAAGCCAAACTGGATATGTCCATCCATGAGGACATTTTTTTTTCAATGTCACTCCTCATTTCCATCCAGTGGAGATAAAAGGAAGATAGAGATGAAGATAAATGGAAGGAGCTGAAACGGGTGTGAGAAATTAATATCACGCCTTGTTTTCAAACTTACTTGTGGGTCTTGAACACCTGCAAAAACTTCCACTATAGCTGAGAAGCATTAAATGCCAGTGGTCCATGCCAAGATGACATTCGTCAAACTGGGATGAGGCAATGGGTCAAAAATATCTGCAGGCTACAGGTGGGGAGCCCAACCAGGAACACGCACACAGTGACCCCCATAAACCCAAGGAACTGTGCCATCTCTAAAGCTGGAAGCAGGAAGGGAGGCAGTGGGTCCATGCTTCTGACTGAGTCCCTATGACAATGACCCTCTGTCTGGACACGTGACCCCCTATATGATGAAATGGCTGTCACAGCAGATCTGTGATCGATGACGATCAACTGCTAATAACCAGTGAGATTCCCTTTTCCACTGAGAGGAGTTGCAAATTCACCGAGGCCCAAGGTAGCCAAGCGAAAAGGATTTAGATGACAACACAAACACAGCTGTCGTTGGCTGCGGATTCCTCCGTGAGCCCACAGTGACCAAGTTCCCATTAGGGTAGCCTGGCCCATTTCGGATAGGGTCACTCATGGGGATGCACTGCTGGGGATGTCACATTCAGCAGAGCCAAAACCAGAAGCCTCCTCAGCCTGTTCTGATTGTGTCCTGAGTCTTCCCGATTGAGAAAATGGACAGTAGGTGGCGTAGTGGTGAAGGTAATTGGCTATGTGAAGTTTCATACTCTTGGCACGGCTGTACTCTTGTACTTTTGAACTTTATTAGCAGGAATTCCTTTAATGAGGAAGATATAGTAACTTTGAGGGTAAGGAAATGGGCTTGGATTGGAAAAAACATCAGAGGACCAATTAAAAGCAGGCAATAAAAAGTGTTTAATAATAATAAGCGGTTAGAATGATGGACTCCAGGAATGTTGGTTAAATTCCTAGATGGGACAAGATCCTACCAAAATGTTTCTATTAAATCATCTCCTGTTTAATCTCAGCAGTAAAAATACCATTAAAATGTAAATCTATCCTTATTGAACTTTGATTTATGTACTGTTGCAAAATTCAGGTGTGGTACTCTAGTCTGCCCACGTCGCCTGTGTTGTCACAAAAGAGCAGTGTCTGTGGTCGGGAACTGATATGAGTGGAACCAGCGACGGGGCCGTGAACTAGATTCCAGAAGCATGAGGCGGGTATAGGGATGTGCGCAATGAGAGGTGTTTGCATCCATCCATCCATCCATCCATTATCCTCCGCTCATCCGAGGTCGGGTTGCGGGGGCAGCAGTCTCAGCAGGGAAACCCAGATTTCCCTCTCCCTGGCCACTTCACCCAGCTCCTCCGGGGGAATCCCAAGGCGTTCCCAGGCTAGCCGAGAGACATAGTCTCTCCAGCGTGTCCTGGGTCTTCCCCGGGGCCTCCTCCCAGTCAGACATGCTCGGAACACCTCACCAGGGAGGCGTCCAGGAGGCATCCTGACCAGATGGCCGAGCCACCTCATCTGGCTCCTCTCAATGCGGAGGAGCAGCGGCTCTACTCCGAGTCCATCCCGAATGACCGAGCTCCTGACCCTATCTCTAAAGGAGAGCCCAGCCGCCCTGCGGAGGAAAGTCATTTCGGCCGCTTGTACTCGCGATCTCATTCTTTCGGTCATTACCCATAGCTCATGACCATAGGTGAGGGTCGGAACGTAGACCGACTGGTAAATCGAGAGCTTCGCCTTTTGGCTCAGCTCTTTCTTCACCATGACAGACCGATGCAGCGCCCGCATCACTGCTGATGCCGCACCGATCCGCCTGTCGATCTCCCATTCCATCCTTCCCTCACTCGTGAACAAGACCCCAAGATACTTAAACTCCTCCACTTGAGGGACTCCAGGAAGTGTTTGCATGCGTTTTGGTAAACGGAAGACTACACAGAACTGCACCTCAGCAGAACCCTAAACAGTGGAAATAAATGAGCTCCTCTAACAAAAGCAGAGGACCGTCGCGAGGGTTAGTCACAATAAGTGAGCGGACGCAGCCCTCTTTCCAGGGAACAATGAGCAGAATGGAGGTACTTAGGAAATAAGTTTAATGATGTTTGGGCTCACTTCATACATGCTGGCTTGCCAGAGCAAAGATCAGCCAGTATTTACAAGTTATTATGCAAGTTTACATATGTGTGAAGAGTGACCTCCTCACACACATGCACATGTTTTCCATAACACGTTCATCCACTTGCAAAATCAGGCTCGCCTCATCGACACGCATGACTCAGGACTGGCTCGTGGTCTTCCATAAATACCTCACTAACCTTGCTATATGAAAGCCTGCTTCGGAGAAAAGGGAAGAAAAATCCGTAAGCCTGGTCGAAAAACAACAACAAAAAAAAATACTGGAACCCGAGTGGTGATATTTCACAGCTGTTCCTTGCCAGCGAATCTGAGTTTAGTGCCCTGGAATTTAGTCCCAACAGGGCACAAAGTAAACACCGGGCAGGCAGCCTTTGCCAAAGCAGGCTGTTTCCATCGTCGCCTATGCAGGATCAAGTCCGGGGCCTCACTGAGCTCTCTATGCTTGGCTTCCTTCCTCTTCTCTCCCGTAACTCATCTGCAGCTGGCATCACGTCATTCATGCAGCTCACCTGAGTGTGCCAGGTCTCAGTCAGTATCCGGTCAGTTCCTGCTTGGGTCCCTGTCAGTCCAATGTCACAGGTCGAGAACCATGTCACCACACACACAGACACTCCTACTCTTTCCCACATGTTCCCTGTGGCTCAGTCATGGTTACACAGTAGAATTATTGAAATGAGTTGGCAACATTGTGAGGTAATATGCTGTTCCAAAGCACCTGACAACCTCTTGAAGGTTAAGTGAGTTTCTTCAGGAAACACCACCTTTAATAAGGCTTTTGGTGCTGGGTTTGCAATAGGCGACTGTAAGCATTTAGTTCATCAGGGATGGCTGAAGCGTTGGCCTTTCAATAAGCACACTCATCTGGCTCTTTAAATTAGCATAAGGCCCCAGCTCATAATGTATGAATTGATTTATTGAAGGCGTGAGGAGCTAAGCGGGATCTGATACACGCGCTGATAGCAGACAGGTGATGCCTAACGCGGGTGAGCCCCCCACCCAGAGCCAAACGATGAGAATAAAACGAGAAACAAAACAAACAGTCACTCATGGAGAGGGAGCTTGAGAAGCCGCAATAGACACAAGAGCAGCTGGGAACGGCGTCTTACAAGGGACGACTGTGCTGTCACAGGCAAGTAGGGCCTGCTGTGCAACGCTTCTGTGTGCTGAGGCGACCATAACCTCCTGTCACCTCACAGGATCCTGCCAAAATTCCTGTCACTGACCAGTTTGCCCGGTACAGCGACAGATCAACCCTTTGAAAGGTTCTCTAACCATTCAGTAGCTGATTTTTTTTGTGTAATTTAACTGCCTCATTTCATATTGAAACATTTATTTTACATATAAGAATGTTTTATGTACCTTTATGTGCCTTTTCTTCAAAACTCAGAGATCTCCTGCCAACGTGGTAATGTCTCAAAGGAATGTTTCTAAAAGTTAAAACTGGTAGCGTTAACCTGGACATCTCAAGTAGCATGGTTTTCTGTACAAGGATGGGGGTAATTGAACTATTCAAATGAAGTGTAATGTTAAGTGACATGTAGAAGTCCTTTCACTTTGGGGATCTGTATACGTCTAACCCTTTAGCTGTTGTGGTGCTGGTGTCACGTAGGTGAGGGTTCAGTTTTAGAGACGTTAAGTAAGAGTGGAGATGGAACGGTGGAAAGTGCATTGTTATGACAGGCTGAGGAGACCAACCACTGCCCCTTTTTCTAGGAATGAAACTGGCTGGAAATGTAAACTCTGGTCGTGTGAGCCCTCACGGCAGCGCAGCCAGACGAAGCAAAGGAGCAGTTCAAAAGCGAAGAGATGCCCACATAAGGGCATTCCTCTTTCCCTCTTTCTTACTATCTCTCCTCAGCCACCCAGGTTGCAACTGCAGACATCTTGGAGTGTATTTATGCGTGTGTCTGCGCGTGGCTGTGGAGCTTGCCTGGAGGTACTTGTACCCTGCAGGATTAATTGACCCCCCCCCAGCAGCAGGAGGTTCTTAGAGGTGTGGTCTAACCACAATCAACCACTGCTCTAACCAGGAAATTAATCTGGTGCAAGAGGCCTTGCCCCAATGATAGATAAGACTCTTCTGAGTTTATGCCATTGGTGTTGACTCACTTTGCCCTTTTTATTGATGTCAAAACCAATAAAAATTCAGTGCTTTCAGCTAGAGCACTGTGATTGGTCCAGATCAGTCATTCATTAAAAGCTCTCTGTCTTACGAGTGCTAGTGAAACCCCATTTTCCTTGGCCTCCACTGAAGCCAGGCACTGTGGAATAAAACTGGTGTCATGCTGTTGTGTTTCCATGGGAAGGGCGGGCGGGGGGATGCACAGGGGACATGGGAGGGGTTGGGATCACTTTCAGTGACATCAGTGAAAAGGCTTGTGAACAGTTGCTACAGCATTTAGCATAGCTGGGTACCTGCAAGCAAGAGCAATACAAATGTGTAGAAATGAAAACCAAATAAACCAAATTCTAACATCTATATGCTATAAATCAAAGAATTGCTCATCAGCTAAACAAATCCAGGATTTATGTTTCCTGACCTTATACAATTGCTTTTCCATATACTTGCTTTTGCGTTTTTCTTGGTTAACTGCTTAGTTAATATTTCAGGAAAAGTACAGAGAAATCTCTTTTACTCCAATTAAGGGCAAGCCATATGAGAACTTTCCATATAAAGCTTTAGGGTTTCAAAAGTGAAGGATCAGCTTTTTAGCTAATCAGTGAGAGTGGTTAATTTGGTGAAAATGTTTTCTGCAGTTGACTTGTGAACGCTGACTGACCCCGGTTTTGTTATTGCACGAGGAGTTCTCATGTGGGTACAAGCTCCTTTCATTGCTTTGAACCTAAAAGTATGAAATGTCTGAAAGGTCAAGGGTCGACACTGGTAACTGTCCTTCTGTCAGTGGCTATTGTCATGACCACAGTGCGAATGAGGTCAGCACTTAGCAGTCGTAGATTAAAGATAATAAGTATGCCATATCCACATACATTGAACAGGAAGGACTCTACTGTTGGTGCTTTGATAGCATCTCTCCCACATTCACCGCAGAGATCCTGGTCAGAGGACATGCAACTCATAACAGTCTGACTAATCTGAGATTCGGCTTGCAGTTAAAGCCACCATCCCGACAAAGTCCTATCAGTTCTTCTCAAACAGCAGGGGAGAAAAATGGCTATGTCTTTAAAATGCATCTGAGCTATATAAACTAGAGTTCTAGAGGCTGCTGCGAAATGTGGTGTCCCCTCCACCTGCCTACAGTGATACAGCCCTGCAGCTGACTATCACAGTACGGCTGTACCACAGCTGCACGTTTGCAGGGCTGATAGGGCATAAACGCCATGGGAATGTCGCGTGACAACTTGCACGCGTCAAGGACGCTGTCACCCAGCCAATAAGCAGAATGGAGGCAGATATGTGATGATTTTGCATATTCAAAAAGACATAATAATAAATGGATGCCAAAATGTGTTTCTAATATTGGGGGCACCGGCATAATGATTACTTAATTTCTTTTAAAAGGAAGCATCTGTCAATGATATTATCTGAGCAAGGGGAACGTGCGTAATATTGTTTTCTTAAGAAAGTGTCATATTTCACTTAACATCTGTAAAAGAAATTTATGAAGATAAATGTTTGCTCAGGAGGAATTCTATGGAAAAAGCAAGGGAGTGACTCTTCTAAAAAGGTGTCATTTGGCTTATTATCTTCAACACACAGATATGAGTTAATTCAGTAAAAGGTCAGGTGATGATAAGTTTGTATTTTTGGATCAGTGGGGTTGCTAAGAGACAGGTCTGTTTTAGTTAACCGCTAATACCTGTTCAAAATCTGGGTCCAGTTTTCAGTTGGAAAGCAAATGTGAGCCTAACATCACAAAAATACACCATTCACTGCAAAAAAATGCTGTTATTTAATCAGTTTGTGCCTAATTATTCTTAAGAATAAATCACCTGCGTAATCTCATCTTTGTATTGACAGAGATATTGTCAACGTTTGTCCTGCATAGACACAGATTAATGAAATGAATGCTTACTCAATGACACGTTTGACAATAAGATTGATGTGATTTTAGTTTGAAGTTGCCGAGAGTTCAGAAAATGACCCTCATCTCATGAGAACTGTAACAAAATGTGGGCTGGAAGTCAAAGGATTAATTTGACGCTATACCTCTCTGTCACTTCCTCCTTTATTCCTTTTTTGCTTTTTTCTCCCTTTTTTATGGGAACGACAGCAGCCAAGCATTCCTGTCAGTGTTTGGGGCACCTTTTAAACAAGTGCAGCTATTGTACTTCCCACATCCTGCAAGAGCAGAGAGCTGAAAACCATGGATGCCCGTAGAGGCTTTTCAAGAATTCCAGTAAAACCAAGAATGGGGTTAATTATGCAACCTACATATTTTCCCCAAAAAAGGGATTCATGATTGATCTGTCAAGAGGAATATCGATGACATTCTTAAGACAAAGGCTGATATGGTAGTATATTTTGACTACTGTCTCTGTTTTCACGGTGCTTGTTATAATGTTTTTTTGTAATCCCTGACGTTTAATGAAATTCCAAGAGTTTTATACTGATCGCACCATACATTTGAAAAATTGTAAACGATAATAAAGTAACAAAAATTCTTCCTACACACTGAGGCAGAGCAGACTTGAATCTACATATTCCCTCAGTCACTGAGGAAACTTCATCTGTTATGAGCTTTGCCAAATTCCAATAAGAAATAAATTAAAAGAAAGTATGATATGCTTAGACAAATGTCAAAATGTACAATTTTGCCAGCAGAAGTGAAAAAAAAACTTAACACGTAAATAAATAAAACCTAAAATTCAATAAATCCTTCCAGGAGTGGGATGAATGCAGTCTTGTGCTACAGGATACCAGGCTATGTAAGTGATCCTTTCAGAAGGAGGCAGCTGGAATTCGGAGACGTGGGGATGGCCAAGCCGTGTCAAACCGTCAGTCCCTTTAGCCACGATCGTCGTGGCAAGTCAGGCCCTACCAGGTGTGATTGATGACTGGAGCAGGGGCAGCCTGAAAATTGCCCAGTTCTGCAGGAACTGACCACCACGGACAGATACCTTGGAAAGTATTAATGTCTGC
Organism: Mormyrops boulengeri; assembly: GCA_026781065.1. Classification (NCBI taxonomy): domain Eukaryota; kingdom Metazoa; phylum Chordata; class Actinopteri; order Osteoglossiformes; family Mormyridae; genus Mormyrops; species Mormyrops boulengeri. The sequence goes on along the minus strand of JAODLD010000069.1, from coordinate 19,453,207 downwards.
TGGAATTAAATACAAAGCCACTCCACTCCGCTGTGCAAAGATGTGCTTAGTTGTTTTTCATTTTCAAACAACACAGAAAGAAAGCCTTTTGTATTTTAATAGTTATTGATTAAAGGATTGTTGAATGAAATACTGAAATACATTTTTCTCTATGCTTTAAACTACGCAAACAGAAATACGGACTGGTTTTATATCTAGTTGCTTGGAATAATACTTAATCTTCAGCACTTGACTATTTAATTTACTTGTTTCCATTATGAAATGTTTTCACCCAAAACAATAATGTATAATTTATAATGCATGTGGGATACCAGGTATATTATATAGCAGAGCCATTACACTATAACATTTTGCCTTCCATGGTAAAAAGAAAATTTAGTTGTGTAAATAAATACTTACTAAGGCAGACAGTAAACAGATGTGTCATTCTGGTTGTGAACTATGTGTTTTGCATTTGTAGTTGATACATTGTGGCCTGGATTCCCTCTTGTGTCATTCATATCTTTGTTGTGTAGAGGACAGTGGATTGTTGGGGGGGGCAGATGAATACCTGCCCACCCACTTGCAGTTCATCTGACAATCACAGAGAAGTGAAAGAAACCTCATTAATTAATCTGGGTGACTTACGTTTCTGTATTTCTGTACGTTCAAATGTACAGAACTATGGCTCCATGGGAAGCCGTCACAGGTCCACATATTTCCTGTACTGAGTGGCATAATTATGCTTATGCCTCAGACGAATTTGTTTTAGCATATTCATGCCATGACCCTTGCCAGGAGAAGCTGTTCTGCAAAGCCGCAGAGCCGCAAGTCCAATGCAGGAGCAGTGCTGTTTTCTCGCATGTACCAAATCACCTGAATGTGCCTTACTTACAGGTATCACTAAAAAGGAGTCATACAGGAGGCAATACAGACCTGTGCATCAGTTTAATCCCTCCCCACGCTACAACACGACACTGGCAGTGATGTTCCACCTTCTCAAGAGTGACATTTACCCCTGATTGTTTTCACTCAGCTCAATGTGGCTTATATGATTCAGCCTTAATTAACTTGGCAGCGGGAATAACAGTCAGTCGAGAGGATCATATACTGTCATTATTACTGAAATTATTGTGATTTTCTAAATCTCTGATGAAATGGACATGTTTTTCTGTTCCATGTATCTAATAAATAAACATATATATACTGTATATACATTATACAGTTTTCGAATTTTCCATTTCAGTTTGTAAAATACGCAAATAATTTTACTAGGTAGAGATTCTGGCTGATTTTTTTTATTTTTAAAACAAGTATCTTTTGAACATTTATTTCTTCATTTCTTGTGATATGTTTTCTGTTGATGGATAATACAGGCTGTTAATCCAATGTCTCCTTCCTGTCAAGTGCCATTTTCATTTTATGAGAGGCCTGAAAATGCAGCTTGAGGTGCTAACCACGGTGAACGTGGCCGTTAATGAAAAGGACAAGGCTCTGCTTTGAGTAAACAGATGTACTGGACTGAATTTTTTTAAAATACTACTGCACTTTTAATGGCTACATTTTGTACAAATGCCACAATCTAAATATTTTCTTTGTAAACCCGAATAAGTATCGGTTTTGGCTGAACAAAACGGAGCTCACAAGAGACGACCTGTGGATTAACGTCTTGTATGTTTGCAGTGCAAATGTTAGCTTTAATAATTAAAGGCAACGGTTTCCACAGCAACATGCTTGAAGTCAATCAATCCTGTCAGACAAATTGCTTTAACTGGCGCACAGTAACCGCTATACAGAGAGAGAGACATGCATTCTCTTTGTTTACTGGGTCCATTACTAATATGTATGTGTGTGGGTGTGTGAAGCACTGAATTAGCTGCGCTGTAAAAATGTTTATTTTTCATTTTCTTCAGTGGGCCAGCATTCTGAATGTGTCCAAGCAGAAAGGGTGCATTCTGCGCAGAACTAGGCTTCTACTGATGTGCTGTCACTTGTTGTATAAGAGTCCTAAAGCAGCCCTTTTTTTCGCAATGGGGAAGCTCTGCAATAGATCCCCGGCCTGTTGTTTCTGGAAGGCCAAGCGTTCATCTCTACATTGTTTCTCTTCTTTGGCATCTGCGACGGCAGGCGACATGCACTGCGGTGCCTGACAGCAACACACTGCCGGTGCGTCAAAGCCTGTCGACTCAAGGGCGAATCAGTTGAAAAAGTCTCGCCCTCGGAATTATTCAAAATAAACACAAGGCTGAAATGCCCCTGATTTACAACCAAGGCCTTTTTTATGATGCTGGATTGGCGTTTGGGATAGTGGTTGCTCACGTTCCCTCTTGTTGAAGCTGAACATGTTTGCAAAAAGCTAATCGCTCAGTGTTTGTAAGTAGCCAAATTGTGAATGACACTTCCATAAACTTTATATTTTTCGTTTTAATATCGATTAATAGCTCAGAGTTGTTAAAATCTTATCTAGCTCTGATTTAAAGGAACCCAGGGTTTTAGCTTGCGCTACACTAGC
>JAODLD010000069.1:19409243-19430531 GCA_026781065.1 Mormyrops boulengeri | reverse complement strand
AACCATGACCTAGACAAAATGAATTGCGGGGGCCCTAATGATAATAACTGGGTTCTTAGGCATACAGTTTTTAAAAGAAGCAGGTTTTATTCAAAGAGCCGAGGGCTACGGACCCCAAAGGGATTCCTGCAGACCCTCGTCCTCCTTGGGCAAACGGCGGTCCAAACGTGCCTGCACACAAGAATTTCTCCCAAGTTCTCTTTTGTTTCTGTTTTATGGCCCTCTTGGGTCCCCCAGCCATAGGGATAATTGCATGGTGCGCTTTCTCCGCTGCGCAAACAGATGGCGGCCAGCGCTGGCGTGAACAGAAGCCCAGATCTCAGGATCATTTCTGTCAGGTTATAAAACGCCGCCCCTCTGACTCTTACATAAACCACGTTGGCCTGCAGCGTCTCCACCTGGCCTGCCGCCAGTAAAGCAGCCCACCTGTTTGCGGTGAAAGTCACGCCCGACGGCCATGAGGACGCGAGCGGCATCTCCGGCTGGCCCTCGCACCGTATGGGGCGGGGGGCACAATTTCTCCCTGCCATAGGTCGCATTTTGAACAAGTAAAGAAGGTTTAATAATCTGGCTTCTGGGACGTTTTCAGAATACAGCAGCTTTAACAGGTTCATGAAAAAACAACCCAGCTAGCGGAATGGGGAGCTGTTTAAACCGTCCTGTATGAAAGGCTCACTAGTTAACGACACATTTACCTGTTTTGTAATGATGCTACATTTATTAGCATCTCCTCCTTTATTTTTTTTCATTGTCATCGTTTTAAAAGTAAAGTGTCTAATTTCCAGTTTGATTGGCTACAGCACTCTCATACATGCGGTGCCCCTGCTGCCCCCACCCCCCCTCCCCGCCACCCCCACTCCAGACCACTGGGCCATGAGATCCCACTGATTCTCATTTTCCGCTAGCCGAATTGTTCCGCAAACGCGCTCTGCACTGAGGTGTGTCAGCACACCAGCTGCCAGTAACACCCCCCTCACACACACACTCCGCTCCACTAGACCCATGCCAAAAATTTCCACCGTCACCTCCACTCCACCCCCCACCATGTGGCTGCACCCGATGCTGGAGTTCCACCCAGCATGCTGCGACTTCACGCCTGTGATGCAAGCAAGCCGTTTATAATCACTGCCGTGTGACACGCTAACATGCTCCAGCAATATACTGATGCAATTTCAGCAAAAACATGTCTGAAATTCCTCACTCGGCCCTTCCTACCTGCACTGAGGGCCAGAGCCCTGACGTAGTCAAGGCATTCAGGCAAACATGCCTGGAAGTTTGGTGAAATACCTCTCTGCACGAACAGGTAAGGAGTAAAACTGCGAGCCTAAGCAGCTCTGGATGAAATCATCTGCAATATGGACAAATTATACGCCTTAAAACGGGTTACCCCGACAATCGTTTGGAATGGCTGTTATGTGCTGCACCTGCAAGCCCACAGAAAAGATAAGTTTAGGATGTAATGGTCACCATGAAGACACGTGAAACCAGGCTAACGGTGTGTGTGTGTGTGTGTTTGCGTGTGTCTGTGCCTGGGTCGATGCAGGAGAAATACCAAGGTTAAATTTCCCTTGAGAAAGCTCTGCTCTGCTTCGGATGGCTGTGGGACACAGGATGGGGGGCTGGTGGAGGGAGACGTCTCAGCTGCAGGGCATGGGAGCGTGGGGGGCGGGGGGGGGGGGCTCGTGTGCATTAGCGGGAAGCCGGCTGTTCTGGGAGCCCCGAGAGAGCCTTGGAACTGGATGACAAAAGCACAACTGCAACACACAAATGTGTGCGCACACACACACATGCAGACACACGCACACACACACACACACACACACACACACACACACTCCTCCTCCCAACAAAGCTTGCGGTAAATCAGCAGTTCTACTCTGGACCTGTTCTGCCAAACCCACCTGTGAATCTGGGCCGGTGCATCATCAGCTACACAAACAGCGGGGGGGAGGGGGGAGGGCGATGGCGAAACACAGGGCCCTCTGTTTGCCTCGTTTTGGTTGGGCCATCACCGTGTTTAAAAACGACACATAAAAACACACCAGCGAGTGAGCAGCTTAGGCTAGAGCCTCCTGTCAGCTGGCCCACTTTCACCCCCCGGCCCCCCCAATATCCCCGGATGTCTGTTGTGTTTGTTTATAATATTGAAAATGCGGTTGGACTAACCTGGACCCGAGTCACTGAGGACGAGCCAGAGACGGTTCAGCATGACTCAGCGCTTTGGTCCTGCAGACCGTCTAATCCAGCTGACACTTTCCACACACAGACAGGCGTACACAGAGTTTCACACACACACACACACACATGCACAGAAGCACACGCATGCACACACACACATGCACAGAAGCACACGCACGCACACACACGCATGCACAGACACACAGCCACACACAGACACACACACACGAGCACACGCACACTGAAACACACGAGCGCGCGCACACACACACATGCACAGAAGCACATGCGCGCACACGCACACACACAGACACACTCGCACACAGAAACACACGAGCGCGCGCACACACACACAAACACGCACAGAAACACACGCGCGCGCACACACACACACAAACACACACACAAACACACACACACAAACACACACACAAAAACACACACACACGCACAGAAGCACACGCGCGCGCGCACACACACACGCACAAACACACACACAAACACACACACACAAACACACACACAAAAACACACACGCACAGAAGCACACGCGCGCGCGCACACACACACGCACAAACACACACACACAAACACTCCCTCCGGTATCCAAGGCCAGATGCTTTCCCTGGTGCCGTTCCCTCTAACCCGGAACGCTCCTCTCACCCAAAACAGAATCCCCCATCCCTCTTTTTCCCAGGCATCCCTAATTACCACCTATCTACCCCAACACCCTCCTCCCCCCATCTGGGGGGGGTATTTGTGTTTCGGGGGTATGGGAATCTACACTGAGAACAAACTCCGCTCCTTAATGATGTAAACAGCAGCATGCTTGACCGGCGCAGGCCCCTGGCACGTTATCGCCCCCCCTGGCCATGGGTCGCAACCCCACAATGGGGTGGGCCGCCTTATCCTCCGCCTGTTTCTGGGGGGAGCTGGGAGGACGCCATGCTTGGAATGCCAGTGCAGCTGGCTGTTAATAGTTAAGTTGTGTTTGACCGTGAGCTGAACACCTTTTTCCTATCTGACAAGACAGTGGTGCCTCTGCAGTGCTGTTATCCAGTGGCAGCAGTGAATAATGAGGTCGTCTGAAGACATCGCTTGTGGCCCCATGGCTAGATACTCCTTTCTGTGCATGAGAGCCCCCCTCCCCATGGGCCGAGTCACATGACCTACCTTGGAGGTGCCTGCTCCTGAAGTGGTCCTTGGGTTTTGCCGGATGGGCCCTGGCGTTTCCGTCACATTTCGGCTGCTCGTATCTGCACGGGATGCAGAAAAACAAACATGCCATCTCTGGATGCCAGCTCCCACAATGCTGCAGTACGGGCTTCATACCAAGCAATACTGTAGACATATATATACACAATACACTATTTATATACCATATTAAATACAACGTGAAAGACAGAAGACGAGCTAATTGTAACTCATGTCATGAGTCAACCCACGCCCACATCTGTCAGCACTCTCAGTTTCAGTGTCGAGCCCCACAGTGCTCTGGGAGGAAATAATTTGCTTTCAGTTCTAAGAAGTGCCTTTGTGGGTCAGGATGTGGATTCAAGTTTAGCTTGAACTGCAGAGTATGTTTAATTCTGTAAATATCACTGTAGATGATACTGTCACTTGCTAACAAGTTACCAGGGAGAGGAACCGTTAGTGTGAAGGGGTCACAGGGTGCCTTTTATGTATCCAAAAACCTCATTGCAACAGAGACAGTCAGTGACAAAACACAGGGGCGACGCAGCTCGTATCTGTGCATGTGCCCCCACCTCTCGCTCCATGCCGCCGCCATGTGTTCCTGCTCTGTGTCTCTGCCCTGTCATCCAACCTCCTGCCCCGTGTCCCCGCCCTGTACCCCTGCCCAGTGCCATGCAGCCCTCCAGCTGACATACAGCTTCAAAACATTTACACAAATTTACCTGTTGATTCTCCTTAGCAAAACGAGGTGTTTAAAAACTGTAGTTTGATTTTTGAGCTTTCTTTTGGCATCACCTCAAAAGCACAACGTGTACCTGTGGCTGACCTCGGAACCTGTATATCCATCACCTCTATCTACTCTGGTAGATAGAGGTGAACCAGAGTGTGATACCTGGTGAACTAGCACAGCAGGTATCACAGATATAACATCACATTACGTATTTATGAGCTTTCAGATGGGAATCTTCACCAGCTATAAGAGCTTAGGAATAAGATATCAATAAGACTTTTCAGTCAGTTTGCATGTTAAATGCAAATTTCGTGGGTTTTTTTCTGACATGAAATTAAAATATTTTGACACATACAGAGTAAAACATTCATAGGGATGGTATGCATTTCATTATTTTAGATGCATAGATATGCCTTAGCTTTGGAGAGCGCACCAGGCTCCCTTGAACCCTTTCATCGCAGACGCAGCGGTATCTTTGTGAGGAAGTGCAGTCACGTGGTGCGACCCCCCCCCCCCCCATTAAACCTACACTCCCCTGATGGTGCTGTGACCAGTGCTCCCTCTGTGACCTCTGCCCTTTTTGGGGTCCCTGGGGTGGCTGGTGATTGACTTGTGATCTTCGCAGAGCCTCGGAGCCGCTTACCGGGTGGAGGTGCCGGGGATGGGGCGGCCGGTGTCTACCAGCACACACCAGCAATAGCCCGTGGAGGGGTGGCACTGCACAGCCTTGTACAGGCCACCGTGCGCACAGTCGGGGATGAACACTGCCTCGTTCTTGTGCTGCCGAGCCTCCTCCTGGGCTGACTGCTGCTCCTGGTCACAAGAAGCAGCTGGTGGGGGCATGAAGGCAGCGGGGTTAGATTCAGAAATCTGGGACGGCCGACCTTGCTCCTGTGGGGGCCACCGGGGCATGCTGCTCCGCTCCTGCTCCTCAAACCGCCCGCTCATCACCAGGCCAAATAGGGGGATTTATTTGCATGAATACAAATCTTGGATTCCTGCCTGACTTGACTAATATATTCTGGCTCATAAAATGCTGCTGCTTATTTAATTTGTCAGGGATGGGAAGCTGGTGTCCTCTGTTCTCCTTCAAACAGCCCGGGGGGGGCGGGGGGGTGTTTAGGAACGGACCGCAGCCGCCTTAATCATCCCTCAGCATGTTTATGGACATAGAGAGCTAATGAGCACACAGGTCCCCCTGTGCCAGACTTACATAAATATTTGGGCCCTTGAACGCGTCTGAGTGTCCGCGAGGGCGCGGCGGTCAGTCCAGCAGCTGCCGCTCCAGCCCGACAGACCCTGCTACGTAAACAGGGCTGCCTGAAACGCGGCCCTCGCCTCCCTGCCCCAAGAGGAGCCTGTGGCTTGTGGAGTTCCCCGCTGGCCATGTGTATGGGAGGTGGGGGGTCATAGTTCGGACATTATGCTCAGCTTGCCGCATAGTGGGAATCTACCGGTAAATATTATCGAGAGGCCTCGAGTAAACAAACAGGGGGCTTTGCATGTACAGCTTCAAGCACAGAAATATCAATTCAGCACACAGCCCCTTCAGACAGCTGCCCAGCCCTGATTCGCAGCTTCACTGACTGTTTAATTCACCTAAATTTACCACGACGTGTCATGATGCTTCTTTTCCTTTCGTGATTCCTGGCATTGGCCTATACTATTAGGAAAACTGACAGGACGTCACCGATCTCCCTACCTTTTAATACTAATTTAAATTAGCATTTTATTCAGCATTAGTTTTAATCTTTGCTGTGGAGTAACAAAGAACATTAACAGACCCAGTCTTTTTAATCCATTTTTTCGGCAGCATGAGTAAACTGTTCCTCGTGATTTTGCGGAATCCCATTTTAGCATCACCATTGCAAAGGCTGTTTCAAGTCTTACAATATAGTTTGATATAGTCTTAAAATACTCGACAACTGTAAATCTGCAGAGAAAATCTGTCTATTCTCTCCATCTTAAACATAATTGATATACTGCCAGATCAGTTCCGGTTGTGTATCTCACTTTAAGGTACAACAGCTTTCATTCAAACTGCCAAGCACGAACGTACCACTCTACCTGCTGCCATTTTAATTGTTTTTGACAAAGCTTGCAGATGTAGTCAACGCCATCACAAAATATATAGCATATGTGTGGTGCTGGATTTTACTATAAGCCCCGGCACAGTGCCCACGGAGTCCCGGAATAAAGTCTGAGATCTTCCGGCTGTGGTCCTTTGCAAAGCAGCCAATTCACCACACCGCCGAGTGTGATGCCAAGAAGAACACCAAAAAAAGATAAGCAATTTTCACGAATAATCCCACATTCCCGCTCGCAACTTTACTCCATGGGATGTCGAATGTTTCATTTGTTTTCATTACTTCAGTGCTACCCACACAAAACGGGCCCCGAAATTACCCTCCCCGCGGCTCCGCACCCCAGCCGCTCTGCACCCCCGCCGCTTCGCACCCCAGCCGCTCCGCACCCCGACCCACTCCGCGTCCCGGCCCGCTCCGCACCCCCGCCGCTCGGCTCTTTTATCTTCCGTGGGCAGCAGGATTCCCGAGCGAGGCTCATTTTTAATACCATCATCCGCATAACCAGAGAGCATCTGCGTAATCAAAACCAGTGACTTCGGTGCTCGCTTGCTTTTTATTGGTCATAAATCAGGGCGGCTTCTCAGTGCAGCGATTCACGCGACCCCCCTCCCCAGCCCTAATCCCCCCCCCATCCCCCAAAAAATGAGTGTTTTTGGGTAAATCAGAGGTTCAGCGACCCGGGTGATGAGATCAATATGTGCCATATTAAAGTGCGTGGTGTGGTCTTTTGCGGTAACTCGGGATGGGGGGGGGGGGGGCATCGACACCGGTTCCAATGAGCAGCAACCCCCCCAGCCCGCACAGTTTGCTGACTGCTATGCAATACCCCCAGTTCACAGCAGACTTCTCATTTTCTGGTGAACAGGGGGACTCCCTGGTCGCTGACTGACAGAATGCAATGGCTTGCATTTAATGTGATTTGGGGCATCTAACCAAGCCTCTCAGGTCCTAAATCAGTTGCAGAAATGGAAGTAACTGCAGCCTCTCCTTAAAGTTATAAAAGACCAGACCTCAAGATTATAGCATTCGTGTTTCAATAAAAAAGAATCCGTCATAAGCAGACAAGTCCGTTGTAAACAGAACACCTTCCCCTTGTCACATTAATCATTTAAAAATAACATTTTTATTTAGAGTGTCCATTTACACAAGGTATACTAGGGTGCCTAGGAAAACAGTGAGCTGGGCCTGATTCCTGGAGGAAAATACCAGCCCTCCATGATGATGTTCCGGACGGACAGGAAGAGCTTGCGGAAATACACCCACCTTGTGTCCGGGTCCTGTTGTTCTGCCGGCTCCGGACCTGTTCAGTCCAGAGCGTAGGATACTGGGAGATGATATCTGAATGTGAAGGATGTCAGACATTAAGTGCATTTAGAGAGGCAAAGCAATGGGACAGTCATTGTCCCTACCCCCAGTATTAATTAACAATCTATTTATAACAATGGTTATAAATACCCAATAATATAATTAGAATTACTCAGTAATAAATCTGACGAATAAAAAAAATCTGTGTTTTTTCCTTGGAAACCCTTGTAAAGGCGATGTACTATGACAGTTTCTCGCAACGACATAAACATGTGTCAGTGGGATGGGCGCTGTGATGGAGGACTGTGGGCCTTCGCGGTTTAATTAGGGCCCCCTGACTCATCAATGAGGCATTGCCATTTAACGACAGCCGGCAAAGGGGAGGGGGGCGCTTCCCAGGAAATGAGAAACATCACAGGAAGTAGAGAGTTTACATGTGAGAAAATGCACCAGCGTGCGGAACCACGGTGTAAGAATTCTGACTGATGCAGCCTCACCTTCCTCGTCAGTAGGGGGCAGTGGCTCCACCACAATTCCTGTGGATTCATCTGCATTCAGAATGGAAAAGATTTGCAAGGAAACTACAATTATGAGAGTAAGCTAGATTCACCAGCATCTGGCTGTTAGCAACTGATTTGCACATTGCCCGGCCAAGAGAGAGCAGGTGAAGGAACAGACTGAAGAACAAACCTCAGGGAAGGACAAATAGGAGGATATGTAGAGGGAAAGGAAACAAGAGAACATCTGGATAGTTGTAACCAGAGGAATAGTGGTTGAATCTGAAAACATTAAAGTGTATTAAGCCATTGACATTGCGTTCATTTTTGCTGCTTGTAATACACAGCCAACAAAGACCAAACATCTGCTAAAGACCTACAATCTGCAGAAGAAGTCTACCTGAGAAGATAAGATCTCGAGTGATGACGAGCAATGAATTAATTAACAGGTGGGTGGAGACGGGAATTCTCAGCTGTCAAAGTCCCACTTGGGAATAGAAGCGGAGTTAATCCAATGAAAACGAATGTGAAGTCAACGGAACAAAGGGTAAATCACCAGGCTGCACATGTTCGAGATGAAATGATTACAATGAGGAGCCTTTGGTTGGTGGTGTTTGTTTTCCTGGAGGAAAGATTGAGAAAGATGTTGGAGCGGTTTAAAATAAACCTCAAGCCGTGGCTGGTTAACCTCACAGAGGTCATGTCCTGCTCGTTTAGATGCTAGGGAGGGCAACTTTTCTCCTAGAGGAACGAGGTGGTTTCTGGTTTCCATGCCAACTCACAGTTAAATTGCTTATACAGAACAAGGGTTGAGTAACTCAGAGGTCTGGTTCAAAATAGGTATCCTTTCCCCAGTTTTAGGATGTTACGATATGGAAATTTCTTAACGCGTCAAATCAGACAGACTTGCAGGATGCTGATTTGTGACTTCTATTCACACTGTATAACTTTCAGCAATAGGTGCTTAGACAGGCAGCCAAGAAGTTCAATCAGAGCTATGCCCCCAGAATTAGTCATCGTAACATTAATCTTGTATTAGAGTGATTAACCAGTCTGGTTTAAACTGTGGTTACAGTGTGGGTCCTTTTCTTAAAGTAAGATTCTAGAGTGAGGGGGGTGTTGATTGACCCCAAACTGAACCAAACTGTTGATGTTTTCGAGGTCCTTTTCAAAACCGGCCAACCACAACCCGCAGTTTACAACTCTCTGTTTACACTATCCATTTAAGACAAAGCTCAGGGTCCTGCCAGGATTAAACTGGCATTTAAGCGCCATCCAAAAAGTTGATCAGTGTGTAATTTCTGGACAGCCGACAGCTGAATTTCATACCGATCGAAATAACACATTGATTATTTGGCCAAAACTGCTCCCTGAAAGTAAGAAAAAAAAGGAGTGAGTGTGACAGAGAGACTAAATGAAATATTCACTCCGTTGCAGCACTGAAGATTATATAAAAAAAAAACTACGATGAGAAACAAAAATTTTATTCTGAAGAATGACATTCCTCCAGGAATTACTGGAGCTGAAAGAGAAATCTCGCACAGTAGGAGGGCAGGATGCAACAGCGTCGTACTCCTAATCTAAGGGAGAAAAATGAGACGTCACATTTAAATATAAGGATTATAAACATATAAAATAACAGAAATGCTCAGGAAAGAAAGAGCTCATATTTGTACGCTTCTGCCAAATAATGACATTTAAATGGCTCATTGAGGAGCTCACATCTCAGTATGGTGGATTCAGAGTTTGTGCCATTAGGGGCAGTCTAGATACTAACAGGAGACTTTCTTTCATTGGCCCATTGTTCAGCTGTGTATAGCTTGCTTAAGCATTGTGATGCTTCTCCTTTTCAATTGACAAAATATTGGACAAACAAGCTCCAACAAGTAAGGAACGACACAAACGCACATGCACAGAGCCGGCTATGATTACGATAACAAGCCCAGAGAACCCAAATGAGTGCTTTTTGTAAAATATTTACCTGCTTTTCCTGGTTCCTTGGTGTTCACCTTCTCGTGTTTCGATCCTGAGAATGACAAGAAGCACACCGTGTTAGGTTTCCAAAACCCACATTACTTCACCCAATGTGTTGCTTTCATTACAATGTTCCTATTTTACTCTCTGTGTTAAACAAACCATAACTAAATAGAGAGCAAATAATGTGATTTAATAATTATTTAATAGTAATAATAAAGACTTCTGGGAAAAATGTGCCACATATTTCTCAGAAGAAACTACTTTATGCAAAGCCTAAGGTTCTGGAAAGTGAAAGAGGCTGAATTTGAAGGCAAAATCATGAACATGGTGATACATTAATTAATGTTCAGAGTCACATTTCCGAGAATTTCCCAATATGTTCTGTGAATCCTCCACCGATCTCTTTTTGTAATCCATGGAAATAGGCTGATGGATGGATGGAAATCAGACTTGAACTGTCCCCAGCAACTGCTTTGTAAGTGAGATCACATTCACTATTAATACACCCTAAAGATTTAGAAGCATGTGGATTTGGTTACTTGATTGTTCGAGGCAAAGCTCCAGGAGAACTTACATCGCTTACATTTTTACATGTTGCTCCATTATACAGAGCAGTTTGTTATCCTGTGGCAGCTCAGATTAAGGGCTTTGTCTGAGAACACAAAAGCCAGTCTCTCTCTTGGGTTTTGAACCCACAACCATCTCAACCAAGATCAAGTTCAATTCTGATCTGAAAATGTCAGAAAAAGATATGGCTATTATTATCATTATTATTAGCCCAAAAGGCATATTTTACAGCTCCATTCAGACAAAAGATAGTTTTGCAAGAACAGTGCAAGTCTGCTAAGCTAAACGAGCCGGTAAAAGCTTCCAGCATCGATTTCCAAGAATCTTACAGAGTGCAATTTTTGTTTGCATCGCCAAAAAAGAAGTCTAAACATCTCAATACCATGTGATGTTTAAAGTACAATAGTTTGTGCAGTGAGTCTATTCATCGCAACCCCCCCCCAAAAAAACAAAAAAAGAACAGCCTATAGACACGTATGGGCACAGAGTAGCCCTGTCAGCACACGAGAACACACACATGACAACAACAGACCACACAGAGTTACCTAAAAATGCTTATACGAACAAGGCTCTCTACACACAAACAAACTCCGGACACCACAGAAGAACACACAGTCACGTCCAGACCCAACGAGAACAGATAAAAGGAAACAAAATAAGGGACTAAATTAAATGCAGAACTAGGGACTTTGTGATAGCTATTGAAAAAAAAATGGTTTTGGGTATACAATGAGCAGAAACCTTTGCAGGAGAGAATCACACACACACACATATGGCTTAAGCATGGTTCACCACTCTCTGAAGGATACTCTCCCCACGTATAAATTCACCATCACACTTAACAATCAGAAAAACCCTGGAGTCATTTGCTGTTATGTTAGGATGAGAATCAACACTATTAATGCCATAGGCATTCTCTGCTGTAATGGATATAGCATACAGCTCAGGCAGAGACACACCGAGTGCTCTACCCTTTCCTAGGAAATGCAGAACTGCTGACTGCCCAAGGACTGGACAGAACCCCTCTCGTCCTGTCAGAATCGCCCCGCCTACCTTGGCACCGTGGCTTCTTATTGGCTACCGCTGATCCACTGATGGGGCGGCCATTGGGCGTGACGCACCAGCAGTAACCTGTGTAGCTGTGGCACTGTACCTGTAAGAGGAACAGTGGGAGGGGGGAAAGGGGGGAGATGCTACAGATTTGGGCTACCATGCATAGGGGGAGGGGCTACCTGCTTAATCTGCTCTCAGCCCCCCCCCCCACCCCATCCCCCGCCAAATCAAAGTGCTTTTTCTGAGATGGCATGACTTCTGTGTATTATTGCCAAAGCACACAGGGTTCATGGTAAAACAATTGCTCCAAAAACCACAACTGGCACAAAAAGTAAAAGAAAACAAATTACTTTAAGAGCGTTCTTGTCCCCCCCCCCCTCCGGGAAGTAAGTAACGTTCCCGTAACGCTCTGTGGTATGATGCTGGCCCTCTGTCCCCCCCCCACACTCACCTCATTGTAGGTGCCGTCGGGATTGCAGACCGGCACAAACACTTGGGGATATACCTTCTTCGCCTGCTGTTCTGTGTATTTCTTCTCGGCCACACACCTGGAAGTTTCTGGAAGAGACCCCAATACTGCAGTCATGAGATAAGTGGTGGGGGGGGGGGGCACGAAATGAAGCCTAATTCAGCCGAGTGCTCTGTGAGTGGGAGAGAGGGAGGCAACGGGAAGAATAATTCAAGATGTTTCGGATGTGGTGGATTCCCTGGTGTCTGGGAAGGGAACCAAGATCCCCATCCTATTAAGTCCACTGCCTGTTAACCAGCCCCACCAGCCCCAGATCCAAGTGGTAAAACCATTAAGCAGCCAAGAGCAGCTCGCGGGTTTCAGGCAGGGAGCTCCAGTCAGGCCCCAAAAAGAGCTGATACACAGGAAAAAACAGCTGGGGGAACACAACGTCCACCTCTCTCTTGCTCCCTCCTTCCCTCCCTACCTTCCTCCCTCTCTCCACCCCCACTGCAGCAGGCATCACACTTTTTCCCCCCTTCCTGTTTTTTAAGCCAGTCATCCCTCTGTCCTCTGCTTGTTCCACCAGACGCGGTGTTGCCATGACTCAGGAGCTGGAGTATGGAAGTGGTGACACCGGGGCTTCAGCCACAGCCCTGAATGACGGACACCACCCAGGCACCTTGACTGAGTCTGAAACGGCGATTGTGTACAATGTTATTTGTTAAAGCGTCGGTTTTATTAGACCAATCGAGGCAACTCCCTGTCATCCCCAAAATCCCCGGCCAAAGCCGCGATGCTGTGGGGAGCTGTTTGATTTCAAACTGTCACCGGTGCAAAACGAGGCCTGGAGGCTGGACAGAGCTGAATGGGCACAGGGAACAGGGCTGGAGAGCAGGAGGGGGGGGGGGGGGGTGGACCGACAGTTACAGCCCAGGAAGGAAAAGGGGAGCCGCCGGCATCTTTCTGGGGACTCAGTCGCTGGAAAAACTGACAGGTCCGCTGAATCATCCGCTCTCGAGGCGAAGGCTGTCCCGCCATCACTATGCAGCATACCTCCCTGTGCCGCGTTTCAGGCTATTGCCGGCCCTGAGGGACCACGAGCGGTCGCCTTTGTTTTGCCAGAAGGGGCCGGCGACGCCAAATTCGATATCGAAGGACACAAAGAGACTCTCACAGCTCCCATCTGTCTTTCGGAACCCCTCAGCTGGACGCCTCCATTCTCCCGACGCATCCAGATGTCTGGGGCAGACGCTGTTGCCATGGCGCTCAGAGAGGGCATGAAATTGGAAAGTTCTTCACCATCTGAAGGTTTGCGCCCCCCCCCAGCCCCTGCAAGTCTCTGTGATCTAGTATTCAGAGATGGAAGAATACAGCATTGTGAGGCCCACAGCGCAATGGAGACGAGAGGCATGATGGAGAAGAGGATGCGGCACTGAGTGGACGCACCAGGCAAGGACATGTTGAGCAGAGCAGCCTGACTACATCCAGTAACCTGGGCCTCACTCATACAGGCCACTGCCCCATCATCCTTAGATGTGCGCAATATCAACGTTAATTCTGTTGACCAAAAAACATGACGCAAATTATTTGTCAATGGAGATTTTTCATTGACAAGAATGAGACGATAGTCAAATAAAAATCTATGATGCCCAAAACTATGAGGAAATTAACTGACATTTTTGACAATGAATAAAAATTACACGACTCTGACAGGAAGGGAGGAATCTGAAACTGATTCAGTCAGAAGTAGTGCCTTTAGTTCGTGTTTAGATAGTTGTTCATGATTTGATAATGTTAATCTAACTGTAAACCATGCATCCAGCTGACAAGCAGAAACCATGCAGTTCTATGAATGCCACTGTGTATGTGCTACATTAGAGTGGTAATACAGTAATATATTATACCACGGTATTCTGAAAGCTTTGCCATTCGACAAATAACATTGTGGGGCAATTTTTAAAATTAGATACCGCCCAAGCCCAGTCTGTGCCACAGTCAGCATTAGGAAAAAACATGGAAAAAACATGCCGACATGTGGGTACATTTCATATTTAACGTGAAAGAAAAGTCTGTGCAAGCCATACAACAATAACAGCAATAAGGGAGAAAAACACCAATAACATAAAAATACACAAAAAATAACTTAAAAAATATTTCTGTTTCTTTTAATGTGTTTGAAAAGTTCACTGTCATGAACTGAACTAGGTGCAGAAATAAGCACAACCTAGTTGGTTCTCACTAGCCTGACACTTTTTCAGAGAGGACATTTGAGTTTTCTTTATTCAAGTTCCAGGCACTGGTGCCTTTTCTTATAATATGATTGAAGATGCATCATATACAAGTATTTTATATGAGACTACATTTTGGTTTTATTTATACTTTATTTAATAATTGAGTCCTTAAAGACCACATGTTCAAACATAAAGCAAATACCATAAGAAGAGCTTTTCAGACATTTCCTGAGGAATCTGTAGAGGATAAAGGCAGACCAATCTGTGTGCACAGAAAATTAAGTACAATTTTCAAAGAAATGTGAAAATGATGTATTAGACTTTGACTCCAGCACATCCGGAACAGTGCTGCTAGAATTTTGATGAGGGTCCGCAAATTCAACCACATCACTCCTATTCTCAAGACACCTCACTGGCTCCCCGTTTCTCTCCGCATTGAATATAAGGTCTCACTCCTCACTCACAAATGTGTTTATGGAACTGCCCCCTCTTACCTCAAAGATCTCATCACTGTTCAGACCTCTTCTTCACGCTCCCTTCGTTCTTCCTCTTTCTACCTCCTTAAATGCTACGCACAATGGGGGATCGGGCTTTCTGCTCAACCGCTCCCCGCCTTTGGAATGCTCTCCCAGACCATTTGAGGGCACCGCAGACTGTGGACACTTTTAAACGTGGCCTGAAAACCCACCTTTTTAAAAAGGCTTTCCCCTTGATGTATTTTTTTTAAAAAATGTTTCTCTTTTTTTCCTTTGTTGTTTTTATGTCTTACTCTGTAGCACTTTGAGGTTTCTTTTAATGAGAAGTGCATTAGAAATAAAATTTATTATTATTATTATTATTATTATTATCATTAAACCTATTAGGTTCATTTACTGCGTGTACTGTAGATTTCGTCAACTACATCTAAGTTAGATTTAATCGGCTAAATATCCTGTAAGTTAAACTAGACAAAAATAAAAAACAGTAATACAGTTAAAATATGCCAAAAACTACAACGGAAAACCAGGAATGATCTATCCATTAAAGGCAGATTCTGTTAACGCTGACATGGGATGAGCCTCAAAGGTGACTCAAAACAGTCTGGGAATTTCAAATAAGCAAACGGTGGTGTGAGTGTGTGTGTGTCGGGGGGGGGGGGGGTGTCTTCTCAGATGGGCTTATGACAATGATTCCCAGTGTTACTGCTTCAGGAATAGTCACTGGGTGAGGTGCTCTCATCTGTTTGTTTGAGTACCTGGTACAGGTGCGCTGGGAGATGAGAGGAAGCAAAAATGTGGACTGTCCGGGGTTCCCCAAGGACTGGGTTGGGAAATACTGGCTTGGAGGATCTAGCTGAAAATAAAGTTAACTGTATCCTGGGTAATATTTATGTAATATTTATTTAAGAAACCCAAAAGCCTACAGAACAGCTAGGAAGTAAGGGACGTGTTTTAAACGCAGGGATCAGATTGGGTGAAACATCATCTCTACAGGGTCCCAATAAACCGTTTACTCTATGAGACTATTAACAAAGCAATAAACACAAACAAATGTAAGAAATCTCAGATATGTTCCTGCTCAAGACTTCTCCTTCCTCAAATGATTGTTTGTGGGGTTACAGATGGAGCAACTCACAGTGCTCCGTAGCAAAACATGTCTAATAATACTTTTTTCTACTTTCGAAATGTCTTTCACACATTTATTAGCAAGGCAGAGTTTCTCATACTCTGTGTAAAACATCCTTCTGTTTTCCAGGTCTGCATTCATCAACTATGACTATTCCTTTCTGTGGAAACGTTGGGAAGGAACAGGCCAAGTTGACATAAGACGGGCATGCCGCTGCAGAGGGGCGCAGCAGACGAGAACCAACCGTTACCAAGGTCGTGAGGTGCACCCACCACTCCCCCTCAGAGCCTCGCGGTCACAGATTTATTTGTAAAAGTAAAGATGGGGAATCAGCACCAAGCCAAAACTGTCTGTGGGTCTTTGAGACACAATCAATTACCTTGAAAGTTAACCCCAGGTCGTAGCTCCCATCGCCAAAAGTCTGGACAGTATGGTGCACTGACCTTTGCAGGGTCCCCGGATGACCTCCAGCTGAGGGTCACGGCATTTGGCACGGAGGAACTCGCAGCGCGACATGAAAGTGCGTCCATCTGAGGCACAGAGGGGCTTCCGGGCTGCTCCAGAACATTCCATGTTGCACTCTCTGTCCTGGTCCACACGAAGGAACTGACAACAACAAGAAATATGAAGGAGGACAGATTGGGTACAAGGAAGAATAGAAAACAAAATGATTGGATATGCGAAAAATGGCCCCCGGGGCATGATAGGACTGTGTCATTGCGTGATTGGAAAACGTACTATAATAAACATGCAGGGTGTATCTGGGGCATGTGTGGATCCAGTAAAGGCTTGTCATTTACACAACATTTAGAACAAACAAAAATGATTTCAATGTAGCCACATGTTCAGGTCTGATGAACACTTTTCATAATAAGAAACTTGAAAGATGTCTGAAAGCTTGTTACATTTACTTAATTCATTGCTGAATTTATTTTTCTAAGCACACTGATACATGCTTTGAGCAACAGCAGAGAAAGGGGACTGGACAAAAGCTGTACTTTTACACACACAGAGACATACAATAAATTCAGTTGCCACAGAAAGTCTCAGGACTCTTGCTTTATAATTCAGTAAAAATATTGCAGATTCATTTGTTCTACAACAAAAATCATTGCTTTATTCATTTGTTTATAAAAAGTATAGAGAACATTAGAGACGTCCAGTAGTTTTAAGTAAAACATTCATTTCAAGTAGCAATTAATTGAAACACAAACTATGCTTCTAAAAGAGCTGTGCTGAGTTTAAAAAAAAAAAAAGTCCACTGACAAGCAGTCTCATTGGCTGCTTTTTCAATAGTAACACCTTTTCACTAACATAAAACACCAAACATTTGTGTTTAGTGTCCCTTTGGGAGCCAGTGACTGCAACTGCAATAAAGCAAAATGGCAAGAACAGAACTGGATGAGTCAGTCTGTATGGAGGATATGTGCGGAAATATTAAATATTGCTTGTCGAATGACTTTTGTTATGAAACCAATAAATTTGCGACATTTTTACTGAATTAAGCAAGTGCCCCAAGACTTTCTGTGAACTCTGTATATACCGGCGATCAAGGCACTTAACCTCCCGAAATACCCCAGGGGCACTGGAGAAATGCCCAGACCCTGTGCTCAGACCATAAACTTTGCTCTCAACTGTATATGTGTGTTTTTGTCTCAAAAAGAAGTATTTCAACGTCCTTGTCCAAATGGCAAATAATGCATAGTTTCATTTCATTTCATTTCATAGACACACATTTACAAACAGCTACCCAAACACACACATACTTACACGGTTTAATTCGCATACGTTCTCAATTGACGATATTTGTGAACAGGCTCTCAAACACTGATACACAACTTACCCCGATATGTACAATCAAACAGTTATTCCTGCACACTCAAACACATGTGCCCCCCCTCCCAGGTAAACCCCCATGAGAAGCTCCTTGCCGCGTCTTGCCACGAGGGGCCCGCGTGACGCCCCCATCTGTTAACCAACCATGCTCACACCTGCACAGCTATTCATCCTGCCCTCACCTGACTGCTGTCCTGGGCGGGGGGGGGGCAATCCTCTGAGTCACCTGTGTCAATTTGACAGTTATGCCCTTCAAAGGAGAACAGGCAGTAGGCCAGCACAGCAGGGGAAAACCGACATCAGGAGAGCAATGTCAGCCCAGCCCGTGTCTCAAAGATTGGCCCCATGCGGCTGCCTCGAAAATGAGGGATCAGCCCAGAAATCTCAGCACGCTGCATCCCGACAGACAGAGAGATGAAAAAGATGCAACACCACCTGTCTATAGCAACAGATACCACTCAGTTTAATCTGGACCCATTCAGGTTTGATCGCTGTATAAAACACACAAACAGTTTTTCATTGTCTGCCCCCTCTTGCTCTGCCTCTTGGAGTTTACACAAACATATCCTCCACTCTACACTTGGTATTATATAATAACAATGAAGGTGAATTGAATTCAACTGAACAAAGTACACTGATCTGATACTGCACTTTGTTAAATACAAAAAGTTTCTTTCACTGAAGCTTGGTGATCCTGCTGAAATGTTTCACCATGCTGCAAACACACGTACACCCACAGAGACAGGGGTATACAGGACCCCACCTGCCCCTCCCTCCCCAAACCAGTGTACGACGTATAAATACAATGCACCTTACTCCTGAGTCACATTATCTCACTGGGGGGCAGCACTGGGGCCAATTAGCTCTCCCTGATGTTTTACAAATCCATGTGGGCTCAATAACAATTATAGTGGCAGGTCAGGACCAAAATGAGTAGGTGGGGATGGGGGGAGGGGGAATAGGCAGGCTCTCCGCACCTGGACGAGAGCTGCTGGATCATGCTGGAGCCCTTGGCCTAGAGACAACCTCTCCTGTCATCTTTCATCGTAAATCTAAGGGGGACTGGTTTCAACACATAGGAAGGGCGAGAGCCACCAAAGAAAGTGTTTGGACTGGAGGAATGAATGACCGTATTTTTTTATAAGCTCCTTTCTTCTCCCTCTTTCAACCTGATCTGTTGTCGATCTTGAAGAGCTTCAATGAGGAAACTTGAAAAAACAGAAGGTTGACAGTGTTTGACAGGGACCCGCTGCATCCCCTCCAGCCTCTCGCCTTTGCACCTCCTCCTATTCTTGAAAAAGGGGAGGCTGACGGTGTGTGACAGAGACCCGGTGCATCGCCTCCAGTCTCCCTCCTGCCTCCCCTGCTCCTCCTGTTCTTGAAATAGGAAGGCTGATGATGGTTGACAGAGATTCTGTGCCTCCCCTCCTGCCTCCCTTCTTCCTCCAATTCTTGATAAAGAGGATGCTGCTGCTGTTATTCCTACTTAAATTTGAAAAACACCACAACCCCCAAATGGATGAAAAGTTCATTAAAAGGATGGATGGATGGATGGATGGGCAAGAAGAGCATTGCATAATCTATGTAGTCCATAGTATCAGGGGTCCATACCCCTGGCCTCAGCACATGTGCCCAGTTCCAATCAAATCCTCTTTCACTTGCTTATGAATCAGCTCTATTGGTTCTGGTTGGTTCTCGTCTTGGAGCAGTCACCCCTCCCAGTCCCAATGGTGACAGCACCCTTCACAGCTGTGACCCGCCTAGGTCTGCCAGCCCTTCCCATGGCGGCTCCCTCCTGGTACTGGGGCCGCGGTTTGAAAGAGCCGTCACTGGTCCTGGAGAAATGGGCCAAGATCAGCCTGGATAATGATTGGCGTGCCTATCCATCCACCCTGGCCAATCTACTGCCCGCGGGCCAAGCAATGCAGAGAGGCTGCCCATTGCACTGGAGGTGGTGAGTAGAGAGAGAGAGAGAGAGAGAGAGGAAAGGGGGAAAATGAGGATGAGAGAAAGGAAAGCTCTGGCTGCAAAAGAATACAATGGGAAGCAAAAATGTTGACAAGTGTCACAAAGTGGACAATGAGGGGATATAGAAAAGAGGAAGGAATAAGGGATATTCAAAGCAATCAACAAATGTCCATTTATTTATTCCTGACTCCCCATGGTGGGTGACCATCTTACAGGCAAGAAAGAAAGGACAAGGAGGCAATGATGTGGCTATTAACGAAACAGAGGAAGAAGCAAAAGCAGACAGCCTGTGTATCCATTAATGACTGTTCCTGATTACCATGGCAAGCTGTCGTGCTGATGGGATACTGAGGGTAGCACCCGTGACATCTTACTTTAACTGCTCTCCAATGTCCCTGATGCTCTCACAGGAGGGAGGAGGCAGCAAGAGACAAGGGACCTACACGGATCACAGAAAGAACCTCTGTTCCCGTGTAGGTGTCCAGGAGGCTGCCTGTGTTTGGTGTCAACTTGAGAAGCATCAGTTAAACAAGAGTTAAATGCAGATACAAAAAAGAGAGGAGAGGCAGGAAAAAGGTGATTTAAAAAAAAAAAAGACTTGGCAGCATACAAATCAAATCTCATTACCGTGGCCCAAATCCCCAGCATTGTGGGAACTGAATGGTCTCTTCGGTAGGGGTGGGGGGCACCCCAACTGAGAACACATTCAGGCGTTATTGAAGGCGGCTGGACAGAGCAAGCGGTCCCCCGCGGCCCAAGAGAGGCCCTTCACACTGCGGCCCCAAGGGTCAATGGAGGCCCTGGCTGAGCGCCGTCACAACCGTGTTCAATCACCCCGGCGGGTGTTTCCTGCACTGGCGGTGGGATTTGCTGGGATTCATTAGCCTCCAGCATGGTGGAAGGGGAAGAAAGTGACAGGTTTTAACCAGCCTATTAACTTAATCAAAGAGAAAAGCGTTTAATTGCTGTGAAAGATGTTTAAAAAAGTTTCTGTGAAAGGCCACTGGCATTCATGTGAAAAAAGGATGTTTTTTCCCCCATGTTGTGCAGGTGCACGCTTTAATGCCTGAGCAAAGTCACTGTAGCCAGCTTGGGATCCTCAAGATTTTTTTAACAGAAAAAGGAGCCAATTTTTTTTCTTTTTTTATTTATTTCTGATTAGTCTCATACCTTGCCTCCGACCTTCCTTAGAGGGAAAAAAATGCTATGAGAAGCAGCCTTGCTCCTAAATTCTTGAGTCGCCTGCGGAACCAGCATTTCTAAAGTGACATTTTTACAGCAACAGGCAGACAGGGAGGCTGCGTGTCACAATCATGCTGTTTGTTCTGATTCGGCGGGGAGAAAAAAGCTTGTCGCACTAATCGACTGATCATTATTTCTCAGTGAGAACGTTGTCAGAATAGGAAGACCTACCCATCAGACGAACCCCCCAATAAGACAGTGGTTCTGTCTACCCCTCCCCCCACTTCCTCTTTAACTCCTTTATGTTTTTTTCCTTCTGTCTCTTACACTCTTTCATAAGCCTGCATGCTAATTTCTCCACTCATGATAGTCCTTCACCCCCCATTCATGATGCGTCTCAGTCTCTCAGTGTCCAGCTTAGCCCCCC
>JAODLD010000069.1:19387522-19409210 GCA_026781065.1 Mormyrops boulengeri | reverse complement strand
TACAGTGCCATCCATCTGCCCCATCTACAGCTCCCCATCCAAACCGAGGCTCTGTCTCCCCATCCTGTCCTCACTGTCCCCCCTCGCCTCTGTGGCTCTCTGTCATGGCCCTGTCCCTCGCACCGTGGGACGGCCCCTTTATCCCATTGACCGGCACGTCCGCTGGCCTTGCTGTGCCATTCACCGAACTGTCTCACGGCCTGGGAGGCATCGTGATCAGTACCAAGAAGGATTCTGGGAGCTTGGGGGGGGCTGAAAAGAGGGAAAGCAAGTACCACACACTGCTAGTGTGCTAGTGGAAGAAAGATGACACAGAATAGGATGGGTATGAATGAAGGGTGGAAATTACACCCACAGCTCATTTGAACATGACATCCGGTTATCAGCCAGCGAGCCAACCAGGATCAGAGAGCCGGTCCTCCATAGCCCTGGCACTGGGCACTGACCCCAGTGACTGTGAAAAAGGGCACCACACAAACAAACGGCTCCTCCAGCAGGAGGGCGATTGGATTAATTGGCAGAGAGCCCAAGTAGATCAACGCCGCCCGTATCAGCTGTAAGCGTGTGACAGAGAGTGGCACAATGCCACCCTTCTGAAAAGACGTTCCGGGGAGCCCGAGGCTTAGGGGCAGAACGCCGTGCCGACCTCTGACCCGCCCCGGGTTAACAACCCACGGCTGTTTGTTCCTATTCAGATGTGGTGGCGTTTTTAACACCGCCCATAAATATGACTGGGTGGGGGCTGTCACGCCGGCCGCTAAATCACACAGGCAGGGCCACGACACTGCACATTCCTAACCCCCCCTGCCCCCTCCTGGGCTGGGATGCTTGCCCACCCCCCTCCACATGGCACAAAACTAATACCACAAATGTAGGGACCAAGGGTCCAAAATGGTCTGTTTTTTTTAATAAGCTGGACAAATCAATAAGTTTTGCTTCTTACAGCTATAAAAGACTATAAGTGTCAGCAACTCCCCAGCTGAGCCCAGAGCCCTTCTCTCTTCCACTATGTAAGGCCTCCATCCCAGATTCCTAGAAAATGGTCTGCTTTGGATGTGGCTTATCGATGCATAGTTGGCCGCCAGGACTCCGCAGAGCACTGAGCCAATGGGACGAGCGTTAAAGTTGACCCGAGACTGCAAGATTCTGTGGGACAGGATCCCTGCACAAACAGGACACGCTGCACCCAGAGAATTAATCGGATTAGACCTGTCATTTTTTCCCTTTCCCATTAACCATGGACACAGTTGACATTCAAACTTGTCATTTCTTATTGGTATATTATTTTCTGCAGTTTTCCTAGTATTTGTGTTTTTGTATGATGCAGTCATGTATCTCACTGCACCGAGTGCACTGAGGATGGCAGACCTTCAATTCTATTACCCAAGGAGAAGAATATTAGCTGGGTAAGAGCGAGTTCAGATGTGCAGTTCCACCACACACATGCCACATGCACACACACACGCATACTATCTGTCACATCTAGGCTTATGGCTTGTTTAGTTTATTGTACTATAGTATGTGATACTACGATACTGAACGTCTTTTCCAGCATTATATAATGTAGCGGCACATAGACGTGGAATCATTACTTCTTAATATAAAACCCATATTACAGATACAAGCCTCAAAATATTCATTTCAGTCAAAATAAAACTTATTTATAATAATACCTTTAGATTCCAGGGCTGTTCTGTGGAATGCGTCTGTTTCAGGATTTAAATTCAAAAGCTGTATTTTCTCCAGAAAATTACTCCTTTGTACAAGAATCCTGGGAAAAATATTCATACCGAGGCTCTGGAAGTTCAATTTAATAACCAAAACTTTCCATCTTGTTGACAGCTGCTTGACAATATTTTAGCTGTCCTTTTTACGACTAAGGATATACGTTACCCGACAGCGCTAAAATCACCCGTATTGCACCGAACTGAATTTCGTTCATTGCACTATGTGCCTATCTCTAGGTTGAATACGATTATAATAAACTGGCAAGATCAGAAACAACAATAAACTCGTTAATATTTTTCTCGGCTCGAGATATATCAAAAAAATCTTTTTCATCGCGCATTATACTACGCTAATTTCTTCTCTGTACAACTGCGCTCGGCTGTACGGATGTCACCCGCGGAATATAATCAATAAAACAGTTCAGAGGGACAGATCGGCTTTCTCGGTGCGTGAGGTCTCACCGTTAGCGCAGAAAACTTCTGTGCTTGTCCAGCGTAGATGAAGAACAGCAGAGCCAGGAGAGACGGGGAGCGCATCCTGACGGTCGGCTCACACCCCTTGCACAGCACAATCCACAGCTCAGGGATCTCTTGTAGGACTGGGCTGCTTCTTTACTGCTGTTCAGGAATACGTCCCACTTTTCCACAGCCTTCCCGTTACGGTCTGCTGATTTTTAGTTTAAGGAGCGTGTCTTGTGTGACAAGCTCTCTCCTTTCTCAACCTTTGAAAAGCGCCTCTTCTCTCTGGCCCGTCTCAATGTGATGCGTCAATATTCCTGGTTTGACTTTACTGACCTTATTCCTCCCACTTACTCTTAAGTCTGTCTCCTTTTCTTCCCCGTCTTCTTTTTCTCCACACCCCCCTCCCTCTTTCGTATTTGTCAGACCAGATCTCTTATCGGATGCAGGCTGAGCCGTGTAGGTAGGTAGGTAAGTTTTGAAGGAATCTTTCAGCTGCTGGTAGCCAACAAAAACACAAAGGGTATTCCTTTATTCCACCCCTTTTGAAACTTTTTCCCCCATCCAGCACAGGTAATCCTTTTCTGTTCTGATCCCGATACCTTGTCAGATTTAGCCCTGAACGGATGAGAGGCAGGCTGCGCCCCGGACTGGGAGACAAGGGAAACAGAAGAGGAAAAGAAATGAGATTTGTGTGCACCCGGCTAAGACTCCGACTCAGTCCTGAAAAACTTTGCTTAGTCTCACGCTCTCTCATTTAAATATAAATTCAGTATTCGGCAATGCCTGATATATTATAAGGTCTTTCAATCGTTCTTTTTATTGTTTACGTCACCCAAAGTAACATGATTAAGAAGTGTATTAGCCTATATGTTATTACGAGTTACAATTCTTTCCAAAACTGTAGCAATGAAATTTTGAAATAGACAATAATTATATTGATAATTATACTGTTTTTGTAAACCGCAGGGAAACTTTTAATGATGCCAATAATGTTATGCATTTCTGTTTCATGGATGTATCAATTGCACAGGGTCGCAAGTATTTTGAGGTTGCTACACGAAATCGTAAAGTTTATCAATAAATGCAGGCGCGCGAACCTGCTTTCAAGTGTTTTATGAGTCACCGTAAAACATTCTTCTGAGATGTGATACACTGGTGGTGTTCATTTATTAAGCGAAGGGCACAGATCCCCAGTTAAATCCCAGGTCGACACCGTGCACTTCATCCCTAGCCCATTAACAAGCAATCAACCGCGTACTTCTCCGTTCAAGCCAATTTGGAAACGTATGAATATAAGCGGAGGCGGTCATGATTTAACCATTTCAATGCAGATCTTTATTTCCAACACTTCTAAAGTTTGTGTTTAATTCTTTTTGATTTGGACGCCGAAGACTGTGCATGATAAGACAAAAAAGCGGTACATGTTCATATGTCCGTGCATATTACATTAATCACTTTCAATCCTTCACATACCCAGATTGAATCCATTTCACCACGTTGCGATATTTTTATATTTTCTGGAATGGCATGTTTAGTCATCTTCGTTTATCATTATCCTAAATATATGCAGCCATCTGGCAATAGTTTAGAAGAATTAAATTAAAGATCATAACTTTTTATTATAAGCATTCCTTAACTAAGTTATATTACTAATCCGTGGAGTTCGTCGTTGTTTTTCATTAATAGGTTTGCTCATTCCTTATCATATAAGGATTTAATTACGGCAAATACATTTCCACTTGGATATGTCGTTAATACCTGTTGATAAAGGCAGACCCTCACCACCTAGTACACCTAACGAGTAATTTGTCTCTTGCACACATATATAACTCATTCGCATACTCAGTCCTTAATTCTAATCATCCGATGATCTGACCAGGACAAGTTTATGTCAAAGCTATCCTTTATTTTTCACAATATCAGAATTAGTAAGAGTTTCTGTTATAAAAAAAAAAGATATCGCACGCTATAAGAATGTAGCAGTAAATGTGAAGACACTCAGCTGCAATGCGTTAACTAAATAATTCGCAACAGATGTCTCAGCCTGTCTGAGTCTGAAACACCAAGCAATTACTTCCATCTGCTGGCGAGTATGTGTAGTGCAGTTACAGACACGGCGCAATAATGAACACCAGTGTACACTCGCTGCCCTAGCCAACTTCGGAGAGTGGAGGATTGAAGTGTAAAATAATAAAATACATCGTTTACAAACACTGGTTATGCACAAAACGAGGCAGGACATACCTACTGTCACTGGGTAATGAAATCATTTCATTCGTTTCTATACAAATAAAAATGAAACGTTGATCCCCGTGGGGAAATCACTTCATTAAAAAAAATAAACATATATATTAGTTCTAAATATTTTCAATTTTACTCATTAGTCATGATAGCAATTTTTTTTCATTATATGGAACAGAATAAAATAGCACCTATTGCCAGTTCTACGGACTATGCCTCAGAACGATAATCACGAAAAGATTAATTTTACACTGCTCGTTGCGTGTATTTTTAAAAGAATATTTACTTTATCACACGTTTTTCCCCCAAAGCGACGTACAAGTGAAGCAAATAGTGTATTACAGACATGCGGCTGTCGACTAGGCCTAAGAGCAGCCAGGCTCAGCATGAGCTACACATCTTTCAAACGAAGAAATAACCCAATAAGATAACTATTCGAGTCAGCAAAAACAAAGTGCGGCATTCAAGGTACATGGAGTGGTGTAGGCGAGTTCATAAGCTTTTTGAATGTTAAACATATTGACATCTTCCTCATCTGGATGGAGCCCTTGTGAATTCAGTCTAATTTAACGGACTGAAACCACGTAACCGCTCAGTAAAATACGCCACTATCCCGTCATGCACCTTTCAGTCCATCGCTATACCGGAAGTGCGTCTGGGATATCCCTTCCCTTCCGCTGCTGTTGAGAGTCGCGTGTCCTCGGGTGTAGCGTCGCATTTAATTTCTTGATAATTCAGCGTTCACGGAATTTAAGACCATGTCATACCCGAACGATGATGGCGACGGAGATGTTAGTATCCACATTGCTTGATTTGTTACTTTAATAGTTACAAATGCACATTCTGTGCCTAGTTAGAAATCGCCGGTTCAGCTTAGCGGGAAACACTCGCTCTCTAAATTATGACCGTGCATGATATTAATCCAAAGAAAACATCTGCAGTTGCCAAGATAAAAGACACATTTTCCGATGTTTTGAATTGATGTTTTATTAGCTAATCGGGTTCATTTAATAGCTAATGATTGTTTAATAACAGAAGTCGTGCCTGGATGGCTGACTTGCATCAAATAATCGAATACATATTATTCATTTGAACTGTCGCTGTCACCGAGTCTGATGTACTTTGAAACATGTTTTATACACCGAATAACATCAATAAATGGTCATTCAGACGACATTATTTGGTGTGGTCGGTGGCAGTATGCAGTCTATTGAAATTAACCCATTGTTTCGGTTGTCCTTTATTGACAGTACGAAGTGTACCCCTATTCCACCGACTACGATCTGCATACAGGTTAGTGGCTATTTTAAAGCACACCAATGGGCAAACACCAATTTTGCCGCCTTAATCGTCCAACGGCATGAATGCATTTAAGTCAGTCTGTTTTCTTAGTACTTTATGTTTGTACAATGACTGCATGTTACTACTTTTTCAAAGTTTTCCTATTCAGACAAATACTTCGGATTTACAGTCACAGCATTCTACATTTGTAATTGTAATTCTGTTTTATGCTCCTACTTCTGTCCTAATAGGTGACCCAAAGGCAGACCTTGCCTATGAACGTCAGTATGAGCAGCAGACTTACCACGTCATTCCAGAGGTCATCAAGAACTTCCTGCAGTACTTCCACAAGACCATCTCTGACCTGATTGATCAGAAGGTGTATGAACTGCAAGCCAATCGTGTGTCCAGTGAGAGTATTGAGCAGAAGATATATGAGATCCAGGATGTCTATGAGAACAGGTAATTGTTGCTGTGCTTGGCAGAGAGTCAGTATTTCATATTAGGAGAAATGGTGCTGTTAGTTTGTGTTTAAGTACCATTACAGGTCTTGTCAGTATGTATGTGCACAGTGATTTATCTGTACCGACATTACACAATGGCACAAGTGATGAGAGCAGGTTTAAGCTGCTGCGTGAACACCACTTCCAACCAAAAAGCCAAGATAACAGCGTTGAGGTGGCGATCATCGAGCTTTTGTTTCTTTCTATAGCTGGAACAAGCTGACGGATCGTTTCTTCAAGACGTCACCCTGGCCAGAGGCAGAAGCAATAGCTTCTCTGGTGGGCAATGGTGAGCCATGGCCTTTTCAGAAATGAGTGATCAAAATATTGAATTAATATGGCTTTACCCTGCAGGCCCACAGCGCCAACCAACCAGGCCTAAAACATCATTATGGGCTCATAATTTAAAAAAAAAACTGCAAAGACCGTTTTGGTCTTACAGAATGTTGTTTTTAGTCACTATCTGTCGCCCTCTCTTCACAGATGCTGTGTTTTTAATCCTGTACAAGGAGCTGTATTACAGACACATCTATGCCAAAGTCAGCGTAAGTCCCCTCTGGCATTGTGCTTGTTAAAAATATAAAAGTATCTAGTTCTGACCGAAATCTTTATAAACTGACACACACTTGGGAGCTATAGGATTCATACAGCATATCCATTCCCTTTCCATAACTGCTGAATATTTCAATTCTGTTTTTGGTGTACAGGGTAAGAAAGGTTAAATGGCCAGATTTCATTGTACATTGCATTGTTAGATATGTTACTTCTAATACACTCACCTTGCTTCTGATTTCATTTTGAGCTCAACTAAAGAATGAATTCACTTCCTTACAGCTAGGTTACCTTGAATGTGTTTTTATTCTTCTCCTTGATTCCAGGGTGGACCAACCCTTGACCAGAGGTTTGAGTCATACTACAATTATTGTAACCTCTTCAACTACATTTTGAGTAAGCAATTTTAGTAGCACTTTTTATTCTGCTTGTCTTTTGTAGGTAGCCTCTGTAGAGAAGTCATTTTTGTATGCCATTTTTTGTTCATTGGTTTCCCTGTCTTAATAATTTCACTCAAAGGGTATGGGGTAACTTAGTGAAGGTCTTCTGCCATTTAAATCCCATAGATGCAGATGGCCCCGCCCCATTGGAGCTCCCCAATCAATGGCTATGGGACATCATCGACGAGTTCATCTATCAGTTCCAGTCGTTCAGTCAGTATCGTTGTAAGACAGCAAAGAAGTCCGAGGAGGAGATCGAGTTTCTGAGGAACAACCCGAAGATCTGGAATGTCCACAGTGTCCTCAATGTGCTCCATTCGCTTGTGGACAAGAGCAACATCAACCGTCAACTAGAAGTCTACACCAGTGGCGGTAAGAGATTTGGGCAGGTGCTACGGGAGTCTGGGTACAGTGGGCTAGAGGTCATTTGAAGGTCTACAAAGAAATGGTGAACAGGTTACGTATAATTTGGTGGTAGTTCTGTCCTTCTCTTCCATCCTGGTTAGCTAGGAGAAAGTCCTCTCTCTCCACTATGTTTAGCATTTAAGTTGCCTTTAGTGACTCTCGAGAAGTGGATCATGGAGATGTCAAGCCCCCTTCCTGACTTCTGTTTCTGTTGACTGGGTGTGTTTCAGGGGATCCAGAGAGTGTGGCTGGCGAGTACGGCCGGCATTCACTGTACAAGATGTTGGGCTACTTCAGCCTGGTGGGTCTGCTGCGCCTGCACTCACTCCTGGGGGACTATTACCAGGCCATTAAGGTGCTGGAGAACATTGAGCTGAACAAGAAGGTATGGCTTCTCCATAATGACCCCATCACAAGCCTACATTTTTCTGTGGGTTGTCCTTGTCCCGTTTAGTCTCATTTTTCATTAATCCAAATAAAGCGTTGCTGGAGGGTCATGTTTTCATTTTGCAGCTTCAGTGTTGTTGATTTAAGGGTGGGCCGCTGTGGGCACATCCTTGTGTCTCAGTCTTTCTGTGTAGGCAACGGCTAATCTTCCTGTCTCCTTATTGGATACAGAGTATGTACTCTCGAGTGCCCGAGTGTCAGATCACCACCTACTACTACGTCGGCTTTGCCTACCTGATGATGCGCCGCTACCAGGATGCCATCCGCGTCTTTGCCAACATCCTGCTCTACATCCAGAGGACCAGGAACATGTTCCAGAGGTCCACCTACAAATACGAGATGGTCAGTTAATTGTGACAGCTGCCGCCAAGGTGGAACTAAATATGAGAATTTTGTCATTGGTACCAGTTACTGGAAATGTTTGGACTTTCAGCACCTTTAGGGTAGAAGGTGTTGAAGGGAGGGATTTTGATGATTGCCCTCTAGAAAGCAGCTTTCTATCGGAAGACCCAGGTTAACTTGCGCACAAACACTCAAGTGTGGCTAAAAGCTGCTTCTGCTGTGTTTGCTGCAGATTAACAAGCAGAATGAGCAGATGCATGGCCTCCTGGCCATTGCTCTGACCATGTACCCAATGCGTATCGACGAGAGCATCCACACTCAGCTGCGTGAGAAGTATGGGGACAAGATGCTTCGCATGCAGAAAGGGTGAGCACAGCTCGCCGGCACTGGTGTCCTGATGGGGGCAACTGACTGATTTGTTTACTACATGTGCCAAGATTTTTTTCTCCTGTAGCCATGGACTTGGTAAAAGAGGTATTGCTGTTTGAGCATTCAGCAGTGCGTTGCAGGGTTGAGTATGACAAAATTCAACATCATATCCCCTATTTTACTCAAAACTTTTACTTTTACGTGAACTAAATTTTGGTCGAGGCACTAGACTGAATTTGCATGTGGTAAATGTGTGATTGATGACAGTTGGCTACTCTTGTCACTGCCGTCATCAGAGACCTGCAAGTGTTTGAAGAGCTCTTCAGCTTTGCCTGTCCCAAATTCTTGTCCCCCGTGGTGCCCAACTACGAAAATGTCCACCCCAACTACCACAAAGAACCCTTCCAGCAACAGCTCAAGGTGTTTGCAGAGGAGGTGCAACAGCAGGCCCAGCTTTCTACGATCCGCAGGTATTGCCGATATCACATTTGCTGCATGGCAATTTTTTTTGTCTAGTATTAAACTCCATGTTACCTGTGTGCTTTTATTATTGTTGATTTAAGTAGTTCTCTCTTTGGATTCTTGCTCTTCGTTAAATGCGTTGTATAGCTCTTGCTCCAATCTTGCTTATACTTGTACCTGGACATTCAATGGTAGGTCAGCTGCACTTATGCATAGTTGACTCCTTGGGAGCACATATGTTTGTAAATTGCTATTTACTTCGTTTGTGCTTTGCTTTGGACAAAAACATCTAATGAATGAACGACTGTTATGGCTAAGTGTCTGTCTATATGGTACCACATGTTTCAGTTCCATTTACAGTCTCAGGTCTTTAACCACAGTTATCTGCCTCTCTCACTGCCCCCTACTCCCACCACCACTGCTCCAGTTTTCTCAAGTTGTACACCACTATGCCAGTGGCCAAACTTGCCGGCTTCCTAGACATGTCTGAGCAGGAGTTCCGCATCCAGCTGCTGGTCTTCAAGCACAAGATGAAGAACCTGGTCTGGACCAGTGGCATTTCGGCCCTGGATGGGGAGTTCCAGTCTGCCTCCGAGGTTGACTTCTATATTGATAAGGTAAGTGCATGCACTTGATCTACTGGCTACTGCTGATTGTCTGCAATGCCCAGTATAATAACAGGCACTCATCACCAAATGATGCGAACAAACAGCTCAACTGCTATCTCTTGCAGGACATGATCCATATTGCGGACACCAAAGTTGCCCGTCGCTATGGGGACTTTTTTATCCGGCAGATTCACAAGTTTGAGGAGGTGAGAATACGTTTATATAGTGAAGCTAAATGTCATTTCATCTATAGTCACCAACTAGTTGAGGTTCTTGTGGGTAATGTTTAAAGAAAAGCACCAGGATCATTATTTTGCTTTGGGACCTTGGTGGTTACCATTTACACAGCCCAACCGAAGTAGTTTTGCAATAGGTATCTGCTAACATATATTTTTTTTTATTTTTCTTTTCCTCACCCAGCTTAACCGAACTCTAAAGAAAATGTCCATGACGGGAGTATCAGGAAGCATAGGCTCAGCTGCCGGATCCAGCACCTCAAATCGCGCCACCTAATCCTGACATATGGCCCAGGCTGAACCGAACCTGCTTCTGAATAACAACCAAGTGTGGGTTCAACCTCGACTTATTGCTAATTGCTAGACCCCCTAAGCACATCCTTCTAATCCAGTTGGATGGCTGTATAACCACACTGGGGAAATGATGATGACCTTTTTATGCAGCTGTGTGAAAACTAAAAATTAATAAAAAAAAAAAAAAAAGCAATATGCTGAATGTGTGTGTGTGTGTGTGTGTGTGTGTGTGTGTGCGCGCGCGCGCGTGCGCAGACAGCCTGATTTTGTTAAGGGACTGACACGCAAATGTGGCATGCTATCATGAATCTGACTTTTCCTGCACCATCTTAATTTAAAACCTAGACTAACCACAAGTGTGTGAAATGTAATCTTTCATTGAATATATCTATATACCTCTTCCCTGAACACTAAGAAGAGTTTCTTAACAAACTGAACTGTTTAGACCAGAGTTGCCCAGCCCTGCTCCTGGATGGGGTGGTTGGGCAGCCCTGGTGTAATTTAATGGAAGCCAAAACGTTCCCAAACTACTGATTTAAGTCATGTGGATGATCTTTGAGCTTTCTAGCACTAGCTGTAAGCAACTCAAAGCCACAATTAATGTAATGTTTTCCAGGTTGAACATCTAATTATGAATTTAAGTTTCACACATGTCAAGAAATATTATTTGTTTCATTGCATGGTCCAAACTGAAAATGCTGTAATCAAAAGGCACACGACGAAAATGTATACCATTACAGCCCTTGTCTTTATTTCAAATGCAGACCTGAAATGCTTTTCAGCAAAATCTGATGATGATTGTTCCTTAAGACAGCAGGGAACTGATATATAGAATCAAAAGCAGATTAAGTCAAACTTGGTCATTTCAAAATATGCAGAAATAGGGTGAAACAAAATTTATCAAAGACTTTAAAAACAGCTTTACGAAAACACTGAGAAGTTAGACACACGAGACAATGAAAAAATTTGCTGTACATAGTCCAACTTTCAACTGCAATGTTTCTACTTTAGTGTAGAAATGTAAACAGCTTATGGTGAGAGATCAGTGGGTGTATACAGTAAAGCACAGTATAAGGCTGTTATTCTAGAGCTGTGCAGTGTGTTTACATTTTCAGTGTAGAAATGTAAAAAGCTTACAGTGGGAGATCAGTGGTTGTATACAGTATAAGGCAGTTATTCTAGAGCTGTGCAGTGTTTGTACATTATTAGTATAGAAATGTAAACAGCTTACAGTGGGAGATCAGTGGTTGTATACAGTATAAGGCAGTTATTCTAGAGCTGTGCAGTGTGTTTGATTGTACATTATCAGTATAGAAATGTAAATATCTTACAGTGAGAGATCAGTGGGTGTATACAGTAAAGCACAGTATAAGGCAGTTATTCTAGAGCTGTGCAGTGTGTTTGATTGTACATTATCAGTATAGAAATGTAAACATCTTACAGTGAGAGATCAGTGGGTGTATACAGTAAAGCACAGTATAAGGCAGTTATTCTAGAGCTGTGCAGTGTTTGTACATTATCATTATAGAAATGTAAACAGCTTACAGTGAGAGATCAGTGGGTGTATACAGTAAAGCACAGTATAAGGCAGTTCTTCCAATATTATGTGCCTCTGAGGTAGACATTGGCCAGTGCAGATGGTTGATAAACAGTTACCAGTTTAAGCAGTTCAAGGGAATTCCAGGCAGGAGAGCTGATGTAGAAGAGTGATGAGGAGTCTGATGGCATGAGGATAGGAGCTGTAGCAGAATCCAGTGGAGTTTGAATACTCCGGAATCTCCTTCCAAATGGGAAGGGTAAGAAAGGTGGTTGAGGATGTCTGTGGCCTTGTGGATTGTCGCGGATTCTTAGATGGATGGTTGAGGGGTCCTGATGATGTTGGCTATCCTTACTGCTTTCAGCAGGGTACAGCATTCTGATGCTCTACAGTTCCCATATCAGACTGTGATACAGCTGGTCAGGATGCTCTCTCTTGCGCCCTTGTAGAATGTTGTGAGGACTGTGGAAGGAAGGCTTCTTCTCAGGAGACAGGGACCTTGCAAGTGCTATCGTACTTTCTTGTGGCGGTGTTGAGGGTTCATGTGAGGTCCACAGGAATGTGCACTCCCAGGAACCTGGTTCTCTTGACAGACCCTACTGTGTATCCTGTGATGTATATGGGTGTGTTTTGGGTGGGTCCCTGAAATCCACAAACATCTCTTTTATTTTTTCCATGTTTAGCACCAGGCGGGGACATCTGCCAAGGTATCCAAGAGCCATTGATTCACAGGCCCAGAATTTTATAGGGGCAAAAGGTCGTTCGTC
Organism: Mormyrops boulengeri; assembly: GCA_026781065.1. Lineage (NCBI taxonomy): Eukaryota > Metazoa > Chordata > Actinopteri > Osteoglossiformes > Mormyridae > Mormyrops > Mormyrops boulengeri. Next base: position 19,396,537 of record JAODLD010000069.1, on the reverse strand, counting down.
AGCAGAGTGAACAGCAGTGGGCTGAGCACCCAAGCTAGTGTAGCACCAGTACTCCCATATCTGGACACTCTGTGGTCTATCACTGAGAAAGTCTAGGATCCAGTTGTAGAATGTTGTGTTTATACCAGTTTGCATGTCCAGCTTGTTTCTAGAGTCTGTATAAGACTCATCCAATTATGCAAGGTTAGTCATTTCCATGCACCATTTAGCCTCTTGAAGGTAACCTAGCCTGTCTTCATCATTTTGCCTTTAATTATTTTGGTGAATTTAATTACTATGATTCCTCTATCTCCAAATAATCATTGCTGAAACAAAGATTCACCAAATGACTTAGTCACATCTTTTTACATAATACAATATGAATACATTATTGTTACAGATGTGGGACATGGTGCAAATAGAAAAAGAGGGTGACAATCCACTTTTGTCTCCAAGAGACAACAGGAGTTTTTTGGGAAGGGTCAGAAAACAAACAGGGAAAATACAGAATTAACTAAAACCATGAAACAAATCATAACTAAGGAATAGGCAAAAACACAGGGAATAGACCTCAGCAGTAAAGCATAGGAATAAGCACACAGTAACATGAATAGAATAATGACCAAATGATTAACTGAGTTAGAGCAGGTAGTTAAATACTCAGAAGGCATCAGGGCAAACAGATGTGTAACTTGTAATCAACTCAATCAATGGAAATACAAATTAACTAGAACACAACTTGATCCCAAAAAACCCATTTCCATTGCAGTTCAGCCCTGCCACAAACTGACATCATTTCAGTAATTCTCTCGTTATCACGGGTGAGAGTGTTGACGAGGACAAGGCTGGAGATCACTCTGTTATGCTTATTGAGTTAGCATAGCAGACTGGATGTATTAAAAGGAGGGTGGTGCTTGAAATCATTGTTCTTCCTCTGTTAACCATGGTTACCTGCAAGGAAACACGTTCAGTCATCATTGCTTTACACAAAAAGGGCTTCACAGGCAAGGATATTGCTGCTAGTAAGATTGTACCTACATAAACCATTTATCGGATCATCAAGACCTTTGAAAAGAAAGGTTCAATTGTTGTGAAGATGTCTTCAGGGCACCCAAGAAAGTCCAGCAAGCACCAGGACCGTCTCCTAAAGTGGATTCAACTGTGGGATTGGGGCACCACCAGTGCAGAGCTTGCACAGGAATGCCAGCAAGCAGGTGTGAGTGCATCTGCACGCATAGTAAGGCAAAGACTTTTGGTGGATGGCCTGGTGTAAAGAATGGCAGCAAAGAAGCCACATCTCTCCAAGGAAAACATCGGGGACAGGCTGATATTCTGCAAAAGGTACAGGGATTGGATTGCTGAGGACTGGGGTAAAGTCATTTTCTGTGGTGAATCCCCTTTCCAATTGTTTGGTTATGGAAAAAAGATTGTCCAGAGAAGAAAATGTGAGCGCTACCATCAGTCCTGTGTCATGCCAACAATAAAGCATCCTGAGACCATTCATGTGTGGGGTTGCTTCTCAGTCAAAGGAGTGGGCTCACTCACAATTTTGCCTAAGAACACAGCCATGAATAAAGAATGGTACCAACTTCTTCCATCCTCCAAGAGCAGTTTGGTGACGATGCTTTTTCCAGCATGATGTAGCACCATGCCATAAGGAAAAAGTGATAACTAAGTGGCTCAGGGAACAAAACATCGATATTGTGGGTCTATGGCTACGAAACTCCCCAGACCTTAATCCCATTGAGAACTTGTGGTCAATCCTCAAGAGACGGGTGGGCAAACAAAAACCAACAAATGGGCTGCCATCAGTCAGGACTTGGCCCAAAAGTTGATTGACAGCACGCCAGAGCAAATTGCAGAGGTCTTGAAAAAGAAGGCCCAACACTGCAAATATTGAGTCTTTGCATAAACTTAATGTAATTGTCAATAAAAGCTTTTGACACTTACGAAATACTTGTAATTATACTTCAGTATACCATAGAAACATTTGACAAAAAGATCTACAAACACTGAAGCAGCAAACTTTGTGAAAACCAATACTTCTCAAAACAACTGGCCATGACTGTAGAACAAGTAGTGGGCCTAGAGAATGCCATAATATTGCAGCCCAAACCATCACTGATCTACCCCCATGCTGCACTCTGAGTATGCAACAGGCCGGGTGCTAAGCCTCTTCAGGGCTTCTCCACACTAGAACTCTCCCAGATGTGAGAAAAACAGTGGAGGTGGACTCACAGAACAATACATATCTGACAATGTCCACAGCCCAAGATTTGTGCTGCTGGCATCACTGAAATGGATGTTTGGCATTGGCACAAGTGACCAAACTATAGTAGTCCAACCATGAATACTGACTCTGTGGAGCTCCTGACAAACTGAAGAGTTGAGATGCACATTTAATGCTGCAGTGAGTTGGGTAGCTGTTTAATGCTTTTTGGATACAGTCTGGGCCATACATCCCTTTCAGACAGCTTCCTCTTGCGTCCACACTTACTCCTGTTGAATGTGGTCCGTCCTTCATGGTGGTATACCCACATTACCCTTGATACCATGGCTCTCGATACACCACCAACACTTGCTGTCCTGGTCACATAGGCACCAGCAATATGAGCACTTACAATCTGTCCTCTTTTGAACTCTGATATATCTCTCATTATGTTGCCTGGATTGCAATATTTTATGTACAGCTGTGCTACTGCTTTACTAATTCAACCATCACACTGCACCAGGCTGTGCATATATGTCATGACTTGAGGGCAGATGTTGTGGCAAAACAAAAGGGGTTTATTGAAGTAAATGAAGAAATTCTGAAAACAAACAGGACCGCGAGGGATCCAAAGCGGGAGGACTGGAACCAAGGAAGGACATGGGCAACAGGAAGCTTCGGCATTAATAACTGGACTGGGGATACGACTAGGACTAATGTGGGGTAACCAGCACAATGTGTGGCTCATCAGGGCCACATTAGGGAGGAGACAAGCAGATCAGGTGTGCAGGACGTGACAGTACACTACCCTCCCCCCCTCCGCCCCCCAAAATGTGACGGAGAGGGGAGGGGCTCAATGAGACCAGACACCACGGCAAACACAGGGCTGGGGACAGAAGGGACACTGGGCTGGACAGAGCACAGTGGGACCAACAGTATACGTGGGGTAGAAAGCACACTTGACTCAAGGGTAGGACTGCTGGACAGAACACATGGCACAACCACGGAAATGGCAGGGGCTGGACCAGAGACCAAAAGGACAGCAGGAGAGAACAACACCGAACGTCAATGAAGCAAGCCAAACATGGGACAAAACTAGGCACCAGGAACACACCAGGGACCAGAAGTACAGACATTAAACAGCGCGGGCTCTGGGGAGATTGTGCAAGCAGAAATGCAGAGTGTAAGGAGCTGCTAAGCAATTTGTGGAGTCCGTTATTCTGTCACGACTTGAGGGACGAAGGACTCAAGGGCAGGAATTATGGTGAAACAAAAGGGGTTTATTGAACTAAATGAAGGAAGTCTGGAAACACTGATCTACAAGACCAAGGGGTTGATGGAAAACTGACTACGCCACCCTGGGAATTTCACCCAGGGAAATGTTACTATGTTACCAGGGTCTTAGGAATAATATGCAAGCATACAAGTTCAGTCAACCAGAGGGGCCAGAGACATGACTCTATAAGATCATTTTATTACATTTAAAAATTAAGTCTTCATACACAGGGAACCCAATATAGGGAGTGTCTCAAAAAGAGGCACCACTTAAACAAACCTATCCAGCTAAAACGGCACTAGCTGACCAATGGACAAAGGGGACTCGCCACAAGCCGGATCTCTGTGAACAATCTGGTGATCTCATACATGCTTGCTTAGTGGGCTAATGTCAAGTGATCTGCCCTGCATGCAATACAAGGTGAGGTTCACCACCAGCAGCAGGGAGGACTCCGATCTTGTTGCTCTAGGCCACTAGCCCTGAGACATAAGTAAGGAGACAAGACATAGTAAACATGTAATATATTATGGCGGTTGGATATCAAGTAAGTCCCACTAAAATGTATGATTTACCTAACGCAGACAACAGCTGATCATAAAACAAGCCCTGGAGCTGCCCCCGCCATTCCACCAGCTATGAGCAAAACATTTGCTTAGTGCTGGTGATTTTGAAGATATGGAGCAGTCTTAATTAAAATGCGTTCACCTGCGATATAAACGCTTACTGCCAGATACCCCAGCATTCACCACTCTAATTTATGAGGGACAGTAAAGAGTGTGCTGATTGGCAATACTGCATGCTTATACCACTGCAACCGCAACCACAGCTGGCTCCCAGAAGAGCAACAGTTCGAGAGCCATTCCTACCCAGCTACCTACTTTTTATAACACTAAAAGCCACCCAGAGGACTGAGGTAAGCCAACAGAATGCAAGATGGCCCAAACTGGCCGCTTTACTACAACTGCGAGAACATGAATGAATAGGATTGACTTGGAGAGCACTCGCAAAAGCAGCGGTGGTAAACTGTAGACGTTTTTTTAAACGTTCACCCATCCATTTTCTGAAACCATTTAATCCCAACTGGGGTCACCGGAGCCTATCCCAGGAACAAGGGGCACCAACCACCGCAGGGTGCACACACACTACAGGGCCAATTTAGACTCACCAATCAACCTATCCTTCGCACTGTTGGAGGAAACCGGAGCCCCTGGCAAAAACCCACGCGAACAAAGGGAGAGCGTGCGAACTCCACACAGAAAGAACCCAGGACCTTCTTGCTGTGAGGCAGCAGTGCTAACCACTGTACCACCGCACGCCTGTTTTTAAACATATTCTAGATAATTAATTTTGTGCACAGAATTGATATGAGGGCTTTGCAAGTCATTTTGTGGTCTAAATGCATTGCGTGAAAGAAACAAAGCTATTTTATGGACGAAATTCATTTCCTGAGAAAGTCATTTTGCAGACAAAAAGCATTTTGTGAATGAAAGTAAGTCATTTTGTGCATGAAAATCATTTTGTGAATGAAAGAAAGTCATTTTGTGCATGAAAATCATTTTGTGAATGAAAGAAAGTCATTTTTGTGGATGAAATGCATTTTGTGTATTAAAGAAAGTCATTTTTGTGGATGAAATGCATTTTGTGTATTAAAGAAAAGTCCATTTTGTGTTCACGGAAAAAAAGTATGTAGTAGGCAAGTAGTACCTTTCAATGACCAGTGGGTGGAGCCCCTGCTTTGATTTTGCAGACCTGTGTAATTGCAATTAACTTGCATCCGAATGATATAAAATACAAATAACTCCTAGGCTCATATGTTTACTGTTGTATGTATTCATTAGTGTCACTATTTTTTTCATTACATTTTTAAGCCAAGCCAATGACAGATCTCTGCGTTCATTGCCCTATCCCATCTTGCTCTTCATGACGCACACTTGTGCTGGGGAGACCAAGGGATCACAGAGCAAGGGTGGGCATGGTCGAATTGCCCCTGGAGCTATTGAAATTAAGGACCTTGCTCAAGGGCCCAACAGTGGCATCACACTACCAACCAGAATTCAAACTGGCAACCTTCCTATCGCACACATTTAACTCATAGAACCATTCACCACCCCTAATATTAGCAACAGATTGTATTGGTAGGTAGGTAGGCAGGCAGGTAGGACATAATTAATGTCATTTTAGCAATATGACATATGAGCCATAACCATTGCAGTGATCATCATTTTGACACAAGGCCTGTGCTGGGACCCTGAGGTAAACTTTTCATTCGTTCTGATCCCACCCACTGTTCATGTTTGGCTGAAATAATGTAACACTATCGGGTAGGTCAGTAATGATATGACATTCATGAATTATTTTAATAATGAATAAGTCCCTAACAAGAACCACACAATTTTTATTACAGGAATATTACAGGAATTTTTATGACATCCCATTATAAATCTATAGACATCAATATAGGTTTGGTCACCACTTTGCAGCTATAACGGCTACCACTGCTCTGGGAAGGCTTTTAGGGTGTGTGTGGAAATACTTGCCCATTCATCCAGAAGAGCATTTGTGAGGTCAGGCACTGATGTTGGATGTGAAGATGTGTGCCTCAGCACTCACTTTCTAGATGACTCTCTGTTCTTCCTAAACACTTCCAATTTGCAATAATACCACATACAGTTGACTGTGGAATATCTAGCAGTAAGGAAATTTCACAAACTGACTTATTACAAAGGTGGCACCCCAGGGCCGGGCCATGGCATAGGCAATATAGGCAAATGCTAAGAGCGCCATCCATCCAGGGGGCGCCACAAACAGAGGAAGAAAAAAAGTGTAACATTCCACTCTTCTTAAAACTAGTTGGTATTAATGTGTCTTAATATGAAAAGAACAAGCCCACATGAATTTACCTGCTTAGCAAAGCTTATTAAGTAGTAGTAGCAATAACAGGGCCGGTTAATCCTATATGCGACATAGGCGATTGCCTGGTGCGGCAACTTCTGAGGGAGCGCCAAACTGCCAGCAAATTTAAATTTTGCCTCAAGCAGGGGGCGCTGGGGGTGATGCTCGCCTAGGGCGCCACACCGGCTAGGACCGATACTGTGGCACCCTATGACAGTACCACACCTGAATTCATGGAGCTTGTCAGAATGACCCATTGTTTTACAAATGTTTGTTAACCTGACTGCATGGCTAGGTGTTTAATTTTATACAACTGAGGCATTGGGTCTGAATGAAACACCTGAACTCAATGATAAACAGATGTGTCCCAATACTTTCATCCATGTAGTGTATTCACTTTTTATTAGGATTGGTCATTCTATACTCGAAATTAAAATGAAATAAGAAATCCACCAACAATGTAAACAGTATTCAATAAAATAAGCATCATTTTGAAATATATTCTGGGAAGCAGACTTATACTGTATAAAAAACACAAACTTACTCACCATGACCCTGCAGCATATAAGCAGCGATGGATGGATAGAAGGATATCACCTGGTAGGAACATGGTCACTTCATATTGTTTAGCTAGTTAGTAGTTAAAAATAATATAAAGATAATGGAGGGAAAAAATCACTTTCAGTAACAGCCTAGTCAAAGACTTCAGGGCTTCAAGGTTCTGTTTATCGCAAGGATGAGGAGGTTGGAATCACAGACTGATGGTTTTATTTACACTTGTGGCCTATACTCCGAAGCAGAGTTACTGGCTTATCGGGGTAACTTTTCGGATTTAAGGTAGTCTGGGCAAAATGTAAGTGAACGAATGTGAAGTCCATTTATACTGTGGTACCTTAAATCCGACAAGTTACCCCGATAAGCCAGTAACCCCGTTTCGTAGTACAGGCCATTGGAGTGTAATTTACAACCAGCAGATTGGTCTGAGTTTCTTTGTCATCTAGTCCCTGGTTTGGTTTTAACACATGAAGGAGAGGTTATCCATTTAGATTTCAAAGACAGAGTCTAAAGACTTGATTGCTATAAGTTAACAGATCAAGCAATCGGAGCAATGAGTACAAACCACATATGCTGTAGATATAAAGATTTTTGTCTTGCTGTGTTACACCTACAGCCATGTTCATATCAATAAAATAAAGTTAAAAAAATAATATTGCCACACCACACAGCAAGGCGATTTAAAGAGTGATCATACACAGGTATGGAGGAAATGTTTCAACTGTTTTTATTGGGCATTTTATACTAAAGAGCCGTTTGCTGAAAGACTCGGAACTCTCACCTGAGCATGTTTGGTCTTAACGAGCCTGAACTCGGGTGCGTTGGGGTTTCGGCATTCCTATACGGTGGCCTGGCACACTGCCTAGCAAAAGTACTCAACACAAAGCACCAAAAACAATAGCGGTACTTCACAATTACAGAGCTTTGTCTGCCAAACAGGCATGTCCTCACGAAAAGGAGTCTGCAGTTATTTACCAATAACACCATTTGGTTTGAGAAGTGGCTGACTGAGCCTGGATACAGCAGTAGAAGTGGAAATGTTTTCTTTTATATTTGTGTGAGCTTTGAAAACAAGCAAGGTGAAAAATATTAAGTAACATCCAGGAATGGTGTATGGCTAGAATCAGACTGCATCACCATATTGACTGATTACCAGGCCTTTTACCTAGAAATGCCACAAGTGATGAACTGCAGCTGCCCATGATTTAGTCACTGTTAGGGTTTAAATGGGGCTTGCTGGATATGTGTGGCTCGCAAAACTGGTCTGAGATTTTCGTAGGGTAGAGAGAGGGCATAATATTCAGCTATAGTAGTAGGTGCTTAGCTTCTTTAATATCTGGCTGTTTTGCTGTCATAATCCAATTAAGCTTCAAAATTATTTACCAGTAAAGCCATTTGGTTTGAGAAGTGGCTGACTGAGCCTGTATATATCAGTGGAAGTGGAAATGTTTTTGATTTTATATTTGTGTGAGCTTTGAAAACAAGCAAGGTAAAAAATACTAAGTAACAATAAGGAATGGTGTATGGCTAGAATCGGATTGCATAACTGCAGTGACTGATCATCAGTCCTTTGCCTAGACATGCCACAAGCAATGAACATAAGCTGGGTTGGGGGAGATTACAAAACAATGAGACCTCAAAAGGTCAGTGCCAGAACAGGAAAAACAAGCACTACCTAGAAGAAACCAGAAAAGTAGCACAATGTAAGAGGCCAAACCTACAAACATTCAGTAACATGAGCAATGACTGACTAACAGAGTGAGAGCAGGCACATGTATGCACAAACAGGTGGAGAGACATAATTAACAAGCACAGATCTAGGAACACTGAGGGTTACAACACTTACAAAGACTCAAAACAAAAGTATAAGCAGACACAGAACAGAATTAAAGCATGGGCAGTATAAAGCTAAATCAGGTAAACATTATTAGTGCTGTCCCAAATGATTATTCTTTAAACGATTAATCTAGCGATTATTAATCTGATCTGATGATAAATTTATTGATAAGCAATTATTTTCAAGTTATTTAATACAACAATTCACCCCCTCCCCCCACACAAATCTGAAATTCTCATTAACATTTCAATTTATTAAAACATTTCT
>JAODLD010000069.1:19314621-19333748 GCA_026781065.1 Mormyrops boulengeri | reverse complement strand
AAAAAATATAATGCGTGACTGCTTATCTTCCTGCTCTCTGCACAGCCATGTGACAGTCTTGACATGCAACTTTGTGCCTTCCCTATACACCTAGTCATAGGAAACCAAACATAGAAAACTCTGCTGTTTTATCAATGTCTTCTTTTAGCATTATCTAGCATATGTTGATAAAAAGTCTAAGCTCTGCATGCCCTCTCTGAGACGGTCATAATTATTCACATCCTTGCTACTGGATTCCCTCATCAATCTTGTGCCACTTTTATGAAAAATTAAACAATAATAAGCACCAATAATAAGTGCTGGTCACAAAAAGACATTCATCTTCCACTTAGAGCTGGGCGTTATGGCCTAAAAATAAAATCTCAGATTTTTTCACAATAAATCCGATTTTCGATTTTAATCGGGTTTCCCCTCCCCTGCTCAGAATCAAACTACAGATGACAAATAAATGGTTCAAAACAAGTTTTAACTTTATTATTATTTTTTTTTCTTTAGGGTTAAAGTGCAATCTGACAAGCCAAAAAAGGTGCTTGTAAGTGTGATGGCAGACCACGCCATCGTAAACACTTTTAGAAACTTGTAAAAACTTTTAGAAAGCTTTCTCTATGGCTTATTTTCAAACTGTCAAAAACGCAATACACTTGCTTAACTTTGGATGTTGTGCTGGTGCTACAGTTATTTTCATTTCACTGGGAGCTGCACTTTTCCCACTCCGCTGTGTGCCTCTGCTTTAGGTGCTGGAATAAATTTCTCGTGCTGCGTCCTTTGGTTGCAACAGTTTCTAATCAGACTTTGCAACGAGGACTTATTTGGTCTGTGTCCAACTGCGCAAAACCGAACCAATTCCATATTACAGATGTAGCAAAACCTTTCTTGGGCACAGGCTCCAGCTTTTCTCCTGTCGTTGCCATGTTTTGTGGATCTGCTACAGTGTTTGGGTGCGGCGTGCTAATTTACCCGTGAAGAACAGTGCACCGCATTAGTTTCGCTTTTGGCGCTCGCGTGCAAAACACATCATCCTGAACTGTAAATTCAAATTAATCAATAAAATTGATGTATAGCCCACCTCTACTTCCACTGTATGGAAATATTTTGTATTCCATAGAGATATGATACTGAAAAGAAGCAAGTGATTTGTCAGTTCTGCTTTGCCCAGCAGACTCAAAGCAGAAGGCACCACTAACCTGTCAGACTGTAGGAACTTATCTATTTGAGTATATAGTTCATTTTCAATTCCTAAATAATCAAAAAGCCATCGAATATCGCAATGTGAACTTTAGTATAGTTTAGCCCTAAAATATAATATGTTCACAAAAAAATTATTTATTGGTTATATTTGCTGTATTATGTAACATGACGTGGCTAAGCGACTTGGTTATACTTCATTTTAGCAGCTATAATTTTGACTTCCAGTCATGCTAGAAAGTAAAATAAGCAAAATAGTATGTCAAAGTGCTGACAAAGACTAGCTATGCTGTCCTGACCTGCTTAAATGGCACATATCTCTGGCTAACCTCGCATTATTGGATGACTCCGTCAAACTTGAATATCTTCTTTTAACATGTATTTGCATAGCAGTTGTGCTGTGCTGATATTAAAGTTCTGTTTTGCAGTACTGACAGATGACTGCATTTTCATTTGCTCTTAATGTGAAATGCTTGTGTGCACATGATGCTTCTGCTGTTTTTTTGGATCCTCATCCACTATGTGGCATCTTCCTTACCCTATATTGACGAGAGATCAATTAGGAAAAGTTTAATATATGCTTTTCAACAATTGCTCTATTGCTTGATATGTCGACCAAAAGACTAGTTAGCTAATGTCAGCTGGCAAGCTAGAAAAATTTTTGCGAACGAATGTCAGGCACCCACAGTAAATGTCTGTCTAACTTTACCACTACAAAAAACTATCACAAATACCAGGAGTGTAACAGACATAGTTGATCCGTGGTTCGTAGAGTTCCCCCCTGGTTCAGCATACATGTGAAATGTGGAATAACTGCAAAGCTTAACCATAATACCGTGAAATACAACTTACTGCAGCTGTTACTTTTCAAAATAGTTTCCTAAATATTGATGCTAAGGATGTCCATAAAAATTCATTTTTCATAATGGGGGAGAATTCACCCCTTATGTGTAGCACATGGGGTTAATACTAGAACTGGGGCTGGGAAATCTTCGGAGTTTGCTGGTTTTAAAATGGTTACATTTCCAACTCTACCTTGTGATTCAGTCAGGACTTGCCATGACCCAAATATGGGTCATGACCTATGGGTGGAGAATCGCTGATTTTAAGGTAAACTTTACACCCAACCTCACGACTGAACTTACACTTAGCTGGTGCAACTGCTCAGGCGCATTTCTAGGATTTTTATGGCGTTTAATTAGTGCCAAAACTCGCGCGCAAAAAAACCACACGCGCGTATTCATCCCATCGAGCGAGCGAGTGCTGTGCAGACGCGAGCGCGTAGATAGGGTCCAGCGAACGCGGGTGCGTAGAGGGGGGTAAGAACTAGGATGCTGGGAGTACGCACGCTACGCTGCTGTGCGGCGGGAGTAGCGGCCAGAAGTCGTACTAGGCGGAATTGGCGCGCAGACAAAAAAATTGATGTTGCAGACAGGAAACGGGAGCCCAATGAACCAAATTTGGACTTAGTCTTCTTCGTTTGTATGTCTGAAAGTCCGTAAGTTGAAAGTTCATAAGTAGAGGAGTGTTGGTATTTACAACTTCATAATTGAGTTTGTACTATGAACAAAGATGTGGCCTGTTGTCGAGTCACATCTCTGCTATTTGGGAAAAAGTCCATTCTTCAAAACATACAGATAGTGATGGCGCTCAGATCCATTGACTGGTATTGTCAGGTTTCCAGGGAGTGACTGACAGCTCTCTGATCCAATAGCGAGCATTGTCAGGTTGTCCCGGAGTGAATGACAGTGTTCTGATCAAATGATGCTGGGCACTCTCAGATTGACAGTATTCTACACCAGTTGTTATGGGGGGCCAATCATATTTCAGATGGGGTGGGTGCCATCCTTTGCCACCCTTTGCGACCCACTCCTGCAACTGCTGGTCTCCAGCCTCTTCTCCCCGTTTTTTTTTTTTTTTTTTTTTTAACACCCTGTGTTCTTTACCCTTCCATTTCCCTGCGCTTCTCCATTGCTCAGTGCTATCCGGACTGTGGACCCAAAACAGTGAGCAGCTCTGCAATGGTCAGTGGGGGCGATCTTGTGGGCCCAGGTTTGTTTTTGTCAAGATGGTCACAGGTGTCCCAATTCTGTACCCATCTAATGGCTAATCCCAGCTGTCTGCTTCACAGCTGCCCCAGCTTCTCCCCCTGCTTGGTTGCCTCAGCTGCTTGATTGCTCTAATTGTCTGTGGCGACAGGGCCCCCGTCCTGCCGTTATTGTGCAGTTCACGTTTAAAACTACTTCAATGTTTCGGGTTTTGTGTGGTAAGAACAGACCAAGCTTGGATATTTACCCTGCTCTTACCTATAAGGAAGTGAATGTGTAATGGACGCGTGTCAGCGTGTAGCCAGAGCTGAAGTGTCTGCTTCCTGGGAGACAATCTAGCAAAGGACCAGGATGTGGGTTGATCGCCTCCTCTGTTTTTTATTTTTTCCTCCCCCAAACTCCACCTCAGCCTCAGAATGATAATTATTTAATAATTTTCAGGAGTGCCTCAGACTCTCAACTTAAGGTTGTAATCTAATGTTGCGTTCCATTTACCTCTGAGGTTGGAAGTCGGAACTGGGAATGGCGTCACAAACTAGTTAAACGTTTTCCTGTACAACAGGTCTGAAAGCCATGTAGCAAAACTGGGAAGCTTTTTTAAAAAGGCAGATTTCTAGCTGGACAACTTGTCGGATTTAATGTACCTCAATTTAAATGGGCTTTATTTTCGTTCACTTTCATTTAGCCCGGACTACCTTAAATCAGACGAATTATCTGACTACACAAGAAATCCCAGTTCTAGACTGGTTAATATCAGTTGATAGCAACACATTACATGGTGTTTTGCGCATAAAACTCTGTAGCAACCTGTCTACAGATAGTCCACCGAGCAGTTGGACAGTACTGTGTGTACGACCAATTTAATGAGTCAAATAAAAACGTATGTGCTAATAAACCGTATAAAACTACAGCTTTAACTACTGTGTATAAAGGGCGCAGCCATCTTGGATTCTGAGCTTGGGGTTGTGTCGATTCTTCCGAGTTCACGAGTCGGAATTTCGACTTGAGGGGGCGGTCCAGTTGAAATTTCCAACTAGGAACTTGGAATTTCCAGGTTACGAGTTCAAATGGAACGCAGCATAATACCGTAAACCTGTGAACATGGGCGCTATTGTTGCTATGGAGATTGGTGACAGACAGAGCATGAGGGCTTTATGTGGTTTGGCTCTGTGTTGGTGGAAGCGGCTTTAATTAAAGAAGCCAGAGATGTACAGATATTGAGACATTGACTGATGCCTTGGATGTGTTCTGTCCGCCTCTGCATGGGCTGCTCTGAACCCTCTGGTTGGAGGAGTGTGCACTGGGGTTTGCACTGCGGTTCACCCCTATTTTGGTGGGTTCTCCTGTCACTTTCAGTTGCCTGTGTAGGCTTGTTTGTTATCAGTGATGAGAGTGGGCCATTCTCCATGCCCCCCCTGAAAAAAGGACCATGATTTGTTCCCTCTTGGTGAAATTCCATTTCATAGCTGCCAGGAGAGCAGCCATCAGTGCTGGGCCAGTGTGGGTGTGGACAGCTGGCAGCTTCACTCACCCTGAGAGCTTCCTTCCTCTGATACAAATGCAGCCCCCTTTGTTTAATATGGTGTCTGGGTTTTAGAGCAGTTCTGATACACCCTGGAGGACTAAAGCAGGGTTCTGTTGGTGGGGGGTTAAGATTAGGGATGGGAATCGTTAAGAAATTATTGATGTCTGTGCCATCATGGATTCTTCTTATCGATCCGGTTCTTTATCGATTCCCTTATAAATTCCTAATCACTGTAAAATAATCAAATATTAATTTGTCACTGAGTAGAATTTTGTGGACAGGTAATTAGACGTGGTTAGCTACATATTTATTTAAAAAAACACAAAGATGCTTGTCCATCCATCGGCTGTAATGGCAGCCTTGGACACATCATCCAGCTCTGAAAGTCATTTACCTTTCTCAACTTCATATCAGGCAGGGATCAGATGATTGGTCAGGTAGTTCCTTGTTGGGAGTTTATGTCTTGGGTTAAGTGCCTTGGTCATTTCCCTAAAGAATATTATTGTAAATAGAATGCTAGATTTAGACATAATCAGCATGCATTTTGACAAGATTGATGTAATTTTTGCCATCAGAAAACCATACTGGGCTTTTCTAAATCATGCTAAATGTAGCATAACATGAACTAAAGTGGACAACACCCTAGTTTAATATTACACATCTGCTTTACAATGTACTGACATACAAAACTAATGAAAGCGTTTCACTACCAGTACCTACCGAAAAGCTTTTTGCTCTACTGTGGTGAAAGGATGCAAACCTTTCACCATGAACTTTGTCACAGCCCGGTGGCACTTTTTGGACACATGCACACAGTGGTGAACACATGGCAATCTTTAAATGTAATGCCATGTTGATAGCTTAAATGCTTAAGCATATGACTAGTGTTACCACCCTTAGAGGTGACAACGGCTTTGCATTGGTTGCCCACTGTACAATGGTCGTCCTTCTTTGTAAAATGCAGCCATGCCCTGGACCGCTTCCTGCGCTCCATCATGTGTATTCCAAGTAGCGACATGTGACGTCATTTCGCGCGACATGAAAAGTCCGGATGAATCATTAGAGGAATCGGAGGTGTATGATTCCAGTTCTTCGCAACAATAATAACCAGCTCCGAATCGGAACCGGTTCTCGATTCCCACCCCTAGTTAGGATGGTGCTGTTCAGCTGTAAAACTTCTACAGTTATCTCCACTTTGCTTGTTTACCCTGTTTCTGACACAGTACCTTACAGCCTTCCTGGAGATGCTGCTTGGGGTTGGACTGGTTTACTTTGCCTGCTGCAAGCTTTCTGTAAGGAGAGTGGATCCTTTGATTGGTTTCTTCTGCCTCAGTTGCTTCATTGCTAGCGTTGTCCCAAATTCAAAGTTAGTCTTTTAAGTCAACATCCACTTTAGGGTTTAACTCACTGGCAGTGCTGCGGGGGGCTTTGGGAATTCTGCCCCCACAGGCAGGTGCTGGGAACTGGCCGGCCACCAGAGCGAGGTGTCTCAGGTGAAGGGGAGGAATTCAACCCATTTTGCAGCCTTCCTCTCTCCTGTCATTGGTATGCCTGCCACGCCAAGCCTGCCGCTCCCTGTATCAGCGTCTGTCATCAGGGGCTTTGTCATGTCTCTGACTGCTGGTCTCGTTGCAGATGTCGGTGTTTTTTCAGCTCAAGCCTTGGGCAGGCTCCTCTCTGAAGATACAGAGTGTGGAGAAAGCCTTAACTGTCTCTCCCAAATAGCAAATGCTGTGGCCAGAAGGGGTGCAACAGGGAGGAACTGTGGAGCATGTGCAGAGCATTAGGCCAGTTTGAGTCCAATTGAACGTATACATGCAGGAGTAAATCGACTCCCAATCACATTATCTGGGTGTCTTAGTCTGAGTAAGAGAAATTCGATTTAGTACAGTTTGTCAGGCTAACATGTTTACATGTACTTTAAAAGGCCGGTGTTAGTCAGACTTACACAATAATTCGATTTTCTTAGTGTTCATGTAAACCTAGTGAGTGTCATAAATGGAAAGAAATAGTGTGTTAGTGGGTTTATTTATTTATTGCAGAATAAAAAAATATGTAACATTATTCCGCCAATAAGCATTGGGAAATTTCACTGATGGAGGCAGCGATACTAAACGACACTAACTACATTACCCATCATATTTTCCAATGCAGAAATATGGAGATGCAAACAAAAATGTATTCATTAATGCATTTAATGAAATTCCATCTGCTCTGGTTTTGCTTCACTACTTCAATATATTTTCCTCGCACTTCTGCGTAACTTTCAAGTTAGTACTGATGCTTGTGCTCAACTAGTCAGCAAATTTTATTGCTCTAACCCCTACCCAGTAGTTAATGTTTGAGCAAAAAGTACCTAGTCTGAAGTAGGAACTACAAAATGGTATCTGAACTGCTGTGAGGAACAACAATTCCTACTGTGGGAACACAACAGAAGTTCCAGGTTCTGGGAAAAAGTTCCTGTGGTGGGAAAGTGTCCTTTATATGTTCTTTGCCTACTTTCCTGACAAAGGCGATAAACGCTGGTTAATTACTTTCAGATATGGACACCAGGTTAATGGTCTGATATCTTTGATTGCCGATAATATGTAGCCGCTGGCTTTTCCATGATGGCGCTGTGTGGATCTGCGGGTTCAGGCTCTGCCTGTGATCAGAAGGTCAACGATTCAAATTCCAGGATTGGCAGGGCCATGAGCAAGGCCTTTATCCCACACTCACTTCAGAGACTGGCTGACCCTGCCTGCTCAGTTGTATGCCACTTTGGGGATTAAAGTGCTGGTTAAATAAATGTAATGATGGCTGTTTGCTTCCTGGGTTGGTCGGTATGCAGAGCCATTAACCCCTGTCACATTGGTCTGCATTGAAATGGTTGCGGTTGTCCTTTTAACTACATTCACACAGGTGCTGTAGAGATTGCTGAGATGCTTTCAGAAAGGATTCTGGAATGCGCTCATTGTCCTTGTGTGGTTGGCTTTCTTGCCCTCCTGCCTTGCCTGATGACGGTGCCAGTCATAGCTCATTAACTGCTTAACATCTTGTCTGTTTGTAAGTGAACATAAAATGCTACAGCTATCAAGGGACATTTTCAGGGGTGTATTACTGGATCATTTGGAGTTTTTGTCTGTTTCTTCTCTCATTTATGGCATTGATAGGAGTGCAGGAGGAGGAATGTGAAAGTGTGTGGCAGTCAGAAACAGGTTCTTGGTGTGACCTGCCTGCTGGGGTCTGAACAGCGACTTGTGCATCCTTCGCCTGATAACATGAATTGCCACACAACAGGCATGTTTTTTTTGGCTGCTTTTCTGGGCTCAGTTTATAATAGTTGACTTGAGAAACCTGTAGGGATATCTTTGCCTCCCAGTATGATTGGCAGTGTGGATAGTGCAGAAATCACTAACCACGAGAACAGGGGTGGCTTTCCTGAAAGCTGCGTAATACTAAATAGTTTATCTAGCATTTAAGATCAATTGTTAATGAGTGATCATTTTCTGAAACCCTTCATAACTAGTAGTTATGGAGTTTATCTTTCTCCGACCCACTCATTATTTTCTACGTCGTTCTTTATTTGAACTTTTCCCTGCTGTTCTGTCACCGAGACAGAGATCAGCCGAAATAGGTGACAAAAACACAATGATACTTTTTTGGACAACCTATTAATGCTGATGATATAACAAAAGGTCAGTATTGCAAAATATAACACTATAATGTCTATAAATTAGCGCAAAAGGGGCTGCTTGTTGTAACACCTGTATACAATTTGAATACATAGCAGGGTTATTCACCATTCAGAATTAAGTTGAGAATGACCTTGAACATGAAATTTTGTTCATAAAATTGGTTGAAAACATGGTGCATCACGAATGGTAACACACATAAAAGTTAAATATGTAAAAACAATAAGTATGGAAATGGACTTGGAGGGCTAACCAAAATCAAATGTATACTGTGAGACTAGGCTAGAACAGTCACGCAATTTTAATCTTACGATCATGCAAATATAAAGTTCACTCAGATTAACATATATACACACTACTATCAAGTAATTATATTTCGCTACTTTAACTAATTTTCATTCGTTTTGTGATTGCATTAAATTGTTTTGAACTATTCTTAATGTCATTTTTATTCAACATATTACAGGATGTGGCCAATTCAATGGAAAGGCACACAGAAATGGAAAAGGTGGTTACTTTCACCTGATTGAGTTTACAAATATCGTTTAGAAGGGGGTGATCCTTTATTAATCTCAGTATTTCTTGTTTTTGATTTTTTTATAATTTTTCTGAACTGTAGCTGTGGTCTTTCACTTGGATGTTATAGGTTGCATTGAGTAAGTAAAGCTTTATGTGTGCTTTCATTTAAGGCTGTAAAGCAAAAAAATGGGAATATTTCGAAGGGGGTGATTCTTTTCGATACCCACTGTAATGAGCAAACTCATCAAACTTGCTATGTGTTCAGTCACATCCTTTGAACTGGGAAGGTGAATCACCCCTCACGACCAGCAATCGCAGAGAATTGTGCAAGTCACCTGAAGACAGCTTTTGAGACGGCACCGTCCAGGAAGTCAAGTTTTGTCTAAATGCTGTTTTGTGGGTGGCCATGAACCCCTTTTTCCATCTCAGTAATGAACAATTCATAGAGAAATACAGGCTGGCCTGGGGTGAAATAATGAGCCTCTGCATCTGGTGCAGGATAAATTGAAAAGAGGAATACACTGGAATTTTGCCCTCCGTGTGCAGCTTCTGACAGCTGTCTTCTACACCACCAGTGGATTCCTGCAGGCATACAGATCCACATGGTCTCAGCAAGCCTGCTGTGTCCTGCATCTGTGCATGCATTGATCACATTTCTGTTAGACCGTGCACACAACTACATACAGTTTACAGCAGGAGGGGATGGATTTCATGTGACTGTACCTGTTGAAAAGGGTGCTGTATAGTAGGCCTACATGTCCAGGTGATATGCAGTCAAGGACTTTTACAGACATTGGGCTATGTGGCTTGGAAATGATGTTTATATCTGGTCCAGCTTTAGTGTGTGTCAGACAGCAAAGGATATTTCTTCCAAACATGGTATGTTTGCTGGTGGCTGGTTATTGGAAGACATCGAGTATCCTTTTAGCAAATACCTGCTGAATCCTGTGTGAGATCCCCAAAACATGGATGAGGAACATAAGAACATAAGAAATTTACAAACGAGAGGAGGCAATTCGGCCCATCAAGCTTGTTTGGGGAGAACTTAACTAATAGCTCAGAGTTGTTAAAATCTTATCTAGCTCTGATTTAAAGGAACTGGAGAGGTATAACACTGCACACCAAGGAACATATATGATTCCAGTGTCTGCACAAGTCCTTGGGAGTTTTTCCGTAGAATGCTGCTGTGCTATTCTTGTTGTGTGTGGAATTTCACACAACATTGCAGTAATTATTTTATTAAAATATACTTTTGGCCACTTCCTCAAAAAGTTGTTTTAATGCTTCTTATGAGAAGTGTTACTTTATTTCCATGCTGTAGCCATATATGAGGTCACTGAGGTCTGGACCGCTGTAATTTTTTTAAGAGCTAAAAATAAGCTAAATATTCACTTGAACAAAACAATTAGGCTAACTAATGTTTCATATAACAAATTACTTAAAAAATATTAACAGCTTATGAAGGGGACGGTATCTATGATGTGATTGACGAGACCTGCTTCCCTTTGAGTTCCTAATTTGTATATTTTTTTACATTCGCATTTGTCTGATATATGACATATATCACCATTGAAATGTGGGATCAATTTTCCTGTTATCGACAGTCTATGATTTTCTTATGCGGAGGGTGTGGATCAGCTGTCGTGTGAAATTTCTTCCGCTTGTGATGTATCGCTCAGTTGTCAGTGTGAGCTAAATTTATGTTAATAAACTAATGAAACATATTGCTGTCCAGCTAAATATACATCGATAAACTAATAAAACATGTTGGTTGTTCTGTGTGCTAAATGCAAATGAGTTTTTCATAATACACTTTTTGACAGACAATTATAAACATATTTTATTTATGTGAACTGGCTGCAGTGGTAAGGGTGAACTTGAAACTTACAGGGTTCCTTGAAACTGCATCATTGCAGTTGCATCATTGGCCTAACAGCTGAGCAATATGTCACAGGCAGAAGGAATTTTGCAGACGGAAGAAATGTTGCATGACCGAGCCCACAAAATACTACTTCAAGTTTTCAAGTTCGTTAATTCGGGAATAACAAAGGGTTTTGGGAAACACTCAGATCTCACTCATTCTTTACTTACATCATTCATTATCTTGTTCATTATTCGCTAAGATCGCTCGCTTTCAGGAAAGCCACCCCAGGCATTTTATCGATGGGTGGTGTGTGTCTCTGACAATGGTCGATGTCAGCCAGCCTCTTATCTGGCTGCTTTCATCACCCAGGAGCTCCTCTCACCTCTGCGCCATCATGTTGCGGCTGGTTGTCGTTTCTCTTAAATCTCGGTCTCTGAAATGTATGGAGTGTTGTTCGCTTCATCTTATTTTAAGGTTGTAAAAATTGTTGAAAGTTTTCAGGAGCCTCTTTCTCATATAAAGCACCGTAGGTGGTATTTCACTGCCAGAAAGAAGAACCCAAAAGCGCTGGTCTGCTTTAAATGTCTTGAGCATCGAGATGCTTAACTCGCTCTGAATATGCTACGTTGTGCCATTTCTAAGGCAAAGGGCCTGAATCATTCCTGCATGGTTAAGTGCACGCTCTGTGTGGTGGTGGCAGCAGTCTCGAAGTGTTTCTGAGAGGAGATTTAGCTCTAGCCATGTAATGATTCACTATTTAGTTTCACCATATTGGGTTCACGATTTGATTTTCCCAGAATATTATTGAAAAAGAAAGTTTTAATTATTATTATTATTATTATTATTATTATTATTTTTAGCAAAATGCAACTGCATTGTAGACTAACTCCAAGTACAGACTTGGGGCACTGCCCCCAAGCCATGTTTGTGGAACAACGCTATCACTTGCTGGGCTTCAGAGTAGATTCAGTGAAATTCCAGAGCTAAAGGGGTGGGCCCAGGTAGACATTGAAGTGCCTTAGTTGGGAAAGGGCTACCCTATGCTGGTCAGGAGAAGAACAGCTACAGTTGTAAAAGCAGCTGGGTCATGCAGAATGACCACTCATTGGGAAGCTTTTTTCCCCACTCTTCAGTCAGGTTCATGGTGGCTTTTTGCATTTGTATGAACATGATGTGAAATATCCATAATCAAACTGTAATTAACCCATTTGAATTTTGAAGTCTCACTGTAGCCTATAAGCCCATTAGACCGTTTGATGTAATTTTGTTGTTTGCCGTCTACGAAGCCCGTAAAAGGTCAGGATGGGAAAATATTTTAAGTCATTTTGCATTCCTTTGCAGTTGTTTTGTGATCCCACTACACTTGCTCACTTGCTATTTGCTGCAATGTGATGGCAAGAATAAACCTAGCAAGACAGCTGGGATATTGAATGTGAAGTGCACACACAAACACTGAACTATATTACAAACATTGAAAGATATTACAGCCAGAAAACTGCATATAAAGCTAGAGTTAGGGTTTAACTGTTTTGATAATAGTGCATTTTTACTTTGTCATAAGAAACAAAACTTAGCAAGCATTGCAATTTTAATGATTGCTCATTTTCAAGATTATCTAGCATGCATTATTATTATTATTATTATTATTATTATTATTATTATCAGAAAAGGTAGGCTATTTGCATAATCAGTCGACACTGAACATGGTTGCAATGCAAGTCACACCACAAAGTACCAAAAAAAGATGCCGCAGCTGGTTTGGAACTTTGGGAACTGGAATGTTTGGTATTGGTACTTGAACAGAAGTCAATGGAAAAGGGGCAGGTACCAAAAGTATGATACCTGCTGCATTGGTAAAGTAGGCGCTTTCACACCGTCAGAACTTTTTTCTGGAACTAGCAGCTTTTTCCAGATCCAGGGACTTTTGTCATGTTCACACCTCAGGAACTCCGGCCCGATTGTAGGTTGTTGGAGGCAGTTCCAGAACTGTTTTTTAGTTCCTACTCCAGGCTAGGCACTTTTTGTTGGAAAACGAACTACTGGGGAGGTGCTTACAGTGATACACTTGTTCGGTTGGTTGACCACAAGCACCAGCACTTGTAAGTTGTATGTTACGCAGAAGTGCAGAAAAACATTTGTAGAGGAGCAAAAATTGAGCAGATGGAATTATTTTTGTATCCCAATTACACTGCGTCTCCATATGTCTGCATCGGATAATTTGATCATTAACCAACGTGCTTTTGTCTAATATCACCAGCGACGGCGGTGAAACTTGCTAATGCTTATTAAAAGGATAACATTACATTGATTTTTATCCTGCAGTTGGCCATTAAACTTTGTAATGGGCCAACCTCCCAGTGATTTCATACTTTTTGCAGCTGAGAGCTTCAATTTTATCAACTCCGTCAATCAAACAAAAGCTCATATTATAATGTAAAACACATAACAGAAATAACACACAGTAGCTGTACAATACAAATTTTTATTGACATTCACAGATTTTTTAAAATCAATCTAAGCATGCCACTAAGAAATATAACAGAAAAAATCATCAGATGGAGTTGACAGACAAAATGCAAAATAGTACACAAGCATTTAAAAAAACTTGGAAGCACAAAGAATGCTATTTCAAACATGAATCTCCTATTTTTGGTTGTTTCAGACTGGAGATGAAACGGTATGAAAATGTTATGTTAATATGATTATCGTTACCAAAGTTATCACAGCTGTCAGTATTATAACATAAAGATAATAATGTAGCTAATAAAATAAAACAATAACCAACATTTTTAAAAAAATAAACAAAATAAATAAAACTTATTTTATCATAATAAAATAAACACTGTGTATTCCACTATCATTGACATTGGTTTATTCCCGCCTGTATACACTGCTCAAAAAAAATTAAAGGAACACTTTTTAATCAGAATATAGCATCAAGATAATTAAACTTCTGGGATATTGATCTGGTCAGTTAAGTAGCAGAGGGGGTTGTTAATCAGATTCAGCTGCTTTGGTGTTAATGAAATTAACAACAGGTGGACTAGAGGGGCAACAATGAGATGACTCCCAAAACAGGAATGGTTTAACAGGTGGGGGCCACTGACATTTTTCCCTCCTCACCACTAGTTTTTGGTCATTATCACTACTGGTAGGATGAGGTGATACCTGGACCCTACAGAGGTTGCTCAGGTATCCAACTCCTCCAGGATGGCGCATCAATACGTACCATTGCCAGAAGGTTTGCTGTGTCTCCCAGCACAGTCTCAAGGGCATGGCGGAGATTCCAGGAGACCGGCAGTTACTCTAGGAGAGCTGGACAGGGTCGTAGAAGGTCCTTAACCCATAAGTAGGACCGGTATCTGCTCCTTTGTGCAAGGAGGAACAGGATGAGCACTGCCAGAGCCCTACAAAATGACCTCCAGCAGGCCACTGGTGTGAATGTCTCTGACCAAACAATCAGAAACAGACTTTATGAAGGTGGCCTGAGGGCCGACGTCCTCTAGTGTAGTGGTCCCCAACCTTTTTGCCACCATGGACCAGTTTAATTCTGTTAACATTTCCGCGGACCTGGGGGGAGGGCGTGTTGAGACATGTGGAGACGTGTAATGGTCCCCAACCTTTTTGCGCCATGAAACAATTTCATGTAAAACTCACCATCCTGCTGAATTAGTGTGAGCCCTGAGCTTGTTTCCCTCTTACAAGCCGGGTTGGGGGAGGGAGCAGAGACGTGTAACATATATAATGAGGTGCTCAATATTCAACTACAGTAAAATCCAGTTATAACAGACTTCAAGGGACCTGGCAAAACAGTCTGTTATATCCAAAGTCCATTATATCCAGAGTTGCTGTATGCCCAAAACACAACTACAGGACACCATTTACTCATGCCACAGCCCAGCAGACACACTTGTGTTATATTGTACATGTAGTAATCCAACTTTACTTGACCAGATGCGTAACTATTAATAATCCCGAGTACGTAGCTGCGCTGGATGTCACCTGCACGTCACACCTTTATTGACTTCAGCTCCTCCTTAACTCAATAATCCCACACAAACTGATTACCAAGCTCACCAACCTGGGGCTAACCACCACTCTCTGCTCATGGATTCTGAACTTTCTCACCAACAGACCACAAAATGTCAGGGTGGGAAACCACATATTATCCACTTTCTCACTGAGCACAGGAGCACCACAGTGCTGTCTTCTCAGCCCAGCCCTTTTCACCCTATGCACAAACGATTGCACACCCATCTGCACCTCCAACATCATAGTGAAATGGGCCAACATCCCAGTGATTTCCCCCAGGACACCATCATTAGGAGCATGCCCCAATGTTGTCAGGCTTGCATGCAATCACGTGGGGGCCGTACAAGCTACTGAGTACGATTTTCAGTTGCTGCAATGAAATTTTGGAAAAATGGACTAGCCTGCCGCATCATTTTTTCACTTTGATTTTCAGGGTGTCTTTGAATTCAGCCCTCTGTAGGTTAATAAATTTCATTTTTATCAAACGTTGTTGCATCTTTTCGTTCCTAACACATTACCCAGTCCATATCAGTATAGATATCTAGATGTGTTTTCAAAGTGATTCTTTTCAGATTTTTATTTGCTTACTTTTTTGAAAACAACATATCTTTTTTTGTTCCACTTCACAATTATGTGCTTCTTTGTGTTGGTCTAGCAGATAAAATCTCAATAAAAAACATTCAAGTTTGTGGTTGTAAGGTGACAAAATGTGAAAAAGTTCAGGAGTATGAATACTTTCAAAAAAACAGAGAGCTTTCCAGTGCTTGAGCAGTATTCTCTCCTTTTTTGAAACCAGGAAGTGATCGTGATGGGACATGTAATACCGGGAATTCGGAGCTCACCTCGTCAAAGTGAAGCCCAACGGCTCAAAGTTGGGAGTCAGAGCTTGCTTCGTTTATGTAATATATATTATGTATTTTTATTGCTCCAAACAACCGTCATACAGCAATAACATGTCCTCAGTAAATATCTTAATTCCCCTGTGAGACTGTCAAGCTGCACCTCATTTTCTACCCTCAGTCCAGTTTACCCTTAAACCCTAACAAATGAAAACAGTCACATGTATTGCAGCACCTAATTGGCAACAGGTTAACAACAATTGCGTTTTGTTAGTTGTTTTTTTTTAAGATTACATTTAGCACGGCACAATCGAACCCTGTTGTCATACCGGCCACATTATTCTTTTGATGCAAATGTATATAGACTTTATTCTCAGATTGTTCGAGGCATTGCGAACCCCATTAGGGGTCTCTCTGTATTTGGAAAAAAATGCTCGAAGGCTGAAAACACTTTCTGGCTCTGTATGGGGAACGGCTGAAAGCTTCATCGGCCCATCACTAGGAAGTGAGGCAGGGGTCCTTAGGATATAACTGATCCTTTTTCTCCCTGAGGCAGTTCACAGAAATGTGTGACACAACTTCAAAGGGGCACTATTTTCATGAAGATATGCATTTTAAAACAAAGATAATTATAATAGTAAAATTTTGCACCTCTTATCAGTAGGTATTGTTCGTTTTAGAATATGAAGGCTGTTAGCACATTTTTAATTAAAGAAGTTGTGAATTCTTGTCTGGGACAAGGGTGTTTTCTGGCATAGGGCAACTTTAGAAGTTAAAAATGAAAGCAGGCCATTAATTATGTAAATGTTATTGATTTCTTACATATAAATATTTTAAATATAAAATTTCGGCAAAAAAAAATAGAATTAATACATCGATATGTAATATTTTTACGTTGGTGATAAAAAGCCGTGTCCTACTTAGTTATTGGGGGATTGATCATGAACAAACAAATAACTACAAAACAACTTATCCTGCATTGTTTTGGTGTGGCGGTGTAGTTCTGTATGAAATTATGTGTGAAGTTTAACCTGCAAACTTTTTGCGTTTTTCTGTGCTTATTTAGCATTTAGCATTTAAAGGTCCTTGTTCCTGTTTTGTGGTGTGAAAGTAGCCAGGAGCTACAAAAGTTCCAGATCGAGGGACTTACCAAGGGTTAGGGAAGCTCAGTAGAGGGTCGGTGGGTTAAGGATAGACAGGAGTGAAATGATCTCTACTTCCAGGTGAGAGTCAAAGGGCAGAAACTGCCTCCCTGTTTCTTGGACGTAACAAGTGCTATTTATCCCCCTCTAAACAAAACGAAAATTACAGGACTGACCAAATGGTGTCTACTGGAGATGTCCAAACATATTGGTGTCGGACAAAATCAAGATATTGGTATTGGTCCAATGTGTCAGTCTAGGGCAGTATTTTCTGATGTTTAAACTTCATCAGCATTAAAAGTTAATGGCACCAGAGTTAATGACATAACTACTTAAATAATGGAGATGATCGCATTGGATAATCAGCCATTTTCTGTTTTGGAGGATGAGGAATTTAGTTGGCTCATTCACCACTTAGAGTTAGGGCTGCCACTTTCAACCTGAACAAATAAGTGATTTCATTAATTAGTGCTAGTGTCATTCTGCTAATTTGGGCAGGATAAGTTTTTGTGTGGCTGCACCTAAAGTAAGCCACAGTATTGGTGAGCTACTTGGTGGGCCTCTGCATTCCTACTGCTATTTGAGTAGCATGCAACTTGGTGAGTCCACCTTGTACCCGATAAGCACCCGTTAGCCTGTGTTCTGCATTGTAATCGAATGCCTTCGGGTTGAGGACTTGCTACTACAGAGAGACTGATCTAGCTCAGTGTGGCTATTGGCAGTGGACCTGTCACCAAGTTGGGCGCCTGTCTTGGCATATTGAGGGTGGGCTGTGTGGGTGAAAATGAAGGGTGGCGGTGGTAGCAGTGGCACAGTGTCAGTCTGGCAGAATCCAGATGGTGCTGAAGCTTTCTGCAGTGAAGGGCCAGCCAGATACGGACACGGCTGTAGCCTCTGTGCTGCGGACTGGCATGAGTGGCTATGCCTCTGTCAGGGTGGGGGCTCTGAACCCCA
The DNA here is from genome assembly GCA_026781065.1 of Mormyrops boulengeri. Classification (NCBI taxonomy): domain Eukaryota; kingdom Metazoa; phylum Chordata; class Actinopteri; order Osteoglossiformes; family Mormyridae; genus Mormyrops; species Mormyrops boulengeri. Next base: position 19,315,966 of record JAODLD010000069.1, on the reverse strand, counting down.
CCCTCCTCCTCTCTTTTTCAGGTTTGCTGCAGTTGTCAAGGTTTTGTGGTGGTAATTGCAGCCATCCTTTTCATTGTGCAAATGTGAAAGATAAGGCAGCATTGGGTGGAGCAGCCCCCGGGCAAGGTTAAGCATGGGAGAGCCAGGTCAGAGGGTGGGGGGCCTGGTTTTGTTGTGGTGGCAGGTGTCTGATGTGTGAGGAATGCTGGAGTGTGCTGGGGGACCCCGCTGAGAGGAGAACAATGCACATGGAGCGCTAGATGCCTGTACGGTGATCTGGTCACTGAGGACGATGCATGTGACCCGCCCGCTACATGCTAGGAACCCACCAGTGCATGATCTCTAATGGCATTGATTGTGCTCCTCAGTTTCTGTGGCTGCTTTGCGCCTGTGCCAGACAGTAGCCCTACACTTGTCTGACTCATCGGGGACCTGTACCTTCAGAAGTCAGTCCAGAAGGTGTGGGAGTGTTGGGGGGTAGAGCTGAATGCTGGCAGTTGCCATGTCGCCGTCCCCTGCCCCGGCTCCTGCTCGTTAGTATGTAACTTACACCACTGTTTAGACAACATTTCCAGCAGTCTTATTCATTGTCATATTTGAGCCTGCAGCTGAAGATGTTCCAACACAATTAGCCATTGATGGCAGTGCCCTGCGGAGAGTCATGCTGAAAATGACAGGTTTTAGCGTTTACCCTTGTTAAAAAACAGGAGTTGGACAAAACAATACTTGTATCATAATGAGTCATTACAGGCTGGAACAATAATGCTATATCCATTCCCTACTGCTCCCACGGTATCTTATATGAGCACGCATTCCTCGCTTAACCTACCTGTTTAACGACCGCCCAGACTTAAGACCAGCTCTCTGACCAGTCGGTATTGTACGCTGTACGAGACCTTTGGCCACGGAAATGGTAGCGTGGCGTTTCTGTTCTGTTCTGTTTGTTCTGGTCTCTAATTTATTTGGGTTGGCAAAGGAAGGTTGTATATTTGCAGTAATTAACAGTTATTTTGATATGCCGTGTCAGTTTACACTGACTTTTATTTCGATATGTTGCATTTAGTTCGATGCCCGTGCTTTGTGTTGTGGGACAGGGAACCTCCAGTTGCACGTAAAGCACAGACATGCGCAAGGTTAAAGGTTTCCTGTGTCTTATACTTTTCTTACGTCTTCGAAAGTAATGGCTGTAAGTTTTTTTTTTTTACTTGTTTCATATCTTAGTTAATATATTCAAGGGACTTATTTATTTTCTATCCTCGGTTATAGTTCAGTAATGTGCAAAAGGATGCTAGCAGTGATTTACTTGATTGCAGTAATGCTAATTTGCCATACATGCCTATATATA
>JAODLD010000069.1:19290227-19307258 GCA_026781065.1 Mormyrops boulengeri | reverse complement strand
TGTGGTGGAACAGGGAAAGAACTAAGCTACACAGGGCTCCGGCCCTCCAGGACTGCAGTTTGACACCCCTGATCTAGAGGATCTCATTGTTGAAAACCATCAGTGAGCAGAAGAGTACAAAGATTTTTCCACGGTGTTAGATATAACATGGAGCACAGTGAAGACAGTCATCAAGAAGTGGAGAAAATATGGGAGAACAGTGACATTACCAAGAACTGGACATCCCTCCAATACTGATGAAAACTCATCAGGGAGGCTGCCGGGAGATCTACAGCAACACTAAAGGAGCTGCAGTTAGCACTGGTTGTATACTACATGAGACAACAGTGCCCTGTATTCTCCATATGTCTGGACTATGGGGTAGGGGCGCAAGACAGAAACCCCTTCTTACAAAGAAAAACATCCAGGCCCAGCTAAATTTTGCAAGATATCCAACAAGTCTCACAAAAGCATGTGGGAAAATGTGTTATGGTCTGATGAAACCAAGGTTGAACTTATTGGGCACAATTCCAAAAGGTTTGTTTGGGTCAAAAACAACACTGTGCATCACCAAAAGAACCACACGGTGAAGCATGCTGGTGGGGGGTTATTTTTCTTCAGCTGGAGCTGGGGCTTTGATCAAGGTAGAGGAAATTAATGAACAGTTCCAAATACCAGTAAATTTTGGCTGAAAACCTTCAGGTGTTGCTAGAATGCTAAAGATGAAGAGAAATTTCACCTTTCAGCACAAGAATGATCCAAGGATATATCCAAATCAGCAAAAGATTGGCTTCACCAGAAAAAAAAATGGTTTTAGAATGACCCGGCCAGAACCCTGACCTAAATTCAATTGAAAATCTGTGGGGTGACTTGAAGAGGGCCGTGCACAAGAGACGCCCCCGCAATCTGATAGATTGGAGCACTTTTGCAAGGAAGAGTGGGCAAATACTGCCAAGTCAAGATGTAGCATGCTGATAGACTCCAACCCAAAAAGGCTGAATGCTGAAATAAATTCAAAAGGTGCTTCAACGAAGTATTAGTTTAAGGGCGTGCACACTTATGGAACCAGCTTATTGTCATTATTATGTTTTTTTATCTTTTACATTTTTCGCCCTAACAGATTTGTTTGTATTTCAATTGAATTGTACCAGTTATAGGTCACATTAAAGGTGAGAAGTTTTGAAATGACACATCATTTAATTTAAAATTTTTTTACCTGACATTTTAACAGGGGTGTGTACACTTTTAAAATCCACTGTATGCCATCTGCTGTAGTGTTGTCAAAAGTATCTAATGTACTGAAAGTATCTATTCTATCATGTATAAATGGTTTAATTACTCATTTTCTTATGGTATTGATTTTATAGCCTGCATTTCTGGTTCGCTCTGACCACTGAAGGCCAATTCATAATTAACTTTTTTGTGTGTGCTCTCGGGTTGAGGACGGTCGTGCACGTGGCAGCTTCACGCTGCATTTCACTGCGGATGCAGATGGTCACGGTCAGTGCATGCTTACAGTAGTGATATTCCACCAGACCAAGAAAGGGCAGATGCAAAATAGAAACATTGTAGAGACACAGGTAAACATTTATCAGCAGTTTTAAAGTTATTAGTCAAGGCTTGGGGGGTACCACGTACTACGATACTATGGCATACCGCAGCATATTGAAATGCTTTTGACGCTCAGCCATCCCCACCCCCCTCCAGTGCATTTTATCAGCCAGTTTTAAAAATGGCTGAATAGTGTGTTTTTTTTTTTTTTAAATATCACGGTATATTTGGACACCATGAGAAATTAGATATGGTGGTGCCTCTGACCCTCCTCGTAGTAGTAGTTATGGTGACCTACTGTACAAGGACAACAATAATAATTTTTTCTTCTACTTCTTCATTGTTATCCATTGATCTGTGAAAGTCTGTGCTGCCACCTACTGGAAATATGTAATTACCCTGCATATGTGCAAGGACATGCGTGAATTCTGCTACATACATATCTGCGCTACCCGTGCACCGACCGCAGCCATCTGTAGCTAACCCCTGATGATGAAATTTACGTCACATCCCCTCGTCCACAACCAAAAGCACATGCGGAGAAGTGAAGCATGAACTGGCCTCGAGGCCCTTAGGCTACCAATGCACATGCCTAGACCTGAGTGCAGTGTCACCCACCCTAGATAACTAGTTCAGAATCATCAGAGCTATAACATCTGTGCTTAATCAATAGCCAGAGTGGCGTCTGGAAATACTATCGCTTTGTACCAAATGAAAACGGTACCACACAGGACAAGCCTGTATACAAATTGTGCCACTGCACAATACTCACAAAGGGGGCCAACACCATGACTTTAGCTTAACATTTAATCAACCGACACGTGACGCAATTCAAATTGTTTCAAAAGATAGATATCTCATTACTGAATTAATGAAATATTAATCTGTATGACCTTGTCGTGGTTGAAATACAGATATGATGTGCGTTAAAACATTTTTATTGTTGGTTAAACACTTCTACATCAAGACAACAATCTGTAGTTATTTTTACCTGAGGATCATATTCAGCTCCATAAGATCTTGTGAGGTCATGTTGATCAGTGTTGATCATTTCGAGTAGAGCTGTCACGGTCACTTGATTTAAACTCAATTATTAAAAATCAAAGATTAAAATTTTCCTTCTCGATTACTCAGCAGTATGGCAGAAGGAAGACAGTGCATGCAGGGGCGAAGGTCCAAATAAAGAGCTTAAGTATCAATTGTATGGAAGCACTTCACATTAAAAGTGAATGAGAATGCAGTCGTTGGCTAGTATTCCGAAGCAGAAATTACACATCACCATAGCATGACTACAGTGCAAATATATCTTAAAAGAAGACATTAGATTTGATGGAATCACCCAGTAAAGCGAGGTTAGCCCTACATATGTGGCATTTAGAATCTGAGTAGCCTAGCCTGTCTTTGTCATCACTTTGACTTAAATTGTATTGCTTATTATGATTTATGTCAAAATAATCGCTGCTAAGAAGGTTAGTCCCGTCACTTAGCCGCATCCATTTTTACATAATACAGTACATAAGAACCAATTAATATTAATTAACGATACTAGAAAAGCTGAACGATAGAAAAAAATTGGTGTTGCTGTGCATTGTGATAACTGACACAAAGCAGTGCTGACTAGTCCCTTGCTTTTGTTTGATATTGTCCCTATGGAATACAAAATATTTCCATTCAGCGGAATACGAATGCCTCTTCATGACCAGTTCTTGTTCGCCTTTCTCCTCTTCACTCTTTTTATGCTTTTTACAAATGCAGCTGCTTTGTTGTTAATGAAATTAACAGCAGGTGGACTAGAGGGGCAACAATGAGACGACCCCCAAAACAGGAATGGTTTAACGGGTTCAACAGGCCACTGACATTTTTCCCTCTCTGTCTTTTCTGACTGTTTTTTTTTTCTCTACAGTCAGTGTCACTACTGGTAGCATGAGGCAATACTTGGACCTTACAGTATTTGCACAGGTATCCAACTCCTCCAGGATGGCGCATCAACACATGCCATTGCCAGAAGTTTTGCTGTGTCTCCCAGCACAGTCTCAAGGGCATGGAGGAGATTCCGGGAAACAGGCAGTTACTCTAGGAGAGCTGGACAGGGCCGTAGAAGGTCCTTAACCCATAAGTAGGACCGGTATCTGCTACTTTGTGCAAGGAGGAACAGGATGAGCACTGCCAGAGCCCTACAAAATGACCTCCAGCAGGCCACTGGTGTGAATGTCTCTGACCAAACAATCAGAAACAGACTTCATGAGGGCCCGACGTCCTCTAGCGGGCCCTGTACTCACTGCCTGGCACCATGGAGCTCGATTGGCATATGCCATAGAATACCAGTATTGGCAGGTCTGCCACTGGCCGCCTGTGCTTTTCACAGATGAGACCCTGAGCACATGTGACAGACGTGATAGAGTCTGGAGCAGCCATGGAGAATGTTATGCTGCCTGTAACATTGTTCAGCATGGCCGGTTTGGTGGTGGGTCAGTGATGGTCTGGGGAGGCATATCCATGGAGGGATGCACAGACCTCTGCAGGCTAGACAAGAGCACTTAGCCATTAGGTATCGGGATGAAATTTTTGGACCTATTGTCAGACCCTACGCTGGTTTAGTGGGTCCTGGGTTCCACCTGGTGCACAACAATGCCTGGCCTCATGTGGCGAGAGTATGCAGGCAGTTCCTGGAGGATGAAGGAATTGATACCATTGACTGGTCCCCACGCTCGCCTGAGCAAAATCGAATAGAACACCTCTGGGACATTATGTTTCGCCGCCAGGTTGCACGTCAGACTGTCCAGGAACTCAGTGATGCCCTGGTCCAGATCAGGGAGATCCCCCAGGACACCATCTGTCGTCTCATTAGGAACATCCCCCAACATTGTCAGGCATGCATACAAGCACATGGGGGCCATACAAACTAGGGATGCACCGATCCAGTACCTATATCGCATATCGGTCCAATAATGGCTTAAATAGGGGGGTCAGAGATCAGTAGCATTGGGCTGATCTATGGCACCGATATGTTTGATTACAGAAAAACTTTATAATTTATTCGTACACGTGCAGAAGCTACGTCAAGCGCGCGCAAACTCCGTTATGCATCAGTTGCACGCAGTTAAACCAGCATGTTTTGTTAAGAAAAGCTACAAGAACAGTTAACAGTATGGAGGGAGCTAACAACAAAATGTCATCTGTTTGCAATATCTGCAAAAGCCAATGTTTCACGGGGAGGCAGCAGCACTGCAAGGTATAACACGACCAACTTAATAAAGCACCTCCAGAAGCATCATGCCAGAGAGTTGAACAAAACAAAAACAGGGGACTGTTCGAAGCAGTTAACTCTACAGGCAGCATTGCAAAGACATGAGAAACCGCCCAGCAATAGTGTAAAAGTGACAAAAATAACAGAAAAGGTACTCGAGTTGATTGTTCTGGATGAGCAACCCCTGAAAGTTGTAGAAAATGAGGGATTCCACCGCCTGATTGAACACTTTGAACCACAGTACAGTTTGCCATCACGGAAATATTTTTCTGAGACCGCTCCACTCGAGCTTTCACAAAAAAGTATGCGAACACGTACCAAAAATGATAAAAGATGTACCAGTGATTTAGCTTCACTACTGATATCTGGAGCTCTGATGTGTGCCCATTATCACTTTTGAGTTTAACTGCACACTGGTTGCATGCAAGATGCGAGCCTCAAAGTGCGGTCTTTTCATTTAATACACTTGTATTGTTGTATACTGCAATTTTAATTCCTGAAGATTGCTGAACCGAAAGGTATTCTTATAGCATTAATTACATTGGAATTGGAATTTACTTTACTGTTACCAGGTCGTTAGTATTATGTTAATAGTAAATAATTCAGCTTATACATATTTGTTTTTTACATTGTCTTCCAAAATGAGGTATTTAATCACCGGTATCGGATTGGTACTCTGGATCGGCTGATACCCAAAGCCCAGGTATCGGTATCAGAACTGAAAAAGTTGGATCAGTGCATTCCTAGTACAAACTACTGAGTGCGATTTTGAGTTGCTACAATGGAATTTCGGCAAAATGGACAAGCCTACTGCATCATTTTTTCAGTTTGATTTTTGGGGTGTCTTTGAATTCAGCTGTCTGTAGGTTGATAATATTCATTTCCCTCAACCGATGTTGCATCCTTTCATTCCTAACACATTACCCAGTCCATATCAGTATAGATATCCAGCATGATTTTTTTCCCATTGAGATCTGACGGTGTTTTCAAAGTGTTCCTTTAATTTTTTTGAGCAGTGTATGTGTGCCGCTGCATTAAGTGGTAAAAACCACAACTGTCCAGTTAACACTACAACTGCCTGCCTCCCAAACCAGTGGGCAAACTCCCTTAACCTTGTTGCACTTTGGCATATGCAGCCCTTTTGTTTGGGCTAATGTGCCATTAGTGTTAATAACTGCAGCAAATCTAACACCTTAAACAAAAAGCCGTAATGTTCCCAACAGAATGGCTGTTCTGTCCTGAAGTTGTATAACTGAAAAGTTTTCAAACACAGTATTTTATAAAATGTTGGATAAATAGTCATAGTTTGTAGTCAATTTCACCAATTTCAAAATACCATGGTATACCAAAAAGACCAAAGTATGCCATAATTCTAGCCAAGCCTGGCACCGTGACCTCATACGTCTCTTAGCGACGTTAATCTTTCTCTTGTGCCTGCTGGTTTTGTTCCCATGTCCCATTTTATGACCTTTTTCAGTGGTGGCTTTGCTGTGCCTGTGCTCGTGTCAGTTGCCATGTGCAGGAGGACACATGACCTGCTTGTGAGGGTGTACATGTGTAAGAGCTGATCTATGCGATGGGGTAGACTGTGGTCTCTTGCTGGAAGACAGGAGGTACAGACTGTCCCATAGGGAGGCCTGCTCGGAATTAGAATGTGATTAGTAGAGCGGGAGCCTCTGTTATCACCAGACTGATTCCCCTCCTCTGGAGCTCCTGACATTTGTTCGGCTCTCTCCTGAGCAGACGCAACAAACCTCATTAATGCTCGCTAGCAGACCATGTGGTTCTGGGCACTTTTCAGTGCTTGGTTGCAGTGTGAATGATCTTGGTTTTTTTTTAAAAAATTTTTATTACTGTGGAACTTTTTTCTCAAAGTGAAAATGCATTAAGTACCAGCAGCACCTTCACATTTCCACTCAGCTGAGGCATAGGAGTATGATAATATTGCTGGGAAATATTTAGCAGGGGATGTTTCCACCTCAGGTAATTAAGCAGCTGGTCATTGTTACTCATTGTTACAAATTTAGCACATTTAGCTGTCATGCAGCTATGTACATCAGATGATTACCATATAGACAGGCTGTGTTTTAGGATCACTGCTATCTAAATTGTGTGAATGGAAACTCTGACTGTGTTAGGTAGCTTATCGAATGGTCTTCATGCCATCTGTGTGTCCTGTATCTCAGGTTGCTCATTTCTTTACATACACTATTTAGACAAAGGTATTGCAACACCTAGCCATTACACCTACTGGAACTTTTGTGACATCCCATTCTAAATCCACAAGCATCAGTATTAGGGGTGTAACAGTACACTAAAGTTGCGGTTCAGTACACACCTCAGTTTTGAAGTCACGGTTCGGTACGTTTTCGGTACAGCGGAGGTAAAAGAAACAAAACATTATTTCTTTCTTTCTTTATTAAACAGCAGTTTACTGAACAAAGTAAGACTGTCTTTCTTAAATAAAAAGTCTTTGTCAATACTGCTGCAACCAACCAATAAAAAACTAAAATTTACTTTAAAAGTAAATCAGTAAATAAATATTCTCTCAAGTAAATAAAAATAAATATCCATTAAGGTGCACATTTAGAAAATTAATTGTACCTGATCTGTACTGCATTTACATCAGCAGCTTTCCGCTTCATATTAGAACTGTGCAACACAAATATTGTCTCAAAACATACAAAGCATAACAAAAAAAATTGACATTAACAACTTCCTTGCACAAAGGAGCATGTCTAGTGGTGCGGCTTCACCCGCCCCTTCGTGAATATTGCTCGGGGGAAACACACAAACACAAAGATTCTGCATTTGCTACATTTGTTTGGTATATATGTGTACCAAACTGAAAGACCTGTACCGAAAAATTTCGGTACAAATACATGTACTGTTACACTCCTAATCAGTATGGCGTTGGTCCCCCGTTTTGCAGCTATAACAGCTGTCACTCTTCTGGGAAGGCTTTCCATAAGATTTTGGAGCATGTATGTTGGAATTGTCACCTTTTAATCCAGAAGAGCATTTGTGAGGGCAGCACTGTTATTGGACGTGAAGACCTGGCTCACAATCTCTGTTCTTGTTCATCCCAAAGGTGTTCGATAGGGTTGAGGTCAGGGAACTGTGCGGGCCAGTCAAGTTCTTCCACACGAGACTCACTCAACCATATCACCCAACCATGGTTTACCTTGCTTTGTGCATTGGGACACAGTTTGGCCTTCTCCAAACTGTTCCCACACATTTGGAAACATAGAATTGTCCAAAATGCCCTGGTATGCTGAAGCATTAAGAGTTCCCTTCACTGGAATTAAGGAGCCTAGCCCAGCCCCTGAAAAACAACCCCATAGCATTGTCCCTCCCCCACCAAACTTTGCACTTTGGCACAATGCAGTCAGTGAGGTAATGTTCTTCTGACATCTGACAAACCCAGACTCATCCATCAGACTTCCAGACAGAGAAGCATGCAGCTGCTCAGCCACGGAAGCCCATTTTTGTGCTGGGGTTAATGCCAGAGGAAGTTTGAAACTCTGCTGTTAATGAGTCAACAGAGCTTTGGCAACTTTTATGCACTATGCGCCTCAGCACTTGCTGACCCCACTCTGTTCCTTTATGTCAGGGGTCTCAAACCCCAGTCCTTGTGGGCCGGAGCCCTGCACAGTTTTTGGTTTACCCTCATTAAAAACACCTGACTCAACTACTTACCTAATTACCACACAGCTCTTGAGTTGAATCATATCTGTTGGAACAGGGAAAGAAATAAGCTACACAGGGCTGCGGCCCTCCAGGACTGCAGTTTGAGAACCCTGCTTTATGTGGTATGCCACTTCATGGCTGAGTTTTGTTGTTCCTAAACATTTCCACTTTGCAATAACACTGCTTAAAATTGTGGAATATCTAGCAGGGAAGAAATTTCACATTTAATCAATAACAAATGAGAAGGAGTGCGGTTGTACTTCAATATATCCTGACTGCTCCTTCCAGACTGTACGTGTTTTCCGTTATTTGTTTGTAGTACTTTTTAACTTCAGTACATCTTCAGGTCTGGTAACTTATGACAGCAGAACACTGCAGGACATAGGAAATCAGTTTTCACTTATAACCCCGGACTCACTACCGCCGATATGGGTGCCTACCTTCATACGGTGTTCAGTGTATGGTGAGAGATGCCCAATGCCGGTACGGGGAGTGCGTGGAGTCTCACTTCAACAGCATGTGGCACAGACTGTGCGCCATCATGGACTGCAAGGTGAAAGACATTGTGCTGGTAAGAGCCAACTCTGCTTTCGCCGAATGACTGAATGCGTTCTACGCCTGTTTTGAGGCTAGCAGCACGGCTAGCACTAGCTACAGCCTGACGACAGTGATGTTATCAGTGACGAGCGCGTCATCAGCATTGCAGAGCACAAAGTGCTCGTGGCGCTGAAGCAGGTGAATAGCAGGAAAGCGGTGAGGCCAGACGACATCTTCGGGCGCCTGCTGTGCTGATCAGCTGTCAGGAGTCTTCACCAGCTTCTTTAACGAGTCTCTGGTACAGTCCATATGCTTCAAAAGATCCACTATCGTCCCAATATTGAAGAACGACAAGCCCTCCTGCCTGAATGACTACCAACCTGTGGCACTTACATCTGTAGTCATGAAGGTGTTCGAGAAGCTGCTAAAAGTCACCATCTCCTCCTCCATCCTCAGCTCCACTAACCCACTCCAGTTTGCCTACCGCCTCAACAGACCTACAGATTTCCCCTGTCCTGCACCCCACCCTCAGCCATTTGGGCAAGAAACAGGGTAACTATGTAAGCATTCAATACAATAGTACCCATTAGACTGTTCACTGAACGGAGGGATTTAGGACACAAAAGCCATTCGTGTGTATGGGTGTTGGACTTCCTCACAGGCAGAACGGAAGTGGTGAGAGGTGGAGCTCTGCAAGGTTGTGTGCTTAGTCCACTGCTGTACCCCCTCTACACCCATGACTGTGTGACCACTCTTTGCTCCAACACCATCATAAAGTCTCCAACAACGATGAGACAGCCTACATGAGAGAAGTGGAGAACCTGGTGGTGTCAGGAAAACCGCCTCCAGCTGAACGTCAGCAAGACCAAGGAGCTGGTGTTGTATTTTAGCAGGAAACATGAGCACCATCACAAGCCTCTCATCACCAGGACTCCAGTAGAGAGGGTGAGGAGCTGAGGAAGTTTGGGGTCTCTCCAATGATCCTAAGGACCTTCTACTCCGGAGCTGTGGAAAGCATCCTCACGCAGAGCATTGCATCATGATTCGGGAGCAGCTGTGTTCAGGACTGCAAAGCCTTGCAGAGGGTGATTCATGCAGCATGCTGTAGGTCAGCCCTCCAATCTCTGAAGGACATTTACAACAAGAGATGCAGGATGAGATCTATAAAGATCATAAAGGACTCGTCCCAGCCTGGTAACAGCCTGTTTCGGCTGCTCCACTCAGGGAAAAGGTTCGGGAGTATCATGCTCAGGACAGAGAGACTCAGAAGGAGTTTTACTTACTAACTTACTTTACGTACTTTTAAGTTTTAAAAACGTACTTCACTTACCTACTTAGCTTACTTAGCTTTAAAATTTTTGCGCAGTCTGAAAAGGTCAGTTCAGGATGCATTTCGCTGTGTGCTATACATGTATGACTATGCATGTGATGAATAAAGAATCTTGAATCTTGAACAGTTCATCGAGTAGCATTTGTAAGGTAACCGTAATAAGAGACAGCATATTTTGTTTTTTAATTGAAACATTTATTGGTCTCCGCAAAAAAAATAGCTTTGTCAAATATCGCCAGTGCCAGCTAATTAGTGGAATAACGTCTAATAAATGAAATATTTTGGAGCTCAAGTGGTGAAGAGTTCATCAGCCATGATCTAGTTCAGTTATTAGTAGACTTTTATTGTGTGATCCTTAAAAGGACAGTGGTAAAACCAACAAATAAAAATAAAGAATACAATCACTTATACACACAGACAGGGAGCCTTTAAGAAGACAATAGTGGATACAGGCAACTGAGACGGTGTGCAACGAATCGTATTCTGAAAACTTTTTTTTCAGTTCGTCAGCTTATAAAAACTTAAAATCTGCAACGGATTCAAATAAATCCAACAAAACAGAATACATATCAACCTTTACTCTGACTTCCGCCTATATTCATTTTCGAAATCATTGGAAACGCGGGCAGGTTCTCAAAATGCACAGAGCAAGAACCGGCCAAACCCCCGACTCCTCCGTGTTGGTAGAAAAGAGGCATGTGTAATGGTTTTTAGATACACCAGTAAAGTGGAGTGATACAGCTGATGTGAAATGTTAGTGTGGTTATACTCTGCACTCATAGAACGTCTCTTGTACATTCAGATTTCTTGTTCAGAACAAGTGTTGTATAAACTGACTTATTGCAAAGGTGGCATCCTATGACATTACCAAGCTTGGATTCACTGAGCTCTTCAGAACGACCCATTCTTTTATATATATGTGTGTAAACCTGACTGCATGGCCAGGTGCTTGATTCTATACATCTGTGACAATGGGTCTGAATCGAATGCCTGAATTCAGTGATTAAGAGGTGTGCCCCAATTCCTTTGCCCATTTAGTGTATCTGCACAGGACACTTTTTTCCCCCAAAGGCTGAAAAAAGTAGGACGGCCAGGATTTACAGCAGCTCGTGTGTCTTGTTGGCACATTCCGGCTACCTGGTGGAGCTGCCTGCAGCTGTGGGAGATGGGGGGCCGAACTCACAAGGTTCAGGTCCAGAAGAGTGTTTCCTCTAACCTCTTGTGGCCTGGGGGTGGGCAGAATCAATTGCTTAAAATGTTAAGTGGCAGCCGCTGGCTCGGGGTCATTTCAGAAAAGGAGAATGTGAGTGTGCTCAGTCAGATGATGCCGGTGTGAAATTAAACCGTTTGCAGAAAGTGAGCCCTTTAAAAGTCTGGGATCAATGAGTATGGTCTCCTGCATCCAGGATGAATAGTGCTTTCAAGGACGGCCATCCAATGAATGCCTTTGAGAAGTCCGCCAGCCGGAGCCCAGGGAGCATCATGCCGTTGTCTCTCACGCCACCGTCATTGTAAGCATCGTGTTTGAATCAGCTGGGGGGTGTCAGAGGCCTGCTGTTTTTTCCCCCCCCTGTTTCCAGTTCATTTAGAAAATTGTTCTAGTCTGAATAGCGAATGAAGATTGAGTGCATGTGTTCTGAAAATATACCCTCAACTGGGAATCCGTTTGTCTTGGAAGGGGACACTGTGCAACAGTGGCACATCCATGTCTGACAGAATCCACAGAGCAGTCTGTGTCTCTGCCCTAGTGAAATGAGAGAGTTGAATTAAATGAGATCACCTTGGAAGGCTAACATTCCCCTTAGGGAAAAGGGGGGCAATGGTGAACCTCAAAGAGGCATATTCTGGGGTTGGCTGTGGTGAGGAAGGGGCTGACCTGAGCAGAGTTCATTAAGTAAGCATGGATGATGTGCTCATGGATGCTTCTCTGTGATCTTTTCACCCCCTTCTCTCTACCCCAAGTCAGACTAGTTTTTGTCTTCATTCATGTCACACCTGCTGGCTCTCCGTCTCTCTGTGCTCCCATCACCACCAAGCTACCATCCTGCAGCCTCCAGACATCTCAGAAATGCCAACATTTGTAACTGTTCTGTGTGTTGCTTCCAGGTGCAATGCACTACTGAAAGGTTCATTTACTCATTCATTTGCTATTATCACTGACACTTTATTTTTCCTTTTTTATCCTTAGTTTTTGCTGGAAAAGTATGTTCCTCATTCCAAGGGCCACACATGGGTAAAAAAACTATAAAATGTTTTCTAACACATATTTGTCTCTGTTTCATCCAACACTGCTGCTGTTTATCCACACTGTTCTTCCCCCTGTGTCTCCTGGGTGAGGTGTAATTAAGACCTGAGTGTCTCCTCTGCCTGTTGACAGACAGCCCAGTCGTTGGATTTCATGGTCTCGGTCAGGTCTGTTCAGACACGCCCGCAGAGAATTGAAAGCCACTTTTTCAGTCTGCCAGGTGGAGAGTGTGTTATTTCTTTGCGTGTGAATAACAAATGGAGTAAGACTTTGCAGAACCACTGCTGTGGTTGATGCTTGGAAAGATGTAATAAAACAAAAAGTTAAAGAGAACTCTGGATCAGCAGGGAATGGAAAATGAAGCTGCCAATATCATCGCATTTTGTTAGCCAGGTGGTTTTTAAACAGAAGGGAAATCATATAGAAATCAGTTGTGGGTCAAGACGGTTTGTGGATGGGCTGCATGATATTCAACAAATTTCACATATCATAATGTGAATTTTTTGTGATAAATATTGCAATATTTATATTGGCAAAAGTTGCACAAAAATATAGAGAAATTGAACTTATCTACCCATTGAGCCTTTCAAATAAGCTGGTGGTGTTGTCACAAGTTGTGTTGCTCAATATAATCTCTATACACAAAGTATTTCCATAAAGGGAAGACCAATGTCTTTTAGTGACCACTTCTTGTTGCCATTTCTCCTCCTCACTCATTTTTGTTAAATATCTTAGAATTGCGCTCCCTCATCTGTGAATGAGTCCAAGAGCAAGGATGAAATGGCTCGGAGTGCACATGCAGAGCTCTTGTTCATCACACGCACTTCCTTCAGACCCGGGATGACCAAACCGTTGGGGTTATTGCACCCAGACTCTGGAATGCTCTTCCACTAGCCCTGTGATCAGCAGACTCTGTTCACAATTTTAAATGCGTGCTAAAAAGTTTTTAGTTCCAGTAGTTTTTATCTGATATATGTATTGGTTTTAATGTGTAAAGGTTTTAAAGGTAATACATTACCTTTAAAAAAAAAAAAATAATGTTTGATGTGAAAATATAGTACAGTATCGCCTAATGGATATTTGTCACACTAGCACATTTACAGTACAGTATACTAATGTTACCCCTACTAATTCACAGAACACGACATTGGCTGCCGTTTTCTTTTGCATTCACATTAAGGTAAAATGAGTAAATGAACCCTTTCAGTGCTTATAGCAAATGCATCTCGAGAGGGAAATCCAGGACACATTTGCTGTGTACATAAGCATTAGCACCTTTCCAGAAATGTATCATTTCTGTGCGCTGAATTTACATTAACGTGTACTTACTATTGCAAAATAGTAAATGAACTATTTTCTAATATTTATGTAACCATTAGCGTTCCCAACGGTATAAACTTTGCGAATGGGATTCACATCTTGTAAAGGTACAGTACAGTATGTACATAAGAAAGCCACGTTTTTTAAGGGATTTTTTAACTGATTTATATTGTATGTCTTGAACTTTCCCCAAAAACACAGTAGATTTTTTTTTCTTACCAATTTTACACTCAAAGCCATGAAAGCATAAATTACTACGAAAATTAAACATAAACACTTCTGTAGGGTTTTTCGAGGATTTTGCAGATTTGCGAAAAAATCGCGGATTCAAATAAGTTCGGTTCCAAATTACATTTTCGTGGATCTGTGAATTCGCGAATCACGAAGCGCGAATGCACGAGGGCTGACCGTACTCTATATTTAAAAAGCCTAGATTGAAATTATCCTACTCAATTACTTGACATATGCCATAAGGAAGATGGTGCATGCAGGATAAGGATCCAAATAAAGAGCCGAAGCATCATTTATGTGGAAGCACTTCACATTGAAAGTGAATGAGAATGCAGTCGTCTGTCAATATTGCAAATCAGCACACAGCACGATGAAATACATCTTAAAAGAAGACGTTCATGTTTCACATACTCGCCCAATAATGCTATTCATTGTCCTGTTTAGCCTTTCGAAGTAGACTAGCCTGTCTTTGTCATCACTATGACTTAAATTAGTTTGCTTTTCATGGTTCTTGTATGTCGAAATAATTGCTGCTATAAAGCTTAGTCACATCACTTTACATAATATGGTGCATGATAACCAATTAATATTTTAATTAATAAATTTTTTGTTAATGTATTGTGTATTTTGGGTAGGGCTACTACGCAATAATGGAAAAAAGCACATTGCAGTATTTAGGAGTTGAAAATTAACTATATAGCCAAATGTAGAACAACTGCCGCCAGAGTCTGTCAAATAAGTTATTGGTGTTGCAGTGTGTTGTGACAACAGACTCAACGCAGTGCTGACAAATCACTTGCTTTTGTTCAATATTGTCACTATGGAATACAAAATATTTCATGAGTACCTGGGTGCAGGAGGGGGCTAAAAGCATGCCTCAATACATCAGATGTAAAGATGTAAAGACATTACAACATGGTACGTTGTTTGTTCCACCACTGTGCCAGTTGTGTGTGAAGTCTGGTTTAATAATTTATATATTAATGGTTACATCATAATGTACATGTGTGGAACAGCTCTCCTAACTACAGCCAACATGTCTTTGCCTTAAAGTAAGTGTGTGAGTAGTTGTAGGTCACATAAAAAGATCTCACATTAAACAATTCTGTCCATCTGGAGAATACTCCTTTTATTTATTGTTTCACAGAGTAGATATGATCACACTTTTCTAGAGTAACCGACTAAAAATAGGTCTAAAGTCTAAACTAATTGACTAGTAAATAAGTTTCATACGGGGTCTGGTGCAGCCTCCGGGAAGTTCAGTATCTCTTGTACAGAAACACAGGACTTCTTTAGTCCCGTAAAGGGGTAAAACGTGTTAGCTTTTTGGCCACTAACAAGCTCAACACTGACAGGTTAACATGCACTTTTTGTGTGTCTTAACAGGAACAAAATGTTTGTGTCAACATGATCATTTTCAGCTTCTTACTGCATACAAAGGTAATAGGTTTTGACCCTTGTGGCATTATGTAAAATGGTGTCTTATGGAATGACGTTTTGGGGCTTGAGAGTGGTCTGGGTGCTGACAGAGAGGACATGCGCTCTCAGGCCCTTCACCTAGCTAGATGCTTCTCAAATATTTTAATACAGAAGATTATGAATGCCTATTCATGACCAGTTCTTGTTTGCTTTTCTCCTATTCACTCAATTTTATTTAATATCTCACAAAAATGCCACACAGTCTTATGAATCAGTCCAACAGCAAGGATGAAAATGATATGGTTGTCTCGGAGATTGCATGCAATGCTCATGCAAAAGTAGCAGCAGTAAACTTTAGATTTGATAAAAAAAACAGCTCAAAAGGAACCATTATTTAAAGCTGAAATGCTTGTTAATGCTTGTTTGGTTTCCTGTGACTAAGTAAAAATTGTCTTAACACAACTTATTGCTAAGACATTTGAACCTAGCAGACTATCGCAGTCCTTGCAATGTAACAACTACATGTGCATGAAATGCCATGTTAATATTAACATCGCAGTACAGTGTGGGTAGCACTGTTGGCACACACTGCTGCTTTGTTTGTGTAGAATTTGCTTGTTCACCCTGTGTGGGTGGGTGGGTGTGTGTGTGTGTGTGTTTGCGTGCACGCCATTTCAGCAGATCTATCAGTTTTTTTTATACTGTCTGAAAACATCAAACTTGATCAAAAGTTAATTGGGTTGTCTAAATGTGTATGTGTGCCTGAGTGTGCACTTTGAGTGTGGTTGATTCTTGCCTTTAGAAAATGGCAATGTATATATTATTATATAAACGATTTCTCAATGAATCGTCAGATTAATCAGTAGATTATTGACATAATCGACACTGACAGCCCTGTTACAAATACATGCTGACATTTGTTTGACCCCCTCGCCACTCTATGATCCCCCAAGTTGGCCTCTGGGTTAAATTTACAGCCTGATGTCTGAGTGGGGGTGGGATATAACTCTGAAGTGAGGGGTGTTTGTGTGTGTGTGTGGGTGTGTACAATCATTACATTGTGGGGACTACGTTTCCCCACAATGTGATGAAATGGGGACATTTTCTGTAAACCTCAGTTTTACAGAAATCTGTGAATGCAGTCAAAAAACTAAAAATGCCAAAAATATTTTGTATGGTTACTTATGTAATTAAGGTTACGGCTGGGTATCGATTAAAGTTGTCATGGTTGAGATTAGGGATATGCCCCTAGAAATAAATGGAGAGTCCCTGTAAAGATACGAATACATAGACTGTGTGCGTCTTTCTCTCTGTCTGTACACGTGTGACTGTGTGTGCGCGCATGTGTCTGTGCTTGTACAGTTACTGACCTGTTAGTGTCAGTTAACAGGCCTCAGGTTTGGCCTCTACATAAGAACATAAGAACATAAGAAATTTACAAACGAGAGGAGGCCATTCGGCCCATCAAGCTCGTTTGGGGAG
>JAODLD010000069.1:19265714-19290127 GCA_026781065.1 Mormyrops boulengeri | reverse complement strand
AAGTCCGACTGGACGCAAGCATCCAGAAGGGCAAACATCTTACAAACACAACACTGAGCTGGCCCCATAATTAACTAGCTCACTATGACCCCGTCCTTTACTCCCAGCCCAATATAGTAGTATAGCGAATTAAGGCCTCTCATCCTATCTGTATCATCCCTTGGTTTGTAGCAGCAAGGGTAGCATGTGTAATTATTTTTTCTGCCTCCCCAGGCAAGAGCTCAGAGGAGCAATCAGCGTCTCATTCCCTACCCGTTATTTCTGTATCTCTACACCTCTCTGTGTTTCTGCTTTTTGGAAGCTTACTGGTATCTGTATGTAAGTAAGAGTTAAGGAGCGTGCGCAGATACAACGCGTTGCTGCACCCACCACGAGACAAACCACCTCAGGGATGAAAATGTACGTAAGCGGCAGGATAATTGTCACTAACACTCCTATGCATTGTGCTGCTGCAGGTTAATGAATTGCAAATGAAAACAAAATATTGTTTTCCAGTTATGATTATGAGACTCTACCTGGCAGTTGTTTAAAACTCTTGTAAAACATGGAGATGTGCCGCTGCGGCAGCTAAATTTACAGTAAAGAAATCGCTTTGGCTTTTTTCCATGTGACGGCAGACTCTGCACCAGAGCAGCGATTAACAGCTACATCTTTGAAACCTTTGAATGGTGGAACATTTTTTTTCAAAAATTCAAAGGAACAACTATTCTTTGTAATGTGTACCACCTGAGATGTTCTTTGCTGCCTCTTTGTATAATAATGTCGGTGAACAGACTTCATATTGCTATGTAACAGAACAATTTGATTGTTAGCTCTTCACTGAGAGCTGGAATGAAATGTTAGTGTAGAGATGGTACAAGCTAACCGAGCTCTCTGCATTTTATGCCCTGTATGGCTCTCAGAATCTTTCTGGAATTGTCTTCCACAACTATCACTTGTCTTGATTTGGCATTTTCATTAGTCATTAGATGAGCCTGTCAGCTTTTTTTTTCCTTTCACTTTTTCTGCAAGAGCTGAGAATTCTGTAAATAGATGTCTTTGGTATGGTTCTGTGCTTTTTTTGTCTTGGTGAAAGTCATCTGTAATTTTGTTTTCCTGATGCATGGCATGGAGTTGTTGATTTTGGGGATTAGTTTAGGGGTCAGTTGAGCTCTTCAGTGTGCGGATATGGTTTCCACGTATGCTGTGGCTCTGGCCTTTGCCTAGGAAGTCTGCTGGACCAGTGACCCTGACAGCATTGGTCAGATCCACCCCGTACTTGACCTGGGACACTTCTCAAAATGTCTTGTGCCTGTCAGTCCTTGGTCTCAACAGCTGGGTCTCCTGGAAACAGCCAGAGACCAGCTAAGGCCGATGAGCACATGTGTATTAGTATCCCACTGGCTGCCCGTTAGCTTTTGTCTGTTGTGGATTCGGCACTGCGGCAGGAGACGCTGCCAAAGATTTTTAATTGGAAGAATGGTGTTTGTTGGAGCCCAGGCAGGTGATGGCAGCTGGAATACTGCAACAACAGAACAATGAGGGAGACATAGAGAGCTGAGGACAGAGAGCCGCAAATTGGAAGGCAAGGAGGGTCTGGATGTATGCTCACGATAGCGGCTTTATGGATGCCAGCCATCTGCGACAGAGCATTGAGAATGTGCAGCTGGTACCTGATGTGCTGGTGCGGGAGGGGGGGATGTCTGGCACCAGGTCTGTGTGTCAGGTGTAAGTGTGGCTTTATATGGTCCAGTATACTGTATAACGAGGAGCTTCTCTCGGCTGTATGTTGTGCTCTGGTGTGACTTTGGGAGTGACCCAGATGGCAGATACCTCTCTATGTACCGTCTATGATAAATCAACTCCCTAATCATCATGAACTATTGCAGCCTGCTCCAACACCAGCTGCAGGCTGCTCGGCCATACTTTTAGAGTTCACTTGTCATTAATAGGTTCCATGCTTTTCTTTGGGGGAATGGGGTGACTAGCACTGGTGGGAGCGCCGCAATGTACGAGTGGCATTCAGGCCATAGCAGGTCAGATGAGGCCAGTTCTGCTTCACTGAAGTTGCTTTTGTTTGTTGGTTTGGCCGGTTTTTTGCTGTCAGTCAGGCTAACATTTACCCGCCCTGTGCTTGTCATGCAGTCTACTCTACGCTGTCCCTATGCTGTATGGGTGCCTGAATCTGTCTGTCAGGCTCGTTTCCATATGTCATGTATGTGTCTTATGTAGAAAGTTTATTGCCGGTGTTTCCAGACAGGAATATCAGGTGGTGCCTTTCTGAGGTCTGTGTAGTTTCCTCTTTCCACTTTAGTGTTGGATTCACACCCGATAACCATACAGATTTTATGCAGCACCTAAGTGCTGAAGCGTGATGAAGATCCCCCCCCTTTTCTTCAGTTCTAAAAGGTGGTTTGGTGGGGTACACTGGATCTTTAAAAGGCATGTGATTTAGTGATTATTGGCACCACTGCCTTTCCCCATTGAGTCGGCTATCTGAGAGTCGGGCTCGGCCTGTTTAAAAAATGTTTTGTGCCATTTCTCATTTGTGGTGACAGGTGGGTTCTCATACCGTGCTGTTAACTCACGGATTCTTGTTTTGGTCTTGAGGCCTTTGGCTAAGCCTCTGGCTGCTCTCTTGGAGTACAGGGGAATGGGCAAGGAGCTGGTATCTCTCCACAGTTATGGATTATTAAGGCCATTTCTTTTACAGGAATCTGTGGATGACTATGCTGTGACCTCTGCTACCCATGTGATAACTGCTCTTTCCCTTTCTGTCTCCACAGGTCTGTGACCTTCCTCATGCATGCTGGGAATGAGCAGACTGGGACTCCAAGTGCAGTGCTCAGTGTTAGCAGCTGTTGCTGCCACGAGAACGGCTTCCAGAATGGATAGAGGGCGACGGCACTGCTGAAGACGCTGCCTGGGAAGGGGATTTAAGCACATGTGATAACACCCATGATGGCTGTGAGCTTGCTTGTGCAAGTGACTGAGGAGTAGAGTGACAGTCACCTAAAGAGGGACGAGAAAGCTAACCTGTGTGGAGGAGAGGTGTGAACAAAGGAAGTTGGACATTTGTGCACAAGAGGCCATCTGTTGTTCAGGGTGTTTCTGCAAGGGAGCTATTGTACACCAGATACGAGAACCTGGTTTGATCGATCTATAAAGGCGGGATTCCGGTACCAGCTGGAAAAGTCTAGAGAGAAGAAGTACATGCTGAGTCATGGGTTATGCGGGCCATGGTGACCTAGCTTAAATGGCTTTCTACAAGCAGAACTCAGTGCTAGTATCTGTTGGTCAGCCCCACTCTTCCTTCGACGCTGCCTCAGGTTGCCACCTCCACCACTCTTTAGCCGTCCTTGAGTCCTGCTTGACCCCAACTCTGCCCGTCCCCCCCCAGCAACGCCATGGTGGGCGTCTGGAAGCTGGTGCGGGGCATGAGGCAGATGGAGCTACATCGCCTCATCTTGGCGCTCATAGTCTTCTGCCTGCTATCCATGGCCTTCCTTGCTTACTATGTCACCAACAGCCCCAAAATCAAAGAAGGCCCCCCCCTCCCCATTAGCGATTGTGGGGCAGTAGCCACATCAACAGGGGGTCAGCGCGTGCCCCTGTTTCTGCCCCCACAGGCTAGCCGGCAATTTCTTAAACCGGTGGACAATTCGCGCACAGACCCTGTGGTGCTAGTGTTTGTGGAGAGTGTCTACTCTCAACTAGGCCAAGAGATTGTGGCCATCCTGGAGTCCAGCCGCTTTAAGTACCAGACAGAGATTGCTCCCGGGAAAGGTGACATGCCCACGTTGACCGAAGGGGACCGGGGCCGCTACGCCCTTGTCATCTACGAGAATGTTCTCAAGTATGTCAACCTGGACGCCTGGAACCGTGAGCTGCTAGACAAGTACTGTGTGGAGTTTGGTGTGGGGGTCATCGGCTTCTTCAAGGCCAACGAGAACTCACTGCTCAGTGCCCAGCTCAAGGGCTTCCCTTTGTTCCTGCACTCGAACCTGGGCCTACGTGACTACCGCATCAACCCTGCTGCCCCACTACTTTACATCACCCAAGCCAATGAGGTGGACCAAGGCCCATTACCCGGGGATGACTGGACGGTTTTCCAGTCCAACCATAGCACCTATGAACCTGTTCTTCTGGCCAATACCCATTCTGCAGAGGGTATGTCCCACTTAGGTTCCAGTCAGGTGGTTCATGCTACCGTGGTACAGGACCTGGGCCTCCATGATGGCATCCAGAGGGTCTTTTTTGGCAACAACCTGTCCTTTTGGCTGCACAAGCTAATCTTTGTGGATTCCATTGCCTATCTAACTGGCAAGCGGTTGTGCCTGTCTCTGGACCGCTACCTTTTGGTCGATGTGGACGACATCTTTGTAGGCAAGGAGGGCACCCGCATGAAGGTATCTGACGTTGAGGTGAGTACATGGCCTACCTGGGGAGGTTGCTGGGATATTGATTAACAAGCTCTACCTGGAAGTTGTTGACCTGTGGTGGAAGGGGGAAGAATGTCTGAAAAAAATATTTAACTTAAGTTGTACAAGAACATTGATGTACCTGTTTAAACATTTAAAATGGCTCCAGCATGCTGATGGCCTCAGCAGGTCTCTGTAATGAGCTGTAAGCGTGTGGTCGTTAGCTGGGTATGTAGAACCTGTCATGTCCTACACACCTGCCCATCAGGCTGATACTGCAGTCCCTGCAATGACTGTCCTACCTCCTTGGCATAATTTGAAGCGACTGAAACAAGTATGGATTGTTTTATGTTCACCCAGCAGTCTGAGACTCTCGGCTCATGCTCGAACGCGGCCTGTTGTTCCTTTACCAGCTTCTCCTGCCAGAAGAATCAAGTGAAATTAATAGAAGAATAATGAGAGGATTAATCGGGCGTTAGCTTAGACAAGGTGCAGTGTGATATGCAATTGGAGGCATGGGGAAATCAGATTGTGAATGCGTAGGGCTCTGGAGCTGAGAGTAGACTCACAGGAGGCAGTCAGGCAATTAATTAGCTTGCTGTTAATTTAATGCAGGCTTCAAGTGGATTCTTCAAGAACCGTCTGCATGACACTGGGCAGGCATCTCTAGCTGACTTACTGGACACACTTTTCCACTGATAACAGGAACCAGGCCATACCTGACCCGTACTGCAATGAGACACTAGTTACAGCACGATTCCACCTCGCTTCGATTTTCCACTGCTGAAGGTTCAGCTCAGTAAAGGCATTTCCGTGTTTGGATAATGGCAGTGACAAAAAAACCAAAGAGACACTTAATAACTCTTCACATTGTGTACATCATGAATTACTATGTGCTAATTTCCACTAGCACGTCTGAAAATTGCTGTATTATGTTCACATCTAACGCTAGCGGGATTAGCGTTAGCTTCCATAAATTTGCAATATGAATCCATTTTCATTCAGCATTTTGTTCAGGACTTTGTCGGATGTTGGAAATTTTCAGCTTCTGAGTAATCGGGAGTGCAGCAATACTATGCAATGTGCGATACTACTATGTAATGAATAGTAAATAGAACATGCCATTTTTCCTTCAAATAATCCATGCCTATCAATGCAAATCATTGGTATCTCTCTGCATGAATCAGATGGTAGTGACACAACCAGCTCGGTGTAGTCACGCTTCCAGCCCTGCTGTACGGTTTGCATATTTTGCATTAGAAAGCTGTCTCTCTGTGCTTCGGCTCAGGTATGGCTTAGCTCTCGGCGGCAGTGGAAAGGCGCCATATGTAGTGAGCCCACCTCCCTGTCATTTGGAACACCTGATGTAGTAGGAAGCAGTCAAGATGATTAGTTGCTGGAACCATGACAGTAAACCTGCATTTTCAGTCACACCCACCCAAACCCACCTGTTTACTTTTCCAGCAGCCCGCTCCTCTGGTGTGGTTTGGCCTGCTCATCTGACTGCTGTGGTCTCCCCTGGCTGTGTACTGGGCATAAGAACTGGGTCTGGCATCAGCACAGGGTGGCTTTTGCCTACCATAACCCCAGTAGACAAACAGCCCCCATCCGGAGGGTACCATTCCCTCTGACCCACAGGGGTGATGGGCCTCCTGTATGCATTAGGGCCATGACTTATGAAACCAATGCTATTACCCCGAGGGGGGCTGTACCACCTGGCCACTTTTACAGTTTCCTTTTTTAATCAGTTTGTGCCGATGCATGGGCTACAGGCCAGGGAGCTGGAAACTGGCATCTGATCCACACACTCCTTGATGGTTCTGCAACCTTGGCATGACCTGTAGGAGCTGTAGCAGCTTTCAGGCTCTGCCTGGGGTTTTGCACAGGACCTGTACTGTGTTGGCTCCTGTGATGACTCCTGAATTGTATGCTTGGGCTTCAAAGATTAGGCATATACACAAGCTCATTTTAGTGGATCCTGACAGCTACTCTGTTCCCCCCAACCGGTCCTGTTTATGTGTGATAGTCCCACCTTCCCTTCAGCCTCACTGTAGTTCCACCTACAGGTTGTTCAGGGTTAGGCTTCCATGTTCCACTCTTAAGTCCCTCTGTCATTCAACGAGTGTTATATAGGACTCTGCCAGGGTGTTAAGGCTGTTTTATACCCTGTCTGCTTGCCTTTAGCTACAGTAGTGAGTCATGCTGCTCCCTCTTGTTTTGCAGGCTCTCCTCAGTGCTCAAAAAAGGCTGCGCATCCTGGTGCCCAACTTCACCTTCAACCTGGGCTTCTCTGGGAAGTTCTACCACACTGGTAAGAGCATGCATGCTGCAACTTGTCTATCAGAGTCTTAACCCTGCTGTTACAGCGCTCCCCTCCTGTCCGGCTCTGTGCTGACAGTGACCTATTCTACTGTCCCCTATGCCTTCAGGCACTGATGAGGAGGATCGCGGTGATGACATGTTGCTGCACCACAGGAAGGAGTTCTGGTGGTTCCCTCACATGTGGAGTCACATGCAGCCACACCTGTTCCACAACGTCACTGTGCTGGCCGAGCAGATGCGCCTCAACATGCTCTTTGCCAAGGTGAGAGTCAGTCTGTGGTTTGGCTGCAGGGCCCCTTGTCGGCCCCCAGGCGTTGCTGGCATATCCGCTATTGGCCCCAGCTCACCTTCCAAATGGAGCAGCGCTGGGTCACCCTGCCGCTGCTGAGCTGTCTTTCTCAGTAGCCACATGGTCGCTTAGAAGGGCAGCCTAAACACACCTAGGGGGCTCCCGGCAAGGCAGCTCCTGCTTTCAGTAGATGGAATGGTGTTGTGCAGGAAGATGCCACCATCACCTTTACTCAACCATTTTAGTGATTGTGTGGCACAATAAATCGAGGAAAATAGGTTAGCAATGCCCTCTAGTGGACAAACGGAACCATTGTTATAAATCAGCTTTGTGCGTCACTTGATGACTCATTTTGTCTGGTGTATTGTACATGGTCTTATTTGCCTTGGAGCCATTTTCCAGTGCAGTGGGTTTCTGAAAGTTGACTCCTGATCATACCCTCTACAGGAGCATGGGATTCCCACAGACATGGGCTATGCCGTAGCCCCCCACCACTCAGGGGTGTATCCCGTGCACAGCCAGCTCTATGAGGCCTGGAAGTCTGTGTGGGGCATTAAAGTGACCAGCACAGAAGAATACCCTCACCTGCGCCCCGCCCGATATCGCAGGGGCTTCATCCACAATGACATCATGGTGAACTACCCCCCCTCAACTCACTTTTCCTACCTTTAAAAAAACGCCTTGCCGACAGTCTCTCTCTTCCTCACCTTCCACTTCATGTGCCTATTGCTCCTGCCCTGCTGCACAGGTGCTGCCCAGACAGACGTGTGGCCTATTCACACACACCATCTTCTATAACGAGTATCCTGGGGGCTCCCGTGAGCTGGACAGGAGCATCCGAGGGGGGGAACTCTTCCTCACAGTCCTGCTCAACCCGGTGAGTGCTGGTCGAGTCTTTCCTGATCGACACTGACCTCGCTGTCTGCTGTATAACGGACTTTATCAGCATTATGGCACTATAAGCACTTTCCTACTGAAGTTCAGAAACCTGGTTCCGAGTTCCTGGGCTGTCTCGACCTGGTACTTTTGTAGTTTCCGGTCGGTTTGTGTGTTGCTTTCCCACTGCACAACAGGAACTGGGACCTCTATGTTTAACAAGCATGGGAGATTCAAAATGCTTGTATGTTAAACTTCACACATAATTTCATATGAAACTACACTGGTACTCCAAAACAATGGAGGATCAACAGGTCGTTTTGTTAGTTGTTAGTTACTGGAGTTTGGGTCGAGGGATCCAAAAATGCAAGACAAATTGTGTCCTGAATTGGTTCAAAATGGGACACAGCATTTTATTTTAAATTTTGGGATCACACATTAAAATACAGGATGGGTGGCAGCTACTTATGAGAGGTCTCAAACTACCAGCCTACTATGTAGTTTTCTACAGCCCGCGACATGTTTCTAATTCATTACTAAATCTGTCCTATAGATTGATCTTTAGTTTTCTACAGAGTAAAAACAATGCAGCGTGATTAAGTACCTAAAAAGGTCATAGTTCCTGAAAAAGTTCCTATGATGGGGAAAGGGCCTTGTGTAACCCCCTGGAGCCAGAAATAAGGCCAAAATCATTTTGCCTGCTTAACTCACTGTTTAACATAAAGGTCCCAGTTCACTGAAGTTGTGTGGCTCAGTGTGTGGGGACAATGCTTCTGTGCTCAAATACCACAGTTGGCAGTGTGTTGCCAAGATGATTTCACAATGGCTTACATAATTTATACAAGCTAAAGAAAAAAATTGTAATTATGGTCATCCTTAGACTCTTATCATTATGTAAAGAGTTGGGTGTCATTAGTTATTAGTTATTCTATGGTGAACTGTGAGACCATAACATGGCGCTGCTGGCTGTCGGTCCTAACCTAGACATGTTCTCCCGCTTTTATCCAGTAGTGAAGGCTATATGCTACTTGTGAAAGCTATATGCTATATGCTGATGGGCCCTGAATGACCAAACTAAAATAAATGGCTGCTAATGAGCCCTGAGTGTCAGCATCCAGCCTGCATGTGACTCGTGTCTTGGGCATTGAACCTAGGGGAATGGCCTTCTGTCTTACTGATTGCTGCTCCATGCTGTTTTTGCATGTCGAGTCCTCCTTCAGCTGTGTGTGCCTTGCTTCAGTTTTCCCTGACCCATCTGTAATCGGGCATGATCCTTTGTAGTGACCCTGCCATCTGCTTGCCTCCATCTCATGCCTTCAGATCAGCATCTTTATGACCCACTTGTCCAACTATGGGAACGACCGGCTGGGTTTGTATACCTTTGAGTCCCTGGTCAAGTTTGTGCAGTGCTGGACCAACCTGCGGCTCCAGACACTGCCTCCAGTCCAGCTGGCTGAGAAGTACTTCACCATCTTTCCTGAAGAGAGGGACCCCTTGTGGCAGGCATGTAGAATGGCATCTTTGATGTAATTGCTGTGTCAAAGCCAGGTCATATTTAACTTTTCTGTGTGCACTTTTGGGTGTGGATAAGTGGAAATTATGAAAATTTAGTGCAAGGTAATTGATTAGGTATTTCCAGTAGGTGGCAGCGCAGGCTTTCACAGATCAACAATCAAAGATTGAAAGATTAGAGGAAGAGTAATTGTTGATGGTGTTGTAGTAATAGTGAGCAGCTGAGGAGGAGGGTTGGAGGTACACACATATCTGATTTTTCATACTGTCTGGACACTACACCAAGGTATACGATATTTTAAAAAGCCGTGTTATTGTGGCATTTTGAAATCTTGCCAATAAAATTTGTCGGGGGTGTCCCCGACTAATTTTTTGGTAAGGATTTCAATATACCATGGTATCCCATATTACCATAGTACCGCACAAGCCTAAACTATTAACTTTAAAAATGTTGATAAAAGTTTACCCATTTCGCTATCCTGCTTGTATTTGTGTTTGGTTGCAATGCCCTCTGCAATGCCCTCTCCTGGTCTGGTGGAATATCACTGCTCTATGCAGCCACCGACCGGGACCATCTGCGTCCGCAGCCAAATTAAGTATGAACGCAAGCTGCCATGCACACAAGCATTCACAGCCCAAAAGCGCTCACAGAAAAGCGAAGTATGAATTTGCCTTGAACAAGGAATATGTTTTGAATCCCCATCACGCAATTAGAGCTTTTCAGAATGTAAGCTTCATTGCTTTAGTACAGCAGAAGTTTTAATAATAAATTATGATGGTATATATTTCAAGTCTTGTAGATATTTTGCATGTATCTGGTATCCATTTTGAAATTTTTATTGTTCACTGGTAAAAAGAGTGGAAATAAGTAGCATTGTCACTTGGATCTTACTCCTGCTTCTCTCTGCAGAACCCATGTCATGACAAGAGACATAAGGACATCTGGTCCAAGGAAAAGACTTGTGACCGGCTACCCAAGTTTCTGGTGATTGGTCCTCAGAAAACAGGTGTGATACAAGGGCATAGACTAGTCTCTGATGTGGAAGGTTGCATTAACTTCAGTTAATGCCGATTGGTTGTTTAAGTAGAAACTGGTCTGGAGCATAATAAAGTGGACAGGGAGGTGTAATGAAGGACACTGACGTTACCATACCTGATGGCTCACTGCTCCTCTTAGGCACCACGGCGCTGTACTCTTTCCTAACCCTGCACCCGGCCATCACCAGCAACTTCCCCAGCCAGTTCACCTTTGAAGAGATCCAGTTCTTCAGTGGATCCAATTATCAACATGGCATTGACTGGTAACCGTGTCGTCCGCCTTCCTTGTGGCTGCCTGGGTGCGCCTATGAGCCCTGATTGTGGATGTGATCAGGGACACTTTCTTTCTGCAGGTACATGGATTTCTTTCCCTTCCCCTCCAATGCCAGCACTGACTTCCTGTTTGAGAAGAGCGCCAACTACCTGGACTCAGATGTGACCCCGAGGAGGGCTGCTGCCCTGCTGCCTAGGGCCAAAATCCTGGTAGTACTCATCAACCCAGTGGACCGGGCTTACTCCTGGTACCAGGTGAGTCTAAAAAAAAAAAAAGTTTTAATGGATCCAAGAGTGGAACATTTGACTTTTTGCTTGGGTAGCTCTTATATTCTATATATTATGTAACCTGACTGGCATGTCACATTAGGTGCATTATGCTTGTCTCACACGTCTGGCTTCTGCTTCTCTGTCCCTAGCACCAGAGGGCTCACCAGGACCCAGCTGCCCTAAATTATACATTCCACCAGGTGGTGACAGTGGGGCTTGACTCTTCCCTTGAGCTCCTGACCCTTCAGCGTCGCTGTCTGGTACCTGGGGCCTATGCCATGCACCTAGACCGCTGGCTGCACCACTACCCTCCTAGCCAGGTGTTTACCCCGCTCCCAGCACTGCCTGCTGTGCCCACTGTTCTTCCCTGTGACCTCTGGCCCTCTGCCCCTTAGCTGCTGGTCGTGGATGGTGCAGTGCTACGGTCAAACCCTGTGCAGGTGATGGAAGGTGTCCAGAGGTTCCTGGGAGTCACGCCTATCTTCAACTACACTCAGGTCCTGGTGTGAGTGAAGCCTTCCTGAATCCTGATTACTGGCTATGGCTGTCCTCTGACACCATGCTCCTTGCCTACAGGCCTGATAACTGTCTTGTTTTTTACAGATTTGATGAAAACAAAGGCTTCTGGTGTCATAGGGTGGAAGGGGGCCGTCCCAAGTGTCTGGGCAAGAGCAAGGGCAGGAAGTACCCCGAAATGGCCCCAGAGGTACCCCCTGCCAAATTGTGTTGTGTGAATTACTGGCAGCTGCCCCGACAGCAGGGCTGGATGTAGTAGAAGCAGCAGGAATCCAGAGGGCCCTGGTGAACATGCAGTCTATGACAGGGTGTCACTAAGTGTGTTTAATGCTCCCAGATAAGTAGGGATTGATAGCACATGGCTGTGCTGGGTCCCATTTCTGAGGGCTGTGTATGCATGCTGTTCTTGCATGTTTGGTCTGTATGTGACTGCGTCTCCTGTTAACTAGCCTCCCTGTATTGCAGACGAGATCCTTCCTGTCAGAGTATTACCGTGAACACAACATGAAGCTGCTGAAGCTGCTGAAGCAGCTGGGCCAGGCACTGCCCACCTGGCTGAGGGAGGAGATCCAGAACACCAGCTGGAGCTGAGAATGGGGTTCAGGCGGGGGATGTGGTGATGGGAAGGCTCCCTCTGCCATCACCCTCTGGCCAGGGTCCTTTCCCCGTTCTGTATCCCTTTGTAGCAAAGAGTCCCCTTTTCTGGCTCGATGTGGCAGTGGCCACAGGACTGGAGTCTCAGCACAGACTCACCGTGCTGACATCCATTGAACTTTGGCCTCTGACAGTTGACAAGCAAGTGGATGTGAGAATTCCTTCCCTCCCAACCACCAGCCTCAGAACTTGAGGCCTGAGAAGGAAACACTATGGACACAGGATGGTGACTGGGATACAGTCATGGTCTTCCTTTGGAAGAATGTAAAATATTGTACATGTTCTTTTTTTTTAAAGCGGTTGTATATTTTGGGTTAGGGTAGGGTGGGTCACAAGGTCTTAAAGCAGACACGACAAAACCTGTCCCGTCAATTGCTGGATAAGAAGATGCTTTCTTTGGCCGGCTCTCTGTCTATGACTGATATACACACACACACACACACTGTCTCACACACACACACACACACACTGCCACTCCTCTATAGACAATCAGACAAGCCTGCAGGGGCCTGCTTTGTGCAGGGGGTGGTGGGCGTAGGGCCCCAGGACAGGCCTATTAGTACCATAGATCAGTGTTTCCCAACCCAGTCCGCGGGGGACCCCGGACAGTCCACATTTTTGCATCCTTTTAGCTTCCAGCACACCTGTACCAGGTATTCGGTGTTCCTGATTGGCTGGGAGCAAAAACGCGGACAGTTCGGGGTTCCCCGAGGACTGGGTTGGGAAACACTGCCATAGATGGTGGGACAGGGGTAAAGTGTCCATATCAAGAGCTGCTGTCTTGGGTTTTTATTGTGTATTTTGTAAAAATGGTCTCTAAAATGAAAAAAGTACCAATGCAGTATCATCTCCAATAAACGCAGAGAGGTTGGCGGCACCACTGTTCTGTTCTTTCCTCATTTCCTTGGTCTGCTAGTGTGCAGATGTACTTTGTTTTGTGATTAAAATCCCCTTCGTAAGTGCCCTGCTGGACAGTCTGCTTCTTTTCGGTGGACTTGTGATGCACTGCAGCGAAAAGGCTGTGTGGCTTTGCACTTGTCACTTGATTGTGAGCCTGTATGGCAGCGATAACTCCCTAATCTGTCCTTCACGTGCATCTGTGTATGAAAGTGTGTCTCGTGCAGCCTCTGCCAGTTGGTATAAATCATTGGATGGAAGCCAGGCTGACAGGCCAGCGTTATATATGTAGACCCTTAAGATGGTTCAGTACGTTAATCATCATCCCAGCCGCATGATAAATTGGTGTGAAAATGTTAAGTAGGCACAATCTTGTTGATTAATCATAATTCAACAGTTAACAAGAGGCTTGACCTTCATTACAATGCCTTTGAAGCATTTAATTCCCCAGAGGCCTTAAGTCTAATGGACTCACCTGGTTCTGCCCGATCGCAGGTTCGTGTGCAGGTTCTTAGAGTGATGCGTGTCTGTTCCAACGGTGTGTGGCCTCCAGTGTGACTGTCTTTGGAGTCCCTGGACGGCAGTAGTTTTGTGTCATGTCTGTCTAACGAATTTACAGAATGAGCAGAGAGCACAGCTGCTTGCTTGCTGTGTGGAGCTGCAGCGACAGCGAGTACAGTACAAGTAAGACAGGTACGAAGCCGTCTTTGTATTCTTATCCAAGGCACTGGTGTAAACAGACTTCCTGAATTTGACTACTGGATTTGAGCTGCAGCTCCTGGTGCATCGAGAGCCGCAGTCTCCTGTCTGTCACCCAGGTGCCGCTTTGGCCTGAGGTCTACTTGGTGTATTGCTGCCTCGTTCAGATCCAGTAAGTGTTCAGGCAGAAGTAATCAATGGTATTCTGTGAACTGAGGGTCATGCTCTCTGACTGTAACCCCTTGCCCCACTGCCCACCCCGAGGAGTCCCCAGTCTAATAGTTTACTGCTCTGACATTTTGATAATGAGCGCAGCCAAAGCTCAAACAGTATATTGAGTTGAACGTATAATTCATACCTTGCGACTCGTTTTCTCATCGGCATTAGTTCTCTTGTGTTACATAGGTAATGAAATAAGCTGCCCTTTAAAGGATGACGAACAAGCCACGGTCGAAATATTATTTATTAAATACTTTCTGATCAGGTTTCAATAACAAAGCTAAGAAGACCTACAAACATTCAAACAAACACCTGGGAAGTTTGCTTAACTCATGGTTTATTTTTTTTATATGATCATGCAAAATCCAGCATCCAATTTGAAACTCGAGTATATGAAGCCCCGTAAGTGTACTATTACAATGCAGGAGTTTACTAATAAGGGGACATACCAAGCTAACGTGAACTTCTCAAGTGTCTCACATCACGCATATGTGAGGCTGCACAGTTTGCATTTACCTCAGATGCAACTAACTTTTAAGTAAACACAAACTGAAAAACATTTCACCAGAAAGTAGACATGCATATTTCCTTCTCTTGTAAAACTGCATATATGGTTTTGTTACGCTGTGACTTAGGGTTCCCTTAGTATTGTGTGTCAGGGCACTGCAGCAGTGACTGTTTCAGTTTAGTGTCCTCCTCCGTGTTCCCTTTTTTAATAATGTAAACTGGACTTTAGCTTGATCTTTCCCCAAATTCGCACTCACTCACACACGCGCACACGCATGTAATGAAAACACTTTACCAGGCAACCAGTTCTCACAGCGCAAGTCACACGTTGAAACGACTTAGAACATCACATCATCTAGTACACTGCAACATGGAGACAGTGTCAGGTGTTTAACTCACAGAGCTAACATTGTGTTACACAGCACAGTTGGGGGGGGGGGGGGGGGGGGTGTTACACAGTGTGAAGAAGGCAGAGCATTATTTTTCTTTCTATTAAAAGGAATCCAAGAGATCCTGGGTGTTCACTGCCTGACTGGTATGATGGAGCAGGTTAACACAGCATTGATAAGTGGAGTGGCAGCTGGGATATGCCCCAAGCGTCACAAGTCACACATGTTTACTTGACAGTGAAAACGGCATGTTCTGACGTTTATCCATCACAGCAATATGGTTTATTTTTTGAAGGGAGCTATTGCTATATATGCAAAGTATCCCTTTCTCTGTTCCCAGCCTGCCTTCACCTGACCAGGTGAAGGAAAGTCAGCCTTGCACTGAGCAGCCTGTCTTAGCCTGGGCTCGCTGCAGGAGAGCTGAGTCTGTGGAGTGGTCCATGTGTGCACATAGTTGGATTAGGGACAGGAGACTTGTCAAGACTAGTTCTTCTGCACTAGATCAGGGTCCCAAACTCTGTGTGGTCCTCATTAGCTACCTGGCCTGGTGCTAAGCAGAAGGATGCACTGAACGTTCCTTCTGTGTTCAGTCTTGTGTGCTATACAGTGCAGGTAATTTGCTTTTTTCCCTTTCCCCCAGGATGGACTGAACAAAATTTCAATTGCTTAAACTCTATTCAGACAAAGTAGCCACCCCCTGGAGTAGTGAAAGTGCTATCATCTACCTTTGTGAAGCCGTTTCAGCACAGCTAATGCTACATTCTACTGTTTTAGCACAGATGGGCCTTATCCCAATGACAGAGCTGCCAGGCTTGGGGCAGAGGCCGGGCCTCTTATGCGACATTACGTTCCCACACCCAGAAACAGAGGGTGCCCTGTGTCGTCTATATGTACGCCTTCAAAAAATTCATTTTCTTGAAACACAAAACTTTCAACTCATCATTCAGGAGATAAAAAGCAAGTGTCATTTCACAACACACAATACAAAACCTGCCCCACCCCTCACACAAAGAAAGTAAAACAATATCAAATACCTAAAATCTACACTTTGGTGCTTTTTAATCGTAATGTTCAAATAGTTTTTTTTTTCTTGCTCTGACTTGCATTCAAACATCTAGATATGCATAAAAAAATTTGAAAACAAAATGTCGGCACCTAAACACTAATGAGGGTGAGTGCATAAAATCATCATGAAAATGACTGCAGCTCCTGTTCCACGTACGTACATAAATGATTGATTCTGATATATTTTGCTGAACAAATGTTTAACACTCTTTGGACAGCTTTAATGGGCAGATCTGAGGGTAAAGGACAAGATGTCACCTCCATGTGAGCATCAGAAGCAGGTACCATCTGGAGGGTGGAGTCACAGCAGAGGCTGGCTCCCACCATCTTGCTGGAACTGGGTGGGTGGGGTATGGTGGTCGTGCCGCTGCAGTCGTTGGTTCTCATTTTAAAGTGTTTTGCCTTTTGTGATCTCGTCTGGCCAGACTCCTGGCGCTGATGCACCTCTGATAAGAAATGCTCCAGGCAGCTTCAGGTTTCATGCAACCTGTCAGAGGAAGAGGATGCAGGTGAGTTGCTGGTCACAGCTATGAAACAGGCTGCAAACCTGCAAACAAGCTTAACCTTGTATTTCTGTAAGCCTAAGGAACTCTGTCATGCTCTTCCCAATTACACTTAGCCTGTGAGTTCGCTGGTATCTTTCTTTCTCCTGTGGTTGTGAGGTCTTGTCTAGCATCCCTGCCAGATGTGAGCTCCCAGCCTCACAGAATCCTTAGAAAACCACATTCTACTCCATTTGATGTTCTTGGTCATTCACTGCAATTTAATGCAGCTTTTCAAGTCAAATCAAGCAGGTTTGATTGTCATTTCAGCCATATACACGGTATATAGTGAAACAAAACCTTGTTCCTCCAGGACCAAGGTGTACAAAAACAAGAGGGCAGAAACAACACAGGATTACACAAGTGCAATTTACAGGACACGACAACACACAGTGCAGTCGAGTTGACAGTAGTGATCGTGCTGGTTTGAATGGATATTGATATTGGATATTTTAAATAGTAATAATAAATGATAGATAAAAGTGCAGAAGCGCAAACAGTAGCAGCAGGACAGGAAGTGCGGAGTATGGAGGGGCCTGTGCTCAGTGTGGTGGTACTGTAGATGTTCCTGTCGATCCCAACTGACTGAGGTCTCCCAGGCAGGAAGTCCAGGATCCAGTTGCAGAGGGTGGTGCTCAGGCCTAGTAGTCTCAGCTTTCCTGTCAGATGCTGAGGAATGATTGTGTTGAGTGCTGAACTGAAGTCTATGAATGGCATTCTCACATAAGTATCCTTTTTGTCCAGGTGGATGAGGGCCAGGTGGAGTGTGGTGCTGATGGCATCATCTGTTAAGCGGTTGCAGCGATACGCAAATGAAAGGAGGTCCAGTGAAAGGGGCAGCTGTGATTTTATGTACCTCATGACGAGCCTCTCGAAGCACTTCATGATGATTGGTGTGAGTATGACAAGACAGTAATCGTTCAGGCAGGACACTGGAGACTTCTTTGGCACGGGAATGATGGTGGTGGCTTTGAAGCACATTGGAAGGACAGTGGTATTCAGAGAGATATTGAATTGAAGATGTTGTCTGGTCCAGTGGCCTTCCGTAGGGTGACTTCAGAGTTCTCATATCAGCCGTGGCCAGGCGGAGCACCTGATCACTGGGGACCAGGGTGGTCTTTGTCGCTGCCTTGTCATTCTGTGCTTCAAACCGTGCATAGACATGATTCAGCATATCTGGAAGGGAGGCCTCACTATCACAGGCAGGTGGAGATGTCCTGTAGTTGGTGATGGCATGGATGCCCTGCCACGTGTTGTATTTCCCCAGTGTCTTGGAAGTGGCTGTGGATTCTCTGAACGTGTGTACACTTTGCCGAACGGAATTGACACGTCTGACGAGCAGTCTGTGTGCTGGGATAAGAAATAACAGAGATGTGGCTTGAGTAGCTGAGGTGGGGGCAGGGTTCAGCATGGTACACACCAGCAATGTTTGTGTAAACACAGTCCAGAAAGTGCGTCCCCTCGTTGCATAGTTCACATACTGATGAAATTTAGGGAAATCTTTGCATTGTTGAAATCACTGGCTACAATAAACAGTCCGTCTGGGTGTGAGTTTTGGAGCTCACTGATGGCTCCGTAAAGTTTGACCAACGCATTGTCAGTGTTAGTGCTGTGTGGAATGTATAACGCGACAATGAGCACGGTGGTAAATAAAATGGTCTGTATCTATCAGTCATAAATTCCAGCAGCGTTGAGCAGTAACTAGGGACCAGTGCAGCATTCTTGCACCAGTCTGTGTTGATACAGACACACAAACCCCCTCCTCGGTCTTAATAGCTTCGATTCTATCCGAACCGAACGCTAGCAAGACAGACAGCTGTATTCCGTTGTCTGGGATGCCATCACTGAGGCATGTCCCCGTAAAAAAACAAAAACAGCCGTCTCTGAACTCACGTTGGGTAGTCTGCTGGAGTCGGATATAGTCCAGTTTATTATCCAGTGAGCGAACATTGGTGAGAAAGGATGGGTGGAATAGCTGGCCGGGTAGCATTGGCTTTTAGCCTTGCATGGACCCCTGCCCACTTTCCATGCTTCCGCTTCCGCACACGCTGCTTGCAATGTCCCCTCTACCAGCCAGCAGCATCAGGAGAAGCCGTTGTCTTAGGCCTGGTCCCTGAAGAAAGCGGAGGTTGCATAGCTCGTCCAGCAGTCCATCCTCAAGGTTTTTTTCTTTTCTGTGTTTTAGCAGGGTCTGGCGGTGATAGACATGTGCACGAGTTGTTCTGGTACCCATGTGAGTGTATTTTCGGTGTGAAAGTCGATTAGAACCACACCTTGGTGTTAGAGTTTTGGACCTAGAGAGGCCACTGCAACTTAACACACTGCTATCTTGCCACATAAGAGCCCTACTGGCCCCCTACTTGGAATGACACCCTGAATCCATTGTTCCTGCTGCTTGTACTGTGTGGCTGCCTTATCTTGTACTGTGCTGAGCAGTTTTTGGTAGAAATTATAAAGATATTGCCTGTAACATAGCTGTCCTGTGTATCAGCCATAGAAAAGTGGGTGAGAACCTAAGTCTATGCATGAACAGGGCATTTTCACATACACTGCTTTCTTGGGTTTTCCAAGTCCACAGCAATTTAGACTTTCTCCCAGAGGACAAACACTGCAGCACAGTCACCCTGTATTCACTGTATATACAGACCGTACAGGGTCAACAGGCCAACAATCAAATGCATATGCAAAAATAACTTGTCTAGTAACAGTACAAAAAGCTTCAATGTAGCAGAATAAGGAGTCACAGTTAAACTAGTTAACAGGCAAAGGAAAGCACTCTGACAGGCTATCAAATAGTCAACACCGAACACAATACAACATAAGTGAAGTAGCAAAGGGGAGTAAGTGAACGACAATGTGGCCCCACGGCGTGAGAAGTATACCTGTGCTCAGCAGTCCTCACTGTAGAGGTGCTGCAGGTGCCCCTGAGCAGTGGAAGTGAACATTTAGCCACTTGGCATCACGGCGGTGCCACACGCGCGTCTCCTCAGACTGACTGCTGCGTGGCCGGCCCTGGCAGTCGATGTACTGCGTGAGGCGGATGTAGGCAATGCAAGCCGCGTCCTCGCCAATCAGGTGCACGTGAGGGTTCAGGATGGTGGTGTGGACAGGCTTGCTGTTTTTACTCAATACTGTAAGGGCAGGCAAGAATAATCAATAAGACTGCAAAACTTTTTTATTAATTAAAAAAAAAAGTAAACTTACAATTTTCAAAGTAGAACTTGTGAAAATCCATGCCCTCTACTAGATTTCCAAGTGCTTCTGGTTCAAAGGATGTCAGTCCAGGATCACAGATTCTCCTAAAAGGGTAGCTACTTGTGAGTTCAGTTCAAGTCACCATGTCTGCGTCAGGAGCTCCTCCGAAGCGCTAACAGTCACTGGGCTTTAGCATGTTAACACACAGTGAGAAGTGTCAGTCTGCAGGAGCAGCCTGCATACTCACGTATATGCCTCAAAGTCCCCGTTATTGATGGATTCTATCAGCTGCTCTGTGATCTTGATGATTTCCTGCTTGCGTGCTGCAATCCAGTTTGAGGAGGTTGGGAAGGAAAGGAAAGAATGAGTCACACACTCAGTATCCAGTCCCACAAGCAGGCAAGCCCTACTCTCCACATGCAAGGTCCCAGTTCCCCATCCAGTTACCGCAGCGGAGGCCCAAGCACTCAAGACACCTGCAGCCCCAGTCTGACCTCCCACTAGGCTTGACCTACAACTAACCTGACAGCCAGACCTCAATGCTGAACCACACCATACAAAACAGCATCTCATACAGATTAAAAGTCACTCCCGCCCCATTATCCAAACAAAACAAGTTCTGGGCAACTGTATATTACACTGCCACAACCACCACTTTATCCCGAAAAAACCAAAGACTCCAAAAGAGCACATG
This sequence comes from Mormyrops boulengeri, assembly GCA_026781065.1. Classification (NCBI taxonomy): domain Eukaryota; kingdom Metazoa; phylum Chordata; class Actinopteri; order Osteoglossiformes; family Mormyridae; genus Mormyrops; species Mormyrops boulengeri. The sequence continues at coordinate 19,269,770 of JAODLD010000069.1, read as the reverse complement.
AATATTCAGCACCATGCTCTACAGTCGTGGCCAAAAGTTTTGAAAATAACACAAATATTGATTTTCACAAAGTTTGCTGCTTCAGAGTTTGTAGATCTTTTTGTCAGATGTTTCTATGGTATACAGAAGTATAATTACAAGCATTTCATAAGTGTCAAAGGCTTTTATTGACAATCACATTAAGCTTATGCAAAGAGTCAATATTTGCAGTGTTGGCCCTTCTTTTTCAAGACCTCTGCAATTCGCCCTGACATGCTGTCTATCAACTTCTCGGCCAAATCCTGACTGATGGCAGCCCATTCTTGCTTGATCAATGCTTGGAGTTTGTCAGAATTTGTGGGTTTTTGTTTGTCCACCTGCCTCTTGAGGATTGTCCATAAGTTCTCGATAGGATTAAGGTCTGGGGAGTTTCCTGGCCATGAACCCAAAATGTCGATGTTTTGTTCCCCGAGCCACTTAGTTATGGCTTTTTCCTTATGGCACGGTGCTCCATCATGCTGGAAAAGGCATCCTTCAAAACCAAACTGTTCTTGGATGGTTGGGTGAAGTTGTTCTGGGAGGATATTTTGGTACCATTCTTTATTCATGGCTGTGTTCTTAGGCAAAAGCCCACTACCTCGGCTGAGAAGCAACCCCACACATGAATGGTCTCAGGATGCTTTACTATTGGCAGGACACAGGACTGATGGTAGCGCTCACCATTTCTTCTCTGGACAATCTTTTTTCTGGATGCCCTAAACAATCGGAAATGGGATTCATCAGAGAATATGGCTTTACCCCAATCCTCAGAAGTCTAATCACTGTAAATTTCAAAGAAAATCAGTCTGCCCCTGATGTTTTTCTTGGAGAGAAGTGGATGCTTTGCTGCCCTTCTGGACACCAGGCCATCCTCCTAAAGTCTTATCACTGTGCATGGAGATGCACTCACACCTGCCTGCTGCCATTCCTGAGCAAGCTCTGCACTGGTGGTGCCCTGATCACACAGCTAAATCAACTTTAGGAGACAGTCCCTGCACTTGCTGGACTTTTTTGGGCGCCCTGAAGCCTTTTTCACAACAACTGAACCTCTCTCCTTGAAGTTCTTTATAAATGGTTGATTTATGTGCAATCTTACTAGCAGCAATATCCTTGCCCGTGAAGCCCTTTTTGTACAGTGCAATAATGACTGCTCGTGTTCCTTGCAGGTAACCATTGTTAACAGAGGAAGAACAATGATGTGTAGCACCACCCTCCTTCTAAAGCATCCAGTCTGCTATTCTAACTCAATCAACATGACAGAGTGATCTCCAGCCTTGTTCTCGTCATCACTCACCTGTGTTAATGAGAGAATCACTGAAATGATGTCAGTAGGTCCTTTTGTGGCAAGGCTGAAATGCAGTGGAAATGGGTTTTTTTGGGATTAAGTTCATTTTTATGGCAAAGAGGGACTTTGCAGTTAATTGCAATTCATCTGATCACTCTTCATAACATTCTGCAGTATATGCAAATTGTATCATAAAAACTGAGGCAGCAGACTTCGTGAAAATTAATATTTGTGTCATTCTCAAAACTTGTGGCCATGGCTATACACATTTCAGCATTGGCCATGAAAGGCAGAATAATGTGTTGCCTCAAGTTACCAAAACTGTCGGTGTGTGATACCAAACACCACTGCTTCAGCAGTTTCTAAAATGAGTGCGTTTTTGTTGCTGTGCTTAATGCTAAATATTATTTATAGCCTTAGATTATAAATCTCCGTCCAGCAGATCTACAAGCCTTGCCGATAAACCCGTAGCAGGGCCCGCAATGAGACCACATGGTTTTATAATACAGTTTTTGCTACTAATAATTTTATGATAAAGTATTGTGTCTATCTACTTGGATAGTGTGTTCTTTCCTGGGTCAACAGACATAAAATTTTACCATCTGCCAAAGGAAACTAGTTTAGTTTAAATGGTTCTTGCTTATACTACCAGGTATACAAAAACCTAGTTAAGGGCAGGTGCACTTTTTACTACTATCATGAGGAAGAATCAATGTTTTAATTGTGTGGGCATTTCAAAAATGTTTTCTTTCTTCGGTTAAAGCCTCATGATATTTCCTTTAAAGATTCAACCAATCAATCTATTTGAAGATGTTTCCCAAAACTGATCCTGATAGCCTGATCCTTTTTCACCGCAGTGTACATTCCGCTCAAAGCTAATGTTAAGCTAGCACTGGCTAAACTGCACAAGGCTACAAACGGACTGCAAAACTGTCACCTGAATGGTGTGTTTATTATAGAGGGGGGCTTTAATCTTGCCAACCTTAACTCTGTGCTCTCTGAATTTTACCAGTTTGTTGATTTTTGCAACCAGAGGAAAAAGCACATTGCACTGTATGTACTGCAATGTAGCAAACGAACTTACAAAGAGTTGCCCTCCCCCTACCTAGGCCACTCAGATCACATCGGCCTGTTCCTAACGGCAACATTTAAACCCCTCATCGCCAGGACAAAGCCCATAGTACAGATGGACGGAGTCTGGCCTGAGGGAGCCATAGCTGAACTACAAGAGTGCTTTAACACCACATATTGGGACCTGTTCATGGAAGAAGCCCCTCTGGACAACAATATAAACTTAAATGGCTGTGCCTTCTCTGTGCTAGCATACATCAACTTCTATACAGACAATGTCACTACCAGCAAGAGCATACACACGTTCCCAAACAGGAAACCTTGGATGAACAGAGATGCACAGAACCTGTTGAAGATACGTGACAATGCTTTCCATATGACTCAGAAGTTTATAAAACCTCAAGGTCCAATCTGAGGAAAGGCATCAGAGCAAGTAAAGCCCCACTACAAAATGTGAATACAGGAGCACTTTAACAGACTCACATACTGTATGGGAACGCATTAAAATCCATCACTAACTACAAAGGCAACAGCACCTACATAAAAAACAGTTAACCCATCTCTCCCTGATGAACCTCACCACTTCTGCACAGTTCAACATGGTCAACAACCAACCCACAACCAATCTACCACTGTGTGGAGCACCATCATGTGCTCTAATGCTGCAACCACACGAGGTGAGAAGGACCCTAAGCCACCCTCTAAGCTGCTGACCTGGATAGGATTCTTGGGGGGGGGGGGTGCTGAAGCACTGCACAGGACAGCTGACAGCAGTGCTCACCAGCCTGTTCAACAGGCCATTGTTCCCATCTGCCTCAAGACTGCTACCATCATCCCGTTCCAAAGCAGCAGTCAGGTCCCTGAACGAGTATTGTCTCGTAGCCCTGACCCCCATAATCAGGAAATGCTTTGAAGGTCTGGTCCTAACCCACATAAAGAAAAACACTGTTGACTTTAGGAATGCCCATGCTGTCCACTCCCCACTATACATCAAGGGCTCAGCGGTAGAGACCATCAGGAACACCAACTTTCTTGTGTTCACCTGATGGATGATCTCACCTGGATCCTCAACACCATCTCTCTGGCCAAGAAGGCACAGCAGCAGCTGCATTTCTTACAGCGGCTGAAGAAGGCAAGCCTCCCACCCCCCATCCTCAGCACATTCTACAGGGGAACCACTGAGAGTGTCCTATGAACACCTGGTTTGGGAACTGCACAGACGGCAGTGAAAACAGTGCAAGAAATCATTGGGACCTATCTCCCCTCCATCCAGGACATCTTTCAAATGCAATGTACCTGCAAGGCCCTCAGCATTGTGAAAGACCCCTCCCATCCATTGCATGGACTGTTAATCCGCCTCCTGTCTGGCAAGAGATACCGCAGCTTCATCTCACAAACAGTGAGGAACTGCTGAGGAATTCAGGAGTCTTACAAAGTGAGCAGCACCAACTCCTCACTTCACAAGCAACTTTATTCTAACTCTCTTTATTGGCATGTTTGCACTTTGTGTTATCCACTGCTACATCACATGCTGTTAAATTATTGCACATACTATATATTATGCACAGAAAGTTTATGTTCAATATTGCCATGTACAGACATACATGAGCTCGCTAACTCTCACCCTCCAGAGCGGGTTCCAGCAGATCTGCATGACGTCACTCCCACCGTGTCTGTTGCGG
>JAODLD010000069.1:19244873-19257087 GCA_026781065.1 Mormyrops boulengeri | reverse complement strand
CGTGTGGCAACTAAAAAAGCTTCTGACAGGAAGAGCGCCCCCCCCCCCCCCCCACTCACGCCTGAGCACATCTGAGAGACTGAAGCGAGTGTCAGCATGTCTGCCTGAGGTCTTATTCGTTTCTATACTTTTACTGACTGCAAAACAGAGTAGTCACGCTGGTAAAATACATGCAAAAACAGGAAATCCTACAGACACAGCAGGATCACTGAAATGCTCCCTGGTACTGGAACAAGCACAGGAAATACCTGCTGGCCGTGCACCACACAGGCTGCGCTACCTGATGCCCACAACTCAGAATAACTGAATATGTTCAGGTTAATCTCTCAGCCAAATATCCAATGGCTGCCTCTCATTGGCTGAAGAAGTCATGTGGGCAGGCTCCCTGGGTGCACTGGTGGCAAAAGCATTTTCAGCAGACTGTGCATACAGTGAAGGTGTATAGAAGGAAGGGCTGTGTTTTTTTTCCCGAAGAGGCTTTTTCTCTCCTCCTCTTTGCCCTCAAGGACTTATTTGATTAAATGTGTCAAGTTGTAGCTCAGGTACTTTTGCAAGGTTGAGAATTCTGGAGATGACAGTGTTGGTGGTCTAGTGGTGAGAATGCTTGCCTCTGGACCAAGAGATCGTGGGTTTGAGCCCCACCTCTGGCGCTACTATCACTGGGTCCCTGAGCAAGACCCTTAACCCCAACTTGGTCCAGGGGGACTGTCACTGAATTTAGAAAAAAATGTAAGTCGCTCTGGATAAGAGCGTCTGCTAAATGCTGTAAATGTAAATTCAAAAAAGGCTCGGTCAAGCATGCAGACTAAGGAACCTTATTTTGGATAATCCCCTAAACTATAACCAGTGATGCTAACTTGATTTTTGCAGACAGCATTTGCCCTCCTGCACTTCAGCTCGCCTCTGACTGCAGGAAGGGTGCAGATAATTAGCCGTGGGAACATGTAGAACAGCTCCTTGAGAAAATCCCACTGCAGCACCTTGACTGACTCCTCTGAGGAGCTCTCGCATGGCATAGAAGGGGGGAGATTACAGACTACAGCCGTGGCCCATCCAGCTAGGGGTGGTGGATGATGATCAGTGACATGCGGTACTGTTAGTGTGAGGTCAGGAGTCCATACGTGAAGAGTAATTACAGGGGGAGTCATTATGGACAGCAGAATACAGTGTTTTCTGGACCCTGCCTATCCAGACTGACCATGGAAAACATGGACTTGACACTGGCAAGCAGGGCTACACAGTGGGGCTCGTCTGTGGGGGCTACGCAATGGGAGCTACCCAGTGACGCAGTGAGGACTATGTGATGAGGCTCTGTGGTGAGAGCTGTGCAGTGATGTAGAAGAGGCAATGAAGTAGGGGTTATGCAGTGACATAGAGCCAGGGTCTTGTGGGGGGGGGGTTGCTGTGGAGGCGTGGGAAGCAGCATAAGCAGACACACACGGGATGGCTCAGCCTAGCAGTCGGTGATGATGTGATGCCGTATAGAAGTGCACAAAGCAGAGAGACAGAGACACTGGGTGGATACATCACATGGGAGGGCTGGGCTGTGTATCTGTGCTGAAGTGTGGTGGTGACGATGATGACGACGATGACGACGAACACAATGACGGTGAGACACAGCACTGGTGGATGTGTGTTTGACGGGTTTGAGAAAGCTGATGAAATTCCAAACAAGACAGACCCACAACCTTTTTCATCTCACCAAAAGGGAGCGACAACAAACAGATCTCACCATTAAATAAACACTGGAGCTGGATTTCCTTTTCTGAACAGATCGAGACGGAGAGGAAGAAGGAACAGAAATCATACGAGAAACAAAAGAAAGTGACAAGGAAGAGAGCAGAGAGAACAGAGCTGGCAGTTAGAAGGTCCAACAAGGAGAGAGAGAAAAAAGCTGCAGCAAGGAGGGACAAACGGGGAGCACAGGGCTGTGCAGGGTGGTTCACTGAATATCAAAGAAGCCATCTTCTCATCCTTGGAAACAGAGAATAGCTATACAATAAGGTGACCGTCTCCCCTGGCCAAGTGAGCACTCTCACCTACCTAACCAATGAAGTTCTCACCATACAGACACGTACACCTTACTAGTGTATCCATCCTTGAGTATCCATCATGGTGTTTATTTTTAGCCATGCCTAACTCACAGTGAAAAGCTCACTGAGGTGCATTATGGGCAGTATTTCAGCCCTGTTGTTCTATCCGTGTTCGAGATATCGAATGAGATTATCCCCTCTCAGCACTTAGCTGAAAGCACTGACATGCTGACAATAACTATTGCTAATAATTCAAATCAACTCAGTCAAAGCCATTTGTTACTGCCTAGTCTGGTTAACTGGGGGGATCTGGTGCTGTCAGGGCCAAGACCGATTCACAAACAGTTTCATTTCATGAATGAGTGACCCTGGGAAATCGCAGACTTAACTAGAAACCTGGAGCAACCGAGGCTGAAGCTGATGTGACCATGTAGCAGGAACATAAATATGACCTCTATGCCACATTCCACATATCAAAATACAAATATTGCAGGGTGAAAATATCAGAAGCATCAGCTACAGTCAAATTAATGTCACTGATCTAACTGTATCTTTCCCAGACAAATAGGAAGCAGCACTGCACTCAGAAATTCCAGTTCAAGCAGTATGGGTCAGTCATGCCCTATGGACTGTGAGGAACATCTCCACACCTGGGACGTGACATAACATGAACCCAGACAAGAAATGGAAACGTGTAACTTTGCAAGAATGGGTCTCTGTCGCTGTTCTGCATAGCCGGGCCAGGAAAGCATCTCTAGGCTGGACCAGCCGCCTTCCCCGGCAAAAGCTTAGGCGCAGGCTACATCCTTCAAAGCCATTCCGTGGATGAAATACCTGGCAGAAACTAAGACAGAGAGCGAGAGAGATGTTTGTGAAATCCTTACCTTTACGCCGTCTGTTTTTTTGTTTAGCAAACTTTTGCACGCTACAAGAGAGGATGACAGAGAACAGTCAGGATGGTCATTGGCTTCCATGGTTCTTAAAAGCACACATCACTCCCAAATGTGCTCAGCTGGCTCCCAACAGGTCACCTACAAAAAGACGCTTCCCATTTCCCAGAAACACAGACTGTCCCTGACATGCGAATGGGTTCCGTTCCAACAGACAAGTCGTACGGACGTATGTCGGAATAGAATGATTGCACTGACTTTTAGGTGCAAGAATGAGATTGGGAGATGTGTGTGAGGCTGGGATATTTACACTTCCCAGGGCAAATCCTATACAGCATGCAGCACACACGAGGTTGTGTAGCGCTACCAGGTGTATAGCCACCCGAAATTTATTTACATACATTGACCTTTAAAAAAAAAAAAAAATAGAAAAAAAAAAAAAAATAGAAAAAAAAAAAACCTTTGGTCATTTGTTCAAGTCGTAGGTGTTACATAGGTTGTAATTGGGGAACAGTCTATAGGGGCTTCATTACTATAGAGCAGCCTCTCATTCATCTACAGCAACAGTTTTGTTACATCTACAGTTACAGTTTTGGTAAGCTCAAAACCTTCTCTGCCTTGGTCCAACATCAGGCTGAAATAAGCATAACTCAGCCTGTCCAAAGCTACCTCTTGCTCCTGAGTTCAGACGAGGCTCAGAATTGTACTCTGTAGCTCACACTCTCCATGAAGACACAGCCATGCAAGCCCCAAACCACAACTAACAGCAGCAAGCAATTTTATCTCCATCCAGGTCATACTATTGCCGCACAGCTGATACACAGACATACACACTGCTAGTCACAGTTGAACAGACATGTGCTGACATTCCAATTCCATCACAAAGCTCCTTACCTTACATTTAAAAGGGAAGGATGACAAAAAAAAAAAACATGGATTAAAAAAGCCGATTGACTTCAGAAAAAATATGGCAGGCCCAAATGCTTCTCAAGCCCTAGAGTGCGACATGCATTGCGTGCCTGCCGTACAGATCCATAGGCACACATGCAGGTTCCACACTGAGCCACAGTTCAACATCAGCCCCACCCAGGAGGACACCCAAGGTTCCGGATAATGCGACACGTAAACAGCGCCTTACTCCAAGCCTCGTGGCCTAAGAGCCTTACCTACCCTGGATGCAGAGGAAACTCTGGTCAGAGCGGTCCGGGGTCTGTGAGCCGTTTGTGCAGGAATGGGAAAATGACACAGTGCTCACCTGTGCCTGTACAGCTCTGCGTCACTGTGTCATGCATCCAGGAACTACCGTTTCTCATCTCAGCACCACTACAGCCTACGTGTAATGCTCACCCGATTTCACAACATGTAGGGATGTGTAGGGATTGTCAAAAATGAGCTGACTGAGAGACCAGCAGGAACATTAAGCGTACACACAGGTCTCTGAGGAAGGAGGCGGCGCCAATATCAAGCCTGAATGATGAATTGCAGAGAACAGCTTATGATTCTGCTGCCCTTCTCTGGTAAGAGAAACCCTGCCGAATATCTGAAGAGTGTCCATGTCCCTGTGTGCGGCTTCACACAAGAGTTTATGTGGAGTTTATGTTCTACGAATCCAGACCATTCACACCAAGACCCTACACGGTCCATTTCAGCCTTGCAAAGAGCGCTCCTAGGGGACCCTCTTCATGCCACTGATGACATTGCAGACGAGCTCAGTCCCTACATAAGAGCCCGACATTTACTCCATCATGCAGGCTGACTGTGCATGCTGGGCTTTCGGTGTCCCATGAACGGTGCACTGCCCATGAGGTTCATAAAAAAAAAAAAAAAAAAGTTTCGAATTTTGCTGTTTCTGGATTTTTCCAATAAAATGGTGGAAATCCTCAGAAATCATTAAAAAGAATGAATATAAAATTTCTTATGGTATAAGAATAAAAAGCAGCGAGCGCAGGTTCCTGCTCTTTGCACCTTCGGCATCCTGTGGGGGTTGTCCTGTATTGTAGCGTATCGTGTAGCGAGATGCAGGTGGGGACACCAGTCTTGCTGACATCGAACAGCCGGCTACACACAAAGTGAAGCAGAAGGCGTGGCCCTGATGAGAGGCGGCCCCCCTTGCCAGGCCTCTGGGCTACACTTACAGATCAATGCTACAAGCACCTAAGGTGGTGAGGGTTAGAGTCTGATGAAGGAAGAGCACATCCATGCTGGTGCATGCTAAGCCACTGGGTGGTCATGCGGGCTGGGCGGAGCTAGGGTGGAGGAGGGCGGTGCCCCGGCCTGCCTTGCCCCAGTGCCCCTCCTCCAGACCCTCAACTGACATACCTTCCTGTGCCAGCGTGGCAGTGCTGGTAGTGGCGGCAGGGCTGGTCTGTTGCCGGCCCAGTCCTGGACAGACAGGTGTTCAATTGGGAGGGCAAAAAAAAAAATTAAAACACCCATCGACCGCTGCCATGTCGGCAAAGCCGGGGCAGGCGAGGGGGCAGGACCGCACCCTAAACACGCCTTTCCCACACTCACCTCCATCAGCACCTGACTCACTCATGCAAAAATGGCATCTCGGAAAAGGACTAGTGTAGGCCAGCACCCCCTTTTGGTTGCTGAGCACAGAAACCAAAAGGGCCTAAGAAGTACCTTTCATAGAATCACACCATCAGGAACCAGAAAGTGTGGCTGGGAAGTGTAACTGGAAAGTGTGGCCGTGTTCTGCTCTGAGGGGGCACATAAGCATCAGGCCGGCGCCCCTCACTCACCTGAGAAGTTCCTGGATACCAGCATGGTGGTGAGGATGGCGCCCTGTTACAGAGAGTGAGAGAGAGATTGACAGAAAGGGTCAGGGTAAGACGGGGTAAGGGGAGCACAGGCAGGGATGCAGGATGGGCATTGTGAGAGCAGCAGTGCAAAGTATAGCCCCCCCAGGACCGAATCACGGTCCTGTGAAGCCTCTGGGCACCTGGGGGGACATGACATACCATGTAAATGGTCTGGAGACTTGTAACATATATGGTGGGTGACTTGGGGGCCTGTTAGTTAACTCTCATCGTATGTAAAAAGGGCCTCAGGGGCCCTGGTGGTCAGCTTGTGCTTTATGTCAGGGCCCTAGTGGTTATCTTGCGCTGTACATGTCAAGATGCCCTGGGACCCTTAACATGGGCTGGGGTGGCCCGATGGTGCTTAACTTGTGCTGATGGCTAATGTGCACTCTATACATCAAAGGGCCCTGGGACCCTGCTGGACATCTCTTGCTCTTTATGTGAGACTTCTAATGTTTAGTTGCACTATAAATGTTGCAACTCGCAAACACTAGGGCTCCAAGGCCCCTCCCCCAGCATGATGCCCCAAGGCACTGATCCGGTCCATAATCTGGCCATGAGCACCCCCCTCCATTCAGACATCTCTGCATATTTACTGAGGTCTTTTCCCCAATAGTGACATTTATGGGAATGCATCCATCAATTGCTCAAAAACATCACAGTGAAACATGGCAGAAATCATCAATAATATCTGATGTCACATCCATTACAAAGGTATTCATGTTTCACCAGCAGATACCTGCAGGTAGCTAAGGGATGGGGGCCGGCAGGACGCTGTGAGGGACGGGGCTGGGCAAGCAGGGTGCTCTGAGGATGCCGTGTAGCTCAGTTACACTCACAAGGAAGTCCTGAACCACTTAATGAACCAGGAGCAACTAGTTTCAGCAAAAGTAGCTGAGAGATGTAAGCAGGGGGACAGAGGCACACACAGACAGACAATGAGACACATGCACAGCGAATGTGATTGGTAGGGAGGGCCAGGGTACGAGGCAAAACAATAGGCATCTTGCCCATTTTCATTGAATGAGATGCTTTTCTCAGATGAAGGGCCAGGAGAGAGGCAGACATAAGGCCTCCAAGAGCATAGTACCTTCAGCTTCCTCCGGGCATTGAACTTCCGCAGACATTCCACGGTCTCTTGGCGGTGCATCATGGAGGCCACTGTGGAGCGTTGCTTCAACGCAGAGGAACACAGTATGTTAGAAAGATGGTTAACTAGATTATGGCTGTCCAGGACCCCAAGAAGCAGCATTTCTGAGGGATACTCACACAGACCCATGGGTGCTTCAGGGCTTGGTCGGCAGTGATCCTCTTGGCCGGGTTGATGGTTAGCATCTGGTTGATGAGGTTCTTTGCCTCAGGGGTGACTGTATCCCACTCGGGAGATGGGAACTGATGAGCCAAGAGATAAAGAAGCAAGTGACTTTAGGCAGCCCTTCTAAAATACTCAAGCAGACTTGGAAAATGCTTTTGAGATGCCTCCATGACGGCCTGGTCCAGAGACGCTGTCTTTACCCCAACAACACAGAAAGGGAGCATTTCAGACCTGCAACTGATCAGCTGAGGAGTGCACACAAGCTGGGAAGGACCTGTTACTAGAAAGGGGGTATTAACAAGTACACACACGCATACAGGCAGGCACGCACACACACACACACACACACACACACACACACACACACACACACACACACACACACACACACACTCATATTCAGGCATACATACATACATACATATATGTGACATATTCATGTCTTTGTGGGGACTGCCAATTCATTTCTGTGGGGAAAAACCTTGATCCAACAAAGACAACCTTAACCCTACCCAGCCATAACCCTAGCCATAAGTAATCAAAGAAAACATATTTTTAGTTTTTTTGATTGCAGTCACAGATTAGAGATTATCCTCGTAGGGACTAAAAGGTAAAAAGTTACAGGTTTTTATCATATTGTGGGGAAATCTGGTCCCCACAATGTAATAATAAAAAGATACAGGCAGGCACACCCACACACTCACATACACATAAACACACACACTCACACACTCACACATACACACACACACACACACATACATGCCAAAACAATATGCACACCGCCTGCCAGCTCAGATGGTGACAGACGGCTTCTGCGGGAAAAATTAATCTAATCTGCTCTTTGGCTGGAACATAGTGGGGGGGGGGCGGTGTTACAGAGCACCGTCACCACGGCTTGCCCGCACATCACATCCATTCTGTAGGGGGAAGGGGCAATCCACAGTTCAATTGCAGTAGTGCCAGATATGCTGGGTGGAGGGGCGGTAACACTAGTTAAATTGCATGGTACATTTAATGCAAGAAATTAAACAGAATCAGTACAGTTCTGGCTAATGTTTCCGGGGAATGGAGGGCTGCTGAACACTGACTCAGAGCGGGCTGCCAGGGGGGATGGCGGGACTCCCTGCCCCCAATTAACTGCCATTGGTCTCAAGTTGTCCATTAGCAGTCAAGCCTGCTGTGGACCGAGCTTTGGTCACTCCTCACGTCCTCTACCCGCCATGGGCCAAGCTCTGTCCACACCACACCCCCCTCCAAGCTACAGACTGGAATCTGTCCACACCACACCCCCCTCCAAGCTACAGACTGGGATCTGTCCACACCGTGCCTCTTCTCCATGCAGCAGGCCACACTCTTCACACCTGTGCTCCCCTTAGCACCTTGCTTTCTGGGGATTTTCTTGGGGGGGAAGATGCTTGAAATGAACCTACCTCCATGTCCCTGTGCTCATTAGCTATGCAGGTTCTCGCCACCCTCATCCCCTGACTTAACCTCACGGTATTGCTGAACAGATTCTCCATTTTGGAAGAACTGGAGGAATGCCCATTGCCTACATCTCCTCATGCTCCCTTTGCTGATGACAATCTGCTCCACTCAGCTGATGCCCCAGCGGTTCCATCTTACCCGAGTCAGCACCCAAACACCGCGCCGGCTGGCGCCGCAGCCTTCCCTCCACTGATGGTCAGTGCACAAGTGACTGACCATTCTATGGTGAAGCCAGGAAAATTCTCTCCAACCACATTAATAGCGGGAGATCCAATAATTAGGAACACAGCTATACACCGTTTTCCTGGAGCCACAGTCCCAGTCATTCTACATAAGCTCCCCAAGCTGTTGCACTCACTCCCATCCACTATAAACTGGATCCTAGTCCATGTAGGGTCTAACAACACATCCCATCGGCAGTCTGAGCTGACTAAAAAGGATTTTACTGACCTTTTTAGCGGATTAAAAAAGTTTTGAAAGTCTGTTTTTATCAGCGGTCCCATCCCAACATTAAACCGCGGTGCCAAGTGACTCAACAGGATCCTCAGCCTCAAACCTGGTTCCAGTCCACCTGCAGAGCTCAGAATATAGGTTTTATTGACTATTTGAATCTCTTCTGGAATCGTACCTCCCTCTTTCAGATTGACAACGTTCACCCAAACCGGTTTGGTAGCCAAATGCTAGCGGCTAACATGCAGCACGCTGTTCTGACTGCACCACGAGATTGACTACTTACATTTAGCAATATTTCCAAGAACTCAATAATTCTGGTTATTACTATCAGACTACTCAACAAATTCATGGCATGAATTACAATAATTTCAGATTCATATACACACATAAACCATCAGCTGCTACTTCTTGTAGTTCACCAGGAAAGGAAAAACAGGAGGGGATACCAACCATCCTCTCAGCCTCACTTGGTTTTAAAGACATTACATTTAATGATTACACATCTTTTCAATATCACTCTTATTTTTTAGCAGCCCTCCTATAACTATGTATGACCATTTACAGACCACCCAAAAGATGCACCTCTTTTTTTCTCAGATTTCTCAAAATTAATCCAAATTATTCATGCCAACTATGATGGTTGACTAAGGTCAACCCTTGACAAAGTTGCCCCATTAAACAAAAAGATTTAGTCAATCTGACACCCCCACGGAGAAGTGAAGAAATTAAACAGTTGAAAAGAAAATGTCAAATGGCAGAAAGAATAAATTAACAGTCAATTTCCAAATTTACCATGAACAGCTGGATATTTACAATAAGGCAATTAAACACGCCAGACAAGCACACTTCTCAAAACCACCGGAGCAATCCTGAAATCCTCTTCTGAACCATTGACCACTTAATTATTCTTGTTCTTACCAAGTCTAGCAGTATGTCTACCACATCCAAATGTGAAGATTCTGCAGTCCACTTCAGAAGTAAAATAGACACTATTAGGTTGAATCTAGCATCATATCAGCATAAGAACTTAAAGATCCCAGAAGCTTTGTCTTTACATGAGGAAACACTGGAGAAATCTGTCCTGGATGATGCTGAGATGATTGGCAAAGTCATCTCAACTGAAATCAGCAACCTGCTCTTTAGATTCTATTCCCACATCTGTTCTGAAGACATTTTATGGCTTTTTTACCGAAGATTTGCTTACCATTGTTAATTATTCTCTTCAGATGGGTGTCTTCCCTAATGCCTGTAAAACCGCCAGGGTTAAACCCCTTCTGAAGAGAAACAATTTCTTAATAACTACACACCAGTATCCAATCTGTCATTTTAAGTAAAATTTTAGAGAAGTTTGCTTTTAATCAGTTAAATGATTTTATGAATTCTCAAAGTATTTATGAAAAATACCAATGAGTATTTTTAATAAAATGAGCTGTGGTCTTCCTCAAGGATCAATTTTACGTTCCATACTTTTTAATATCTACATGCTGCCACTTGAGGATGTTATCGGAAGACACGGTATCAGTTTGCGCAGTTATGCCGATGACATACAACTTTACATTGCCATGTCCCATGATGACCCAGGGCCAATAGATGCCCTTTTTAACTGCATTTTAGATATCAAGTCATGGATGGCCAAGAACTTTCTATAGCTCAATCAGAACAAAACAGAGATCTTGGTGATTGGTACTGAAGCTCATAGAGAGAAATTCTTTGTGAAATTACAAGCACTGGCATTCAACCCTTGCAAAAAAACCTGGGCGTCATCTTTGAGACAGATCTGTGCCTCACATTATAAGCATAACTAAGAGTGCATTCTGTCACCTTAAGAACACTGCCAGAGTGCATCCATTTCTTTCTCAAGCCAACACAGAGACACTAGTACATGTTTGACATTACTTGCAGGATTGACAACTATAATGCTTTACTTTATGGTCTCCCTCAGAAGAATATATATCACCTAAAATTACTTCAAAACTCAGCCATACGTATATTAACGAAGACCAGAAAGATAGCACACATCACACCAATTGTAAAGTCTCTGCACTGTCTGCTTCAGAATTGATTTCAAGGTTCTTTTCCTGCTTTACAAAGCTCCTAATGGTCTTGGACCTACCCATTTATCAGATTTGCTTTTATCATATGAGCCCTCTAGAAGTCTCAGGTCTTCAGGTATTGACCTTTTAATTATCCCTAAACGAACAAAAACCCATGATGAAGCATCCTTTTGCTACTATGGTCCACGTCTCTGGAACAGCCTTCCTGAAGACCTGAGGGCATCAGAGAATATTCAGATTTTTAAAAACAGACTCAAGACATACCTCTTTAATCTGGCTTTCATCTCTTTTTATCTCTATTATTTTATTATTATTTATTATGCTATCCCTAATGTTCTATCTCTATTTTTATCCTCCTTTTACATCCCACCATTTAAACTTTTATTTTGTAGTTGCTTATACCCCTCCATTATTTATCTTTATATTTATTTATCTATCACAACTTTATCTTTTCCTTTTTATTACTTTATCTATTTATGTGTTTATTTACATATTTATTTGTAATTGTCTTTCGTCCCATTATTTTACATAGTTTGGGTGAGGGTGGCAGTAGAGGTGGCTTGATATTGTTTTTATTATGTAAAGCACTTTGTGTTGCATGTTGTTTGTAGGAAAAGTGCTATATAAATAAAGTCTGATTGATGACTGATTGATAGACAGACATGACCTCGACGATGACACAGGGTTTGGAATATTAGTGCTCAGAATTAGAATCGTTGCTACAACAAATAATAGTAAATACAAATGTAATGTTTATTAATTGGGTAAAGCTCATTTTACTGGATTTTACTGCATGTGGCAGTGTGCTGTGACACTCCGAAGGAAAGCCCCCAAAGCTAATGCCTCGTCCTCCTCTGCAATGTGCTTGCTGATCTGGTCGGTCAACTTTGAAAAATTATAACCTTCCAAGAGCCATATCCAGACCCTCTGGCACATGCTGATCTGGTCATGCAAGAAGGACACCCCAAAGTCTCAAAGGTAGCTGTTGATGAGACTCTTGATGCCCTTTGCCCTGTAACCGAAGTCTTTAAAAGTCCAACGCATTAGCAAAGCATTACTTTAAAGTAGTGCTGTCAAACGATTAAAAATTCAGAAAAAATCAGATTAATCACAGGGTTGCTGTGGATTAATTTCGATTAATCACGATTAAATATCATTCATTTTTAATCTATAT
>JAODLD010000069.1:19220238-19233848 GCA_026781065.1 Mormyrops boulengeri | reverse complement strand
AGCTACCTTTATTTCAGTGGAACCCATAAAATATCTGTACTTTATATTTCTGCTCCCTGCATGGATTACCTTACATTCATCTACGTTAAATTTCATCTGCCAGGTATCAGTCCAGTCACTAATTAAATCAAGATCCCGTTTTAGCCTCTGTGCTACTACTTTGGTATCTGCTACACCATCCACCTTGTTGTCATCTGCAAATTTAACCAGTTTACTGTATGTACTGGTGTCAATATCATTAATGTAAATTAGGAACAATAGTGGTCTTAAAATTGAACCCTGCGGTACCCCACTATGAACGCCAGCCCACTGTGACATTGTGCCTCTAATAACTACCCGCTTCTTCCTGTCTGTCTAAGGCCAGAGCAGACAGGTATCATGCTCAAGGGGGGTGCTAAATGCAGCAAAAATGCAGGGAAAGGGAGGAGACAGGGCGCAGGGTAAGGTGGGGTGAGTCTCTGTGGCCCTTGGGACCCGCTCCAGGCTGGATCCCCATGGATATGTCTGTCTGCGAGGTGCCTGCCTGCCGGCTGGCAAGGGGGCCTACGTGACTGCTCCATCCACACTCCTTTCCCTCCCTGACCGGTATGGGAACTGATGTGCAGCTGAAGTAGGAAGAACAGTGGAAGGGGGGGGGGGGGGAGTGATAAAGACAGACAGAGATAGTTGCAGTGAGGAAGAGAGAGATGAGGAGTAAGAAAGTGAGAGAGGATGGAGAGGGACAGTAAAAGAGATGAGGAGGACAGAGAGAAGGAGAGATGAAGATAGATGAGGAAAGAAACCAGCGCTGAAGCTCATGAAGAAGGCAGCTTCCGGGCCGGGCACCAAGTCCATGCTCATACCCCACCTCCGACACCCTCACACAGCTCACCCATCACTCTATCCAAATGCTCTGTGCCTCTGCTTCTCCCATCACCAGAGCTCTCAGCCACTTCCCTCTAGTAAATAGCCCTCGCTTGGCATTGGAAAAAGTGCAGCTTCAAACCCAGTGCAGAATAACCACAAAGTAGCTGTAAAGATCTGCATGGCGAAATAACATGCTGCGGACAGAAACCTCCATCTCGTTTAATCACCCCCGTTCCAAAGAGATGCAGTTGCAGAGTACCTGACACTCTTAGTTTTGTCACAGAATCACCACCCAGCAGCAAGGCATGCTAGAACGTCCCACTCACCAATGTTGGGGTGTTTCAGCAGGCGACAGATGCGAGCCTCTCGTTCCAATTTCTGATGATCTGAGGACAGAAACAAACAAAAAGCTTTTTAAGATAAGAAAGCTTTTTTTAAGATAAGACGGAGGGTCCTCATGTATTGATTGTACTCCCACTGGGTGTTCTGGAAATGCCCTGTTACCAGGATGCGCTTTGGCCACACGCTTTTCCAGGCTTCCAGCACACGTCTCTCACTTGCCTGAGGCGTGACCCCAGAAAGACGTGACACGGCTCTCAGGCCATGTATGTGTGCTGTACATGTGGTCCTATATTTATATTACATTATGGGGATCAAATGTCCCCCACAATGTGATAAAAGCCTGTTATTTTGACTTTGTGGAAACATTTTTTTGGTCACCATGGGCCATCACAGAGGCATTGACGTGGCTCGCTGAGGGCCAGATTGCCATGGTGACACGTGGGGCTCAAACCCAAACCAACATGCACTGGGCACATTCTCCCCTGCAGAGGAAGAGCCACACTCACGGCGAGCTGGCGGCCGGCAGGATGCACAGAGCCCAGCAGGCTGTTAAAGTGTAATCACAGCAAAGGGGACAGACGGGGTTTACAGCTGGGAATGCTGGGGAACTGTGGACCTTCTCCTGAAACATGAGTCAGGGACGCATGCATTGGGATACAGAGAGACACAGAGACACACATGGGGACACAGAGAGGGACATCTGGGGACACAGTGGCATAGAAAGGCATACATGAGGACACAGAGAGGTACAGACAGGGCACCTACACGAAAGCTCTCTGCCATCTGGTCAGAATGGGTTGAGAAAAGTGAACTCTGTAGTGACCCCCCCCCCCCCCAGTGCTGCATGCCAAATGGCTGACACACTAAACACACTAACTATAGCTGCTGGTACTGTTGTACGTGTCATTTTTATCTACTATGCTTGTCCATTAATGGGTCAACGCATGTTCTGACCACCCATGCACTTTGCCTTTCTTCCCACATGTCTGGATGGTACGCAGGGTGGGCACCATCTGAACTGGAGTCCTAGTTCAGTCCCATGGAAGGATGACACTGTGATGCGACCGACAAACTACGACATTGTGGGTGCTGGCTTAAATCTGCACCCTGCCCAGGCTGGTGTAGAGAATTAACTGATTGATGGACATTGGCTTGACTTAATTACAGTCTACACCTTGCTTTAAGAAAGCATCCCCAATCTTTTCCTTTTCCTATAATGTGAGTATGCCCAGGGGGGTTGGGCAGCCAGGTGACCTGGGACACCCAGAGGCTTTTTTTCTCCCTGCTTGGGAGCTTTTGGTTACTCTCCACTGTTGTCATCTGGCTTTCTTTTATTTTTTTGTTTTTCCATTTCTCTGTTTTGTATTGTTCTCTCTTTATACCATTCCACTTTTCCTAACATACCCATGTAAAGCACCTTGGGGCAACTCTGTTGTGAAAGGCGCTATATAAAAATAAACTGAATTGAATTGATGCTGTCAGCCAGTCAGATAAACGACAGAGAGCCCAAAAAGCAAAACAGCACTGGGGGCAGTCACACTGCCGTGGGGTTTATCATCCAGCAGGGAGGGACAGAGACGTCAGCACCGCATGAAAGAAATGTATACCACATACACAGGGTAGGGGAACATGGAACAAGGAAAGGGGGGATACAGTAAGCCATCAAGAGCTGGGGGGGCATGGGCGACATACGGCAGTTGTGAGCACGGGGGGGGAGACTGCATCGCACAAGAACACGGTGTGCCTTTCTGATCCCCCCCAGTCTGGGATTTGGGTGCTGGGTGTGCAGGGCAGGCCTTCTGCATAGACTCTCACTGGATCTGCAGAGCCACTTATGTGGCTCATTTCCCAAGCCACCCTCTAGAGAAACCATCCTCTCCCTGAGAGAGCCAAAAAGCTTTCTGTGCTCTCTCTCTCACCTGGGATGAACGTCTCGTGCTTCATGGTACCCGCAGGTAACCGTGTGTCACTGGGGGCGGGCTGGAGAGTGACAGTGCCCCCAGCCCCACCCCCCACCAGTCAGGCTGCAGCTAAATAATCAAAGCCGCTCCTGCCTGCCGTGTGCGTGTACTCAAGCACTGACATTTTGAGGTTCGCTTTCAGACCGTCTCCCCTAGCAGCCCGACCTCTCCTTTGCTGCCTCTCTGCTCCCTGTCAGGCCATTGAAGGAAATTTCAGGATTTCTTCAGAAACTACATTGTTGAATTTAAGGACCATTTTGAAAGCAAACTTTCGACCTTAGACATTGTGGGAGCGCCAGCAGTAAGGAGGAGGTGCAGAAGTGAAGCGCCAGCAGTAAGGAGGAGGTGCAGAACCAGAGGCTGGAGAAGTCTTTACAAACACATTTGAAGAGAGAGACCCACACTCAGCAAGCTAGTGATGGGCTGACAAAATCTCAGGGCTGCCCTCCGGGCTGACAGATGCCACCCTCCAAGCTCACAGACACGGCACTCTGCACTCACTGAGGCAGCAGGAATACCAGAGAGCCAAAAAAACTCAAGACCCAAAACAACAAGTAACACAGAACACACACCTGACATTTCTACGAGCCTGCATGACCGTGACTGCTCAACGCTGTAATTACACCACAGCCATAGTGACACTTGACTATGTGCTTGTGCATAAATTTGTTGGTGTGTGAGTCTCACACTCCAGTGTTTGTCAACTACACACCTCAGGCTCTGCTTCCCAGAAATGAGGTAGCACCATTATTTACCACATTATTTATTCAGCTGTATCAGTCTGTCATCTGCACATGATTGCAGGGCATAGTGGCAGCCTGCCCACAGTGTCGCTGGTCTCACCCACCCCTGCCTCAGAGCTGACACCATTGGCTCAGAGAGCGGGGCATGTTGCCACTCAGTCAGTCATGTGTCGCAGAGGCTGTTAACAGAAAAAAAGGCCAATCAGGAATGGGGAGCCATATGGTGCTGACACGATCCAAGCAGGCCGTGCCAAGACCCAGAGAAAACCACACTTGGCGTGGAGGGTTTCAGCACTGCCTTATCACTGCAGTGATACATGGTTACGGAGACCGGAACTGTAGTCAAGCAGCAGGCTACTGGCCCCCACAGGGAAGCATTGCCTGAAGAAGGACACCTGTACCCTGGGGCAGGAGGGTGCCCCGAAGCGGGGAAGGAGTGACAATGGAAAGAAGCATGAAATGCGCAGGCCCTACATTATTTAACAGTGACAGTCTAAGTGCAAGGCAGCCTCATGCTGACTGATACATGCACAGGAGAGTGCAGTCGCCTGGAGACAAGAACCAGCATGAGGAGGATCTAAGCCTCGCTTCCATCAACACGGTGCTTGGAGCCAGTGTCGGGCTTTTTCCCATCTGAAACTGGTTCCACACATTTCCACCACAAAAAACTGGCCCTGGGCCAGAGAAAATGCCTCGAACAAAGCACCACAGAAAAGCTGAATTTGGAACCATAACATCATAAAATGTGAGACAGGCTATCACATCCAAATCTTGCACATATCAGGCAAATTCAATTGATAACTGATATGGTTTTGTCTAGTATCACTGGTGCCGGCAGTGAAAGAACATGCTACCTAGTGAAATAACCTTACAAATTTTAGACCATTTTTTTTATTCTGTGGAACACAAAAAAATTGATCTCATAGCCAGATGTAATAATCAATTATAAAAATGTCACAGGTTGAATAAATAACATACTGTGGTGCTGAAGTGGCAAAGAGATCGCGGTGCCGGACAGCAAAGTTCAACTTTTTGCAGACTCTTTTACTGTGCAATCCTTAAAAGGATGGTGATACACCAGCAAGTGAGAATAAATTCACTTACACACACGTAGTAGGGAGAATTACAGCCTTCAAGAAGAGACAGAGCACAAGTCATACTCGGAAAACCGAGACTTAAAGGCAAATTTTTTTTGGTTCAGCAGCTTATAAAAACCCCATAACAGATCAAAAAAAAAAAACTGAATTCATATGAACCTTTATGTTACTCTCACTTCTGACTACGTAACATTTCCATTCTGTTCTTTTTTGTAACCAGTGGAAATGTGTGAGCACGGGGGGGGGGCAAGGGGCTACTGCAAGAACAAAGTGTGCCTCTCTGATCGCCCCCCGGCTGGGAATTGGGTGCTGGGTGTGCAGGGTAGGCATTCTGCTTACACTCCGACTGGATCTGCAGAGCCACACACATCCACTTAGACAGGCACGTTTCCCCACCCACCCTCTGTTGCCTTGTTTCTACCCACACAAACTACTGCTGGGCTGGTTCTCACTTGATGCCTTTTGAGAACCTGCCCACATTTCCAGCGATTTCAAAACAGTATGGTGAGAGTAAAGTAAAGGCTCATATGTATCACATTTTTTGGATTTACATATTTTGATCTGTTTCAGATTTTAAGTTTTTATAAGGTACCGACTGAGAAAAAAAAAACGGTTTTTAAGAGTATGATCCGCTTTATTGCCTGTATCCACTATTGTCTCCTTAAAGACTCCCAGTTTGTGTGTGTGAGTGAGTTATTCTCACTCTATGCTAAAAATGTAACTTTGCTATCCGGCTCATGATCTTTTCGCCTCTGGAACGCCCCAATATTTTATTTATTCGACATGCAATGTTTGTAATTATTAAATTTGGCTAGCAGATTGATCTTTCGTGTTCCACAGAATAAAAAACGATCTAAGATTTGAAAGTTATTCCACTAATAAGCCAGCATGTTATTTCAGCACCTGTGATATTAGACAAAATTATAGTGGTTATGCGCTGAATTTTCCAGACATACAGAAGGTTTGGACATGACGGGTCATGCCACTTTCATTGATGTTACATTCCAAATTCGGGGACCAGCTTTTTTGTGGTGCTGTGTTGGAGCCATTTTTGCTGGCCCAGGGCCATTTTTTTTGCAGTGGAAACACACTGAACTAGTTCTGGATTGGGAAAAAATCCAGCACTGGTTCTGGCACCATGTTCGTGAGAACGAGGCACGTATGTGTCTCTCAAAAGGCAGTAAGGAAGAACCAGCCCAGCACTGACACCAGCATTGGCTCTGTGTTGGTGGAAATTAGGTACTAATGTACCTGAGCACTGGTCACAGCCAGACTCGCACACCACCTCCAGGATACGCTTCCAAGATACTGTGACTCTGCACACATGTATCCCTGCACACCTATGGCCTATATTTTCTAGTGCACATATTCTGTGAATCTATCTGAAGATCTCCCTGACTGTCTTGTTGATGAGCCCCTCTGAGAGTGCATGCAAGATCCTACATATAACAGCCCCAAATTCCTTGTGAATTACTGGCTAATGTGCTTGGGGAGTAGAAATGATCCTGATGACAAAAAAGAATGCAGTGGACAGGGCAGTTTGGTGTGTGAGCACTGTGTGGATGCGGAGTTCACATGAAACAGGCTTTGTGTTTCACTGAACACTCAGGGATGCCTGATCAACAGTTCTAAAACTTAAGATGGTTTCAGGATGTAGTGCTAAGAAGAAACTCAATGAGAGAGGTCTGTGAAGGCTGGTGTGGCTTGTGGAAAAAACAGTATGCATAACATCTAAAGAGATTTGGGCTGACCTGGAGCAATCTGGAGTGGTGGTTTCTGCCCATACAATACTCTGCACACTAAATCAAACAGGACTCCACAAGCAAAGGCCAAGGATGACACAACTACTGAGAGAATGGCACAAAAATGCAAAACTTGTGTTTAAAACATGAATATCTGGAATGAACCAGTGACTGCTGTGAAAGGGCAACTGACATCCAGGGTAAGACCAGGTGATGGCCTGGAGAGACTGCTGACAGGAGGGAACAGACCCCACTGGGGCTGGCATGGGCTAGCAACTCATGCCAGCAGGATCCAGGGGTAGTTAGTGTTCCTGGATGCACCCACCTTTTCTATGAAAACTTCAAAATGAAGAATACCCCATGACCTGGCGAAAGCAGTGGTGCAAGATGACTCACAGATGGACCACACAGGAACAGACCAAGGAAAGAGAAGGACAATGAACCAGATGTCTAGCACTGCAACTGACGGATCATTAGCACTGGCAGAACAAAAGCTGAAGAGATGCATCTGTGGCTGGTCAAAGGTAACATCACAGAAGGGTCTTACGATCCATCAAGGCAAAATGAAGGGCATTAGTGATCTCAACAAGGGGCCTCGCATTAACCAGTACCTCAAAAGAAGTAGGTCAAATCAGTAGAGTGAAGCCCGGTGGTAAGAGAACTCGCACAGTCTTCAGGGTATCAGCACCCCGAACAAACTCAACGTAGCACAGACCTATCGGCGGGCTCCAGCTCGGAGGCCAATCAGTCACGGGTAGCAACAGAGAGGAAGATGGAAGGGGAAAAAAACTAAAATCTTGTGCCCCAAATTCTGCCAGAAGAGAGAGTAGGAGACCATCGAAACAGACCTTGTCCACTAGACGGACAGAAAGGAACTGTGGAAAGAAAACTGGAGGTAATGGGAACCATAATTTATAACTATGGCAGAGAGATTTGGAGCGAAAAGGGATCACACAGAGAATGCAGAAAAGGTTTACAACCCAGCCCAAATCCAGGAGGCAGTGGGAAATCGATAAGCTAGTGAAGGAAAGAAGACAACTGAGAAAATGGTGGAGGAAGGCCACAGAGACAGAAAAGGAAGTTGAAGTAAACCAGCACTTGACAAAGCTACAAAGAGCGGAATACCTGAGACAACAACATAAGAGGAAAATAATGGGCAAGGACCTGCTTCAACAGGGATCCGTACAATGTTAAAAGCCTCTTTGGCACGGAGAAAGGTGGAAGCCTCAAAATATCCATACAAATACTGGAGGAACACCTGAGGAAGACCTACACTGACAACTGCAGGCATGAAGTGAGGTGGAGCGTATCATATAACAGGCAAGATTGGCTTCAGCTCCTGGGCCCAACATTTGGTATTAAATACAGGCTCTATAAGAACTTCCCTGGAGTCCCGAAATACCTCTGGAAGATGATGAAGGTGGTTTGGCAGAAAGGACCTATACCAAAGGCATAGTGAAGAGCGGGAGGCATCCTGATCCCAAAAGAGAAAAACTCATCATCCATCAGCCAGTTCCGGCAAATCAACCACCTGAATGTAGACGGAAAGATCTTCTTTAGTCTGCTAGCCCGAAGGCTCTCAATATTCCTGGAAAGAAACAACTTTGTTGACATATCAATCCAGAAAGCTGGAATATGTGGCTTTGCAGGATGTCTGGAGCATGCTAACATCATCTGGCACCGGATACAAATGGCCAAGAAGGAAAGAAGAGATTTCTTAGATCTTGCCAATGCCTTTGGATCAGTTCCTCATGACATCCTGTGGACAGCATTTAGGTTCTTCCATGGTCCAAAGAACATGACAAACTTAGTCCAGACCTATTTTTCCAGGATCACCGGTTCTGTGTCATAACACAGAACAACACTACTACCTGGCAGCATCTAGAGGTAGGCATTATGGTGGGCTGCACCATTTCTCCTCTGGCATTCACCATTGCAATGGAGCTCATCATCTGTGTGTCTGGATGGGCAGTGGGAGGTGAGTGGTTCAGGGATGGGCTACGTCTTCCACCAAACAGGGCATACATGGATGACATGACTACCATACCAACGACAAAGCTGTGCACGAGATGCCTGCTACAGAAACTCCAGGAAAACATCAAAGCACGAATGGAAATCAAACCAAGGAAAGCCTGAAATCCATATTTCAATTTTCGAAGGCTAACTCACAGATTAACGGTTCCATATCAATAATGAACCAATTCCAACAATCCTGGAGAAGCCTATCAAGAGCCTCGGAAGGTGGTATAATGCAGACCTCAAAGACACCGAGCAAATGGAACAACTCAGGCAGGATACAGTCAACGGCCTGAAGCAATTTAACAACACAGCTTTACCAAGGAAGTTGAAGCTGTGGTGCTTTCAGTTCGGGTTGTTACCCCAACTCACGTGGCCAATAACCATGTATGAGGTCACACTTTTGCAAGCCAAGCAACTGGAGGGACTGGTGAACTCACACTTGAGGAAATGGCTTAGACTACCAAGTGCCTCAGCGGCATCGGAATCTATGGCAACAGAGCCCTCTCATCACCAACCTCTAGCCCAGTGAACGAATTCAAATGTGCTAAGGCAAGGCTGGACATGTCCCTTACAGAATCACGGAACCTGGTTTGTAAGAGGAGTCACTCCTACCCTAGCAACAGAGAAGAAGTGGACTCCAACTGCAGCCGTACTGGATGCTAAATCTGCCCTCCGGCACCGATATTTAGTAGGCTATGTCCAACAAGGCAGACAAGGCTTTAGCCTGGGAACAAAAACACCTACCTGGCAGAAGGCAACCCCAAATGAATGCTGGACCATGCTAATAGAGGAGGTGAGCCGACAGGAAGAAGCAGCCAGGTGGCCCAAAGCTGTAGATCAGGTAAGACATGGCTGCTGGACGAGGTGGGAGGGAGTCGAGAAGAGGAAACTCATGGAACTAGCTGTGGAGCATGGAGTCGAATAGGCTGAGTTTTATCATCAAGGCCACATATGGTGTCCTGCCCTCTCCCACAAACTTAAATCTCTGGCTGAGAGAGGATCTGACTCGTCCTCTGTGTACAGCTCTAGCAACCTTCAAGCACATCATAGTCGGATGCAAGACCAGCCTAACACAAGGCAGATATACTTGGCGACACAAGTGTTACAGTGCTTAGCAGCTGAAGTAGAGAGCGAGTGAGTAACGATCAATGCCATACCTCTCAAGAAGCAGGCAGTATCCCAACAACCTCCATCCTTCATCCAAGAATGGGAAAAACCAAAGACTGACCCCTCACATGCTGAGTCAGGATGACTGAATGTGGCAGGGGACTGGGAAATGTTAGTGGACCTAGAGACTCATTTTCCCATCAGAGATTGCAGCAACCACCTTGTGACCAGTCGTGGTCCTCTGGTCCAACTCCTGCCAATATGCCTACGTCATTGAACAGTCCCATGGGAGGATGCGGCTGATGAAGCTCATGAACATAAGAAGCTGCATTACACCAACCAAGCAGCTGAAGCAGAGGACAGAGGACGGAATGTGAAAATACGCCCGGTTGAAGTGGGGTGCAGGAGTTTTGTAGCCAGTTCCACAGCAAAGTTCCTCAGGGAAGTAGGTGTCAGAGGGCAAGCCTATAGGAAATTAATCAAAGAGCCGGCCAATACCGCTGAGAGGATCAGCCACTGGCTGTGGCCGAAAAAGGAAAGATGCTGCTTACACTGCCAAGGCAACCAGCTGGACATGAGACACACACCCAGGTCTGATCAGCCTGTGGTGGGCCTGCCTCAGTGGAGGGTGTCTTATGATAAATGGCTGAAACACCTAATGATGCTGAGGTACACAACTGATGATGTGTCCTCGTGGTGGCAATATCACTTAGTGGCTGTCTCCAAACAACTCCCCCCCCAAAGACAATTGTGGTGCAGAAACATCCAGTCCTTCTTTTAAAACATGCAAAAAATTTCTTAGATAAGCCACAGTCTATTTGGAGAATGTTCTATACGCAGATTAAACCAAAGTGGAGCTCTTTGAAAATGCAGTGCAGCAGTTTGTTTATGCATAACGTAATGAAGGCCATAAGGAAGATGACCAAGAAATGTTTAGAAGCTGTCACTGTTGCTGAAGGTTCTGCAACAAAATATTAGTGAAGGGTGCCAATAATTTTGTCTAAGATACATTTTATGTCTATATTTTTTGTATTTCACTATATGGCAGCTTTTTTGTTGTTCTGTTGTTGTTTCCAATTTTGGAAATTCTATTCAGTATTCAGATTATACAAAATTGGTTAATTTGCATTTATTTATGAAGATATTCTACATTCTGTACTTACAATTGATTGGAGCCAATAATTCTGACGAGGATTGTACGTGTACCCTCACGTACGGCCCCAGAGGCCCATACGCATATCCCCCGGCAGACCCTCAAGCAGCCCTGCGCTCACACTCTCACACAGACCCTCAAGCATCCTTGCATGCACACTCTTGTGCAGACCCTCACTCACACCCACACACAGAGCTGCATGTTCCATGAAGCTCAGTGACACGGTAGCAAAGGGACCTTGAGTGACCCACAGTGGCTCGCTGCTTGTGCACAATCTTCTCAACCAGACGATCCTCGGCAGGCATCCAGGAGGCAGCATGAGGATACAGGACATTGAAGCATTGTGACTAGGACTTGCCAACAGATGGTATTCATGCCTGGGGAGGCCATTACATCACCAATGGGCCTGGATCAACCCGGGCGAAGCTACAGCCTGCATTCCTGTAGCACTGACCACCTAAATTCCTCATAAATTATGTTTTATACCATCCCTTATGGGAGTCCCCCTCCACTCTTATTACCAGAATGCCATGGAGGTAGGGGCCAGAAGTAGTCCAAAAAAACTGCTTCATAAGAAAATTAGGTAACGCTTTACATTAAGTGCACCTTCATAATGCATTGATTATGCATTCATAGAACATTCATAAGCAGCATGCAAGTACACCTTAACATCCAAACATCCCTTAACAGCTGCAATAACAATTACATGCTCATACAATTATAATGTTTGTTACAATTATATAATGTTTGTTATTAAGGTATATTACAGCTGTTAAGGGATGTTAGGATGTTATGGTATACATACATTATGTTTATGAATGTTTTATGAATACTTAATGAATACATTATGAAGGTGCCCTGAATGTTTTATGAATGCAATATAAAAGCATTATGAAGGTGCAATTAATGTATAGTGTTACCGAAAATTAAAAGTAGAGTATAACAAAACCAGCTCTAGCACTCAAGCCAACAAACACACGGACAACAGGGGCATGCTTCAGGTTCCCAGCATGCCACACGTCACCCGTGACATTCTCCTGGGTAATCATGGCCCATGGCAATGACACTGGCTGAATACCAACGCCGCCCCACAAGTTATTTTGTACCTTAGCCTCATCAACACACCTGAGAGATCAGCGAGATCTCTGCCATGCAATTGGGGATCAAGCAAGCTGCCCCACCTCTTAAACTGGATTGGTTTAGCAGTTGAGCTGGCAGCCCTGAAACCACAAGTCCCCAAAGGAGCGCTGAACTGATCCTCAAGATATTTAGCAAGAGGTCTTTTCAAAAGACATGAACATGTTTTTTAAGAAGACAATATAAAATTGTAAGATTATGTCAGAGCTATGTACATTCTCAAGCTCCTCAGTCATGCAGACTGGCCAATAGGTTAGGGGAAAGGGCAAGGTTAAAAGGCAAGGGTGTGTCAGCTGGAGTTACTGCCGGGGGGAACTGGAGGCTGCTTTTAGCACTGCACTTTGGGGGAGGGGGGGTCACTAAGACCTGCTGTACGTGGGAGAGGCATGGAGAGCCAAACAGCCACGCCCTCACATACATTATCACACACACTGTCACTAGGGCTGTCACTTTCGATTATATTAATGCTTGAGTAATCTACCAATCTGACGATTCATCGAGTACCCATTTATATATAATATAATATAATATAATATATACATTGCAATTGGCACAAGGCAGGAAACAATCACACATTGCAGGGAATACACAGTCAATTTAGGCACTTCAATTCACTTAAGTTTAATGTTTTTGGACAGTATAAGGAAATCGACAGATCTGCTGAAAAAGCACCCACACACAGGGTGAACATGCAAACTCCACACACACAAGTGCCACTTTACTGCTAGGCTTGTACGATGTGTGATGTTAATATCAACATGGAATTTGGCACGTGTCAATTGCAAGGACCATGATAGTCTACTGGGTTCAAACTATCAATAAATTGCGCTAAAACATTTACTTAGTCATAGGAAACCAAAGCTTTGCAATTTTAATGATGGTACCTTTTCAGCATTATCTAGTATAAGTTTAAAAAAATCAGTCTAAAGTTTACTGCTGCTATTTTGCATGAGCACTGCATGCAATCTCCGAGAAAATCATATAATTTTCATCCTTGCTGTTGGACTGTTTTTTAGACCGTGTGGCGCGTTTATGACTAATTAAACAAAAAATGAGTGAAGAGGAGAAAAGGAAACAAGAACTGGTCATGAAGAGGCATTCGTATTCCGCTGTATGGAAATGTTTTGTATTCCATAGGGACAATATCGAACAAAAGCAAGGGACTAGTCAACCACTGCTTTGTGTCTTTTGGCACAACTCACTGCAACACCAATAACTTATTTGACAGACTCTGGTGGTAGATAAGTTCTACATTTGGCTATATGGTTAATTTTCAACTCCTAGATATCGCAATGTGATCTTTTTCTAGTCTCGTTCAGCCCTACTCAAAACACGCAATACGTTGACGAAAAAATTTATGTTGATTGGGTTTTATGTATCGTTTTATGTAAAATGATGTGGCTAAGCGACGGGGTAACCTCCGTTTTAGCAGCAATTGTTTTGACATACAGGAATCACAATAA
>JAODLD010000069.1:19195975-19208147 GCA_026781065.1 Mormyrops boulengeri | reverse complement strand
TTTTCAATTTTAAGGCCCTTGCTATCCTGCAAATTAGTGATTTCCGCTTTTAGAGTTCTTTTGGAGTTAAAATATTGTATTTTTGGTTAGAATCGCGATCCACAAAATAGATTATGATTATTTGGTTCGTTAACAAGCCAACCAAATGGGAAAGTACATGATAATGTTAATTGACCATTAGGCAACAATTCTATCCTTGCAAGAAACACTACCGGAAACATAATACTAAAGTTAATTACTAAGGTATGTAAAATATTGAACAAATACAATAAACTGACCCGTTATAGCAGAAGTACCTTTTATTTATTTTTCAACACTAAAGTTTCAAAAGCAAATGAACATTTATGACTTTGGTCAGTAACTGTGGACTTCTGAACTGTTTCAACAAATACAAATAATAATTAGATCTATCACAAATACATAAATCGATTAAACTTGACTGATTTTTTTGAAGCATTGATTAAAATTTGCCTTCTGGATTACTCAGCAATACGGCAGAAAGAGGACGGCAAATAGCGGAGATGGGTCCAAATAAAGAGTGAAGCATCAGTTGTGCACTTCACATTAAAAGTAAAAGAAAACTTTCAGGATTGAGGGGCTCACCCAATAATGCGAGGTAGCCAAAGATAACTATAAGCTATGTGCCCTTCAGCGTACTGGTGTGGTCTATCCTGTCTTTTCATTACTTTGTTTTAAGTCATGTTGCTTAATTGACTTACTACAATTCCTGAATCTCATGATAATCGCCTTTAAAATTAAGGCTCAGTCTGTTGCTTAGCCACATCATCTTACATAATACATAATATTATTTATGTAATAAACGTGAGGTGTAGCAATCTTCTGTGAACCTATTGTGTGTATTAAGTATTGGTAGAAAAGGTACACATCATAACACTTTTAATTTTGTGATTAATATTTCAATATTAAAACAAAAAACAAAAAAAAAAGAGCTGAAAATGTACCCAAAATAAACTACACAAATAGAATTCATCTACCAATAGTCTATTAAATAAGTTGGTGGTGTTGCATGAGTTGTGCCAAGTCACAAATCGATGTCGGCAAATCACTTGCTTTTGCTTAATACCGTCTCTATGCAATCCAAAATATTTGCAAAAAATAAAAGGAAAAATAATGTCCTTTGGTGACCAGTTATTCTTCAATGTTGTGAAAATTTCTCACAAATATGCCACACTGCCTAGGGTAAGTCAACAAGCAGGGATGAGAATGAATATGATTGTCACAGATTGCTCATGCAAATAGAGTGGCAGTAAATATTAGAGCAAGTTTCTTAAAAATATACTAGATCAGAGCTTCTCAACGTTTCTGCATCACGACCCAGTTTTTACCATGCCAGCTCGGTTGTGAACCCATATCAAGTATAGGTTAAAATTAATGCTATGACCAAGCACGCAGTGCACTCTGCAATTTACACCTATCAATGTATATCGCACATCTGATTGGATGTGCCAGTGAATTTTAAATTAAGCATCTGTGGTTTGGCTTCTTGGTTTGATTGAGTTTTCACTAAGTTTGTGCCAAGCAGTTGCAGACCCAAGACCAGTTCACATAAGTTAATTCTAGGATTGGGGCTAGGAAATCCAGGCTTACTGGTTTTAAAATGGTTACATTTCCAACTCTGCCTCACAATCCTTTCAGAACCTGCCACGATCCAAATCTGGGTGGCCAATCTGAGTCGCGACCCCTGGGTCGAGAATCACTGTACTAGATACAGTTGAAAAGGAACCGTCATTAAAACTGTAGAGCTGGCTGGGTTTGTTTCTTATCATTATTTTAGCAAAATTTGTTGATGTTCTCAACCCAGCTGACTATCGCAGTTCTTGCGAAGTGACAATTGTATGTGCATAACATGCAACATTGATATTAAGGCCTAGTAGTGAGAGAGGCATGGAGGCGTAGTGGGTAGCACCTTTGCTGCACACAGTTGCTTTGTGTGTGTGGAGTTCATATGTTCACCCTGTGTTTGCATGGGTTTACAAAGTTTCTTCCCACAGTCCAGAAACATGCAACTTAAGTTATATAAATTTCCTGAAGATGTGAGTGTGTGTGCGCATGCGGGTTGGGATGGGTTGTTGCCCCATAATGGGTTATTCCCTGCCTCGTGCCAATAGCTTCCGGGATAGGCTCCAGACCCCCGCGACCCTGAATAGGACAATGGAGTATAGAAAATGAATGGATGGATGGATGGATGGATGGATGGATGGATGGAGATATATACACACACACGGTCATGTGAAAAAGAATTTGAAGGTTTGAAGACATAATAAAAAAATCATCTGGTCTTTAGCAGGTCTCAGAATTACATAAATATAAACCTCAGATGAACAATTAAACAGGTGTATTATACAGTGTCTTTATTTGCTTGTTTGACAAAAACTAAGCAAAAATACAAAAGAGTGTGTGGAAAAAACTAAGTACACCCTTACTGCTTCCATAGGAATTAAAAGGATAAGTAGCAGCCAGGTACTGGTAATCAAATACTCTTGATTAAGTGACCATCAGCAAGCGTGACCACCTCTATAAAAGCAGAAGTTTTGGCAGTTTACTGGTCTGGAGTAGTCAGGTGTGTATTAACACAATGCCGAGGAGGACGGATCAACAATGATCTTAGAGAAGCAACTGTTGCTGCCCATCAGTCTGGAAAGGGTTATAAGGCCACTTCCAAACAATCTGAAGTCAAGCGTTCTACAGTGAGAAAGATTATTCACAAGTGGAAAACATAAAAGACAGTTACCAGATGTCCCAGCAAATTCACCCCACAGTCAGACCGCGTAATGCTCAGCGAAATTGCAAAAAAAACCAAGAACTACATCACAGACTCTACAGGCTTCTGGAACAATGTCCGTTGGACAGACGAAACAAAAGTGGAGATATAATAGCCATAATAATGCACAGTGCCATGTTTGGTGAAAATCAAATGGCTTATCAAGCACAAACAACTGCCAAGCATGGTGGTGGAGGGGTCATGATTTGGCACCTTGCAGTCAATTCAATCAATTCATTTTTACTGCCATTAACACAACGGGCAGGGACACGTGTAAATGAAGGGTGTCGCGGAAACACCACGACATGCAAATATGCGAGACACAGGGGGACAGGGAAGGTGGAAGGAAAGGAATACGCGTAATATACATAACACATATAATATACATAAATTAGACATACATTACATATAAATACAGTCATTGACTCGACCATGAACTCCTCTGTATTCCAAAGTATTGTAGAGTCAAATGTGAGTCCATCTGTCCTACAGCTAAAGCTTGGCTGAAACTGGGTCATGCAACAGGAAAATGATCCCAAGTACACCAGCAAATCTACAACAGAATGGCTGAAAAAGAAAAGAATCAAGGTGTTGCAATGGCCCAGTCAAAGTCTAGAGCTCAGCCAGAATGAAACACTTTGGCGGGACCATGAGAGAGCTGTGGATAAACTGATCCCCACAAACCTCAATGAACTGAAGCCACATTGTAAAGAGAAGTAGGCCAAAATTCCTCCACAATGATATGAGAGACTGAAAGTCATACAGAAAATGAAGCAATCAAGTTAATGGCATTAAAGGTGATTCTACAAGCTATTGAATCATGGGGTGTAATTAGTTTTTCACACATGGCTTCTCCATTTTGGCTTCATTTTTATTAAATAAATAATGACACAGTGGAATCTGTTATGTGTTGTTTTACACCTGCGGTTATTTAAATAATTTTAGAACCTGCTAAGGATCAGATGACCTTTTTATTATGTCCTGATACACAAAACTATAGAACTGAAAGAGGGTGTACTTTCTTTTACACATGGCTGTATAATCGTCAAATTAATCAATAGATTACTTGATTATTAATATAATATAATAAACAGTGACAACACCAATAATAGGTAAATAAAATTGCTTGTGGTGCCACTTGCACGAACGGTATCTTTGCAAAGTTTACAAATTACAGTAGATTGGGTCCATGTCCAATTTTGCAAATCCAACCCATTTCCACACAGCCAAAGCAGAACCTTTTTTGGAACCAATTCTTCCTGCACTCTCTGTTTATTCGACAGCAAAGCCAGCCGTGTGTTTACTGCGTGACATGAGTGCAATATTTTTAATGGTCTGATGGCATGTATATATTTTTTTGTAGATTAACTAATGGTTAGAAAATCTCAAATTGTTTTTTTAGTTCAAGATCTAGTTCCTAAGTTGGTATCCACTGAAACAGATAATTGACAAAGTAGTGAGATATACAAACAGCACTCAGATGTTAAGCTAAAATTGCTTTGTTTTACATTGATCTGTTCTTGTTGTACTACTGTTGCAGCCTTTGAACATGCAGGCATCATGTGATTGGTGCCTACCGGCTAATTCTGTATTCATAATTACAGTGTTAAGTAGTGCACTTGTAAACGGGCATTCATTGGAAGCTCAGCTTAACCGTACTTATGCCTAGGTGACTCCTTAACTGCATCTATGTTTGCAATGTGATCTTTGCCTCACTTGAAGATCGCATTGGCCAAAAAATAAAAAGTAAAAGTAAATGTCAATGCACCATTGTATCACAATTCTCACCTTAAATCTAAAATGCTTACCATGGATACAATTGCAACTGGTCATGATTTACTGTCATATCACCCACCACTACCTGAAAGTAACTCACAATTACTCGCTGAACAGCACAGAATGTAAACTGGCAAGTTCTTGTTGGGATTTAGCCCCCCCCCCCCAATCCCCAGCAACACCATTAAACAACATGCCACACTTGGCAGTGCTGCAACCTGAAATTCCTCCATAATTGCATGGCCTCACACAGGCACAGAGCTAAACCAGCAAGTCAATACATTAGCATGTTCGCTAATAAGCCAAATGTCCTCCTAATGGAAACGGCATCAAAAAAAGCAAGCCTCATTAATCTCTACGCTTGCGTCACACCAAATCACAGCAGATAAAATTCCCAGCTTGAGCCGAACAGAAAAGGCGCAGCAGTGTCCACTTTCCACACACAGATCCTTTTGCTTTTGAGGGCCCTCCTTCACTTATTCCATGCTGCCGCATTCTGACACTGACCCTTAATGGCATCCACTGCACCCCCCCCCCTTTCCCACTCCTTCAGGTAACTCCAGCAGGGTGGGGCCAGGGGCATTCTGCAGGCAGCCACCGATTTAGGTGAATGTTTAGTGGATGGGGTAACGGGACTCCACCAGACAGGGTCCTGAAACCTGGCTTTTAATTATTAGCCTATTCACAAGCGAGAAGCTCAGCAGGCTTTGTCAGAAATGCCCTTTTGAAGTTCAAAAACCGCACCTCCTCACATTTAACAGAGCCCCAGCTAGGGATGGGCCGATCCACATTGTTTCAGTTCCAATCCGATTCCGGTACACAACTGCTGATACCGATTCTGCTACAAGAGCTCTTCCTACTTTAATATTTTAATATAATATATACAGAGAATATATATTTATACTTTTTATATTATTAAAACTTTTTTAAACTAGTAAATACAAGTGAAAAAATGTATGCCAAAAAATCTTTATTGAGGCTACTAGAAGCACACATAATGTACTGTTCCCTCATTTGAACATCTTCGTTTAAGCATTTTGAGGCATTTACAGTTCAATCTGAATATCTTCCAAGAGAGTATATAGTGGCTAACGCTTAAAATGCCCCCAAATATTTCTCCCACTAGCAACGTCACCTACGTTCACCAATGTATCACAAGGTGTAGCATGTGTGCGAAACAGCCCAGACTAGCTAACTCCGAAGTCATCCATTGCTTTTTTCATATTATTCTCATTGTCTCACACAACTGTGTGCACTTTCTTTAGAATTTTCCAAAAAACGCTACTTCTACCTCTCAAAGCTTTGTTTTTAAAGTCTGCAAATCGCTGTGCTAGTAGTTAAAAGGGTAAAATACTTCCAGATTGTCACCCTCTGATCTAACGTTCTTACACTCCTCCTTCTGCATATGGTATACACATGCAGGGTGAAGTCACTGTGGTGATAACCAATGAGTGGCAAGAAACATCTGAATGGCATTGTTAGTGTTCAGCTTCAATGCTGCAAAAAACACATCTAAAATGGGAAAGAGCTGTCCTGTGACTGATTGTATAAATCGGCTTAACAAGAAATAGGAGCTACCTTTTTCCAGACTACTGAAAACTAAATAAGTATGTATCGAATGTGAAACGGTCACATATGGCCGATCCCCGATCTGTCTAACAGGTTTGCATCAGTGCTGGTACCCATCTGAATATCCGAATAGTTTTAGATCGTTTCATTAAATGCAGGTGACAGCATATGATACAAGCTGAATAAGTAGAGGATCTCCCGTTTGTCACTGGTCCTGGTGCATTCCCCTGATGGCAGGTTTACAGTGGCAGCACCGGGTGGCTCAGGGCCAGGCTTCAGCATGCAGAAGCATTTTGTACACACTGTGACAATGTCCCATGTACAGAGACTATAAATACCTTAATCATTTTTCACACCAAAGCAAAACAGAAGCAACAATAGATTAAAGGCTTTAAGGAAGAAAATTTCACATCCCCCCCAAGTGCAAATATCAAGCTCTGCCTATAGACACTCAACTGCAATAATCCAGACATGTCACCTTAGGTATATTCACTTCATAGAGCCGGATGAGGGACAACCCGGAGGAGGCGGAGTTCTGTCTAGACTTGCACGGTATTATTCTAATACTGTGTACCCACATTTTTTTCTTTCGAAAATACCGCCACCCAGCTCGGTAAAATTTATCGGGATATTGTTGCTTTTCAAAATGCTGTCAAAACACAATATACCGCGATATTAGGACTGGATGGTATGGCGGTATTAAAAATCATATGCTGTAATGAGTCTAGTGCTGGCTGGAATCGCAGTGGTAAATAAACACAACCTGCCTTTAACAATGATAACAGCAGTCCTGTCACCAATTAAACACGTACAGATAAACAGTATTACAACATTTTCTTGTAATCCGCCAAGCAAACAAGAGTATTGAATTGCTTTTTGTGAATCCTGCCCTGTGCTGCCAGACTTGTCACGTCGCTCTGCGTCGCCTTACCTCTGGCTGAAAGTTTCTTGGTGTTGATGATTTTAGCGGCGTACTCCTGCCCGGTGGACTTCTTTACACATCGGCGCACTACGGAGAAGGCGCCCCTGAAAAGATCGACAAAAAAAACACATATTTGTACGTCTCGCGTTTGACAAACTGAAAATGATACAAAACGTGTATATATTTTTTAAACAGCTATCAGTATCACGAAATAAGGAACCCCCCCCCCCCCAAATCAACATTTCCACACCGTATGAAACGGTTCTACGTTTAATCCGAGATGACACCGGATTAACAATCTCAAATCTCACAAAGAACAAACACACGTACGGCTGGTGGGAGGGGGCTTGTGTTGTCAGGGTCGAATAAGTGAGAATGAAAGTGAGAATGAGGGAGACATCAGGACTGGTGCACCGGTGGCGGAAAAACAATAAGGTACAGAACAGGAAGCGTCTGCTAATATTATTGTGTACGACGCCACATATAATCTATATATAGGATCTACTGTCCATATATGAGCCCTTCCTAGTCACATCCTGAACAAATTCATCCTCATTAATACCGGGTGTCTTATTAAGACGATGAAAATAACGTCGCTGGATTTTCCAAGATAAATAAAAAAAAGACAGAGATCGGAGTGCATGATTAATAATAACGTGAGCGATGGTTACGTTACACAATAAAACGATTCGTTTTCCGCCGAGTGTATAACGTGAGACATCGCGACGAAAACGACGAAGCCCTCTCCGTAAATAACAGTGATTAAAAAAGAAGTCGTCGTGTTTTTAAACGGGTAGGGTGTTTCGCGGGAGCCTTGATCAGGAAGCGTTTCTGGCTGCATGAATATGGATAGGTACAATATATTTTGCGTGACTACAACGCGTACAACCGACGTGTACATGCAGAGATCCCAGTGCCACTACTAGTAGGTGGTCGGACACAAGAATGCACCCTGCTAGGAGCAGAATCATAACAGAAATAAAAATTTGGGATGCCGGACAGATGTACCGCCGGATGAACTGGACTGTGCGCAGCCAGCTTCTCGCTTTGCTCCGCTGCCTGTTTCTGACATCAAAAGCGCTCCGATCCTGTCGAGGTTAACGCGATCACATGCACACAACACGGCGAGCTAAAAAGTGCCGTCGCCGCATACTTTCCCAACTCTTCGTATAGCTGATACTCGTCCGTGAACCTGGTCGAGGTAACGATCGTAGCCATGTTCTGCGGGGGGGAGTTTCGCCTGTCCTTTCGGCGTCTACTGCGCTCAGGTTTCGGGAGAAGATCTCATGCGCTCCTAGAGAGAAGAAGGGGGAGGGGTGGTGCTGTGCTGGTGCTAGTGGAGGTGGAGATAAAAAATTAAAAAAAATGGCCAGCAACGCGAGATTTTGTCCCTAGTGTCAAGATAGTAGAGGTGCAGAGGGACGCTCCGCACCCTGAGCAAGCGAGGGTGAGGGCAAGCGCATGACAAACCGATCCCAGATCGGTCATCAGAAAATAAACAGAATCGAAATTAAAGGAAACGAAGTCGTGGATGCTGTGGCGCATTGGCACAGTACCGACCCCGTGAGCATACACGAAATTGTCCGTGGGAGCTGCGTTACGTCGCTCCAGCAGTTTTGGGCACCCCATAACCAGTTTCTTCTTATTTTTTGTATGTAAATAATGCACATATTGTAGAAAGTTTAAATTTAATCACCCCTAGTATCAGTGTAGCCCTATATCTTACGTTTTTTAAATCAAATCCTGATGTATCTCTATTTCCCAAGCCGTGCTTCATATATCCCTATTTCTTGTATTGTTCGTATTTCTGAATTATACAGTGTTTTTTAATTAGTTTGTTTGTTTGCTTGCTTTTGCAGGTATAATCACACTGCTATACCATACTTTAATTAACCACATCTTCATTTGTGGGATTTGTACTCGCAGGAGACCATTCCCAGCTGTCCTCCATTCCCATACTGTGGCTCTCTGCCTTATTACCATTTGCTTTGCCGAATATAAACCATACAACTTAGTGGTCCTCTCCTTATGCTTTAGTTTTTGCCAGTCGAAGCCCATGTAGCACCTTAGTCAAGCTTCTCCACCCCCCACCTCTCCCCTGGCCAAACACCATCAAATTTCATTTCATCTCAGGTGCATGCATGTCAACCAAGTTGTAATACAAACAGTGAGGTGGGTGATTTCAAAAAACACTATTAGAATATATCCTCTGTAAAATAACACATAGCCCAAAATTATGACTTTATCCTCACAATGTCAGAATTGTTTTCCTCATTGTAGTCCTAGTCCTCTGCCATAGGAAAATCCATACAGATAAAGGAAAAAATTGGTTTAAACAGTGTTTTGTTTCAAGAATATCCAAATACAAACATAAAAGGAATTCATTATTAATAGTACATATAGGCAGAAATGACGAAGTGGAATGTAGAAGTAGGTAACACTAAAAGATTCAGTTTACATTACTTACAAGGTAGTACCAAGTTAGACCGACAAACCATAGCATTTTCCCCTATTCCAAAGTCCCCATATTTTGCATTGAACAAGTTAACTTACCCTGCATTTGTTAAAAGTAGAGTGGTGGTCACGAAGAAGACTTGGTTTTGCACCACTTTGCAGATATTTTCTTTCTGCATGTTCTGCAGACAGTGTGGCCATCTTCAATCAGTTTTCCTTCTGCAGTCGTATAAAAGCCGAAATAGCACCACACCTCTGACCAAGTCCTCTAAACGGCTGAAAAAAATCCCAAACACTGTCACCGTCTTCTATAGGGGGTATTTCCTGACAAAAAGTATTGGGTGCCAAGTGTCAAACACTCATATTCGTGTACAAAATACACCCTGTACCTCAAAAAGCATTATTTAAAGACAAAATCAAGTAATGCCTTTTGCTGAATAATGTCCACAAAAGCACAAAGACTTCACTTTCTTTGGTGCACAGGAATCAAAATGAATGTTTCATTTTGTGGACAGAATTGATATAAGAACATAAGAAA
Organism: Mormyrops boulengeri; assembly: GCA_026781065.1. NCBI lineage: Eukaryota > Metazoa > Chordata > Actinopteri > Osteoglossiformes > Mormyridae > Mormyrops > Mormyrops boulengeri. The sequence goes on along the minus strand of JAODLD010000069.1, from coordinate 19,198,106 downwards.
TTTACATACGAGAGGAGGCCATTCGGCCCATCAAACTCATTTGGGGAGAACTTAACTAATATCTCAGAGTTGTTAAAATCTTATCTAGCTCTGATTTAAAGGGACCCAGAGTTTTAGCTTGCGCTACACTAGCAGGAAGACTATTCCATACTCTAACTACAGACTGTGTAAAGAAGTACTTTCTCAAATCCATTTTAAAATGTTCTCCTGCTAATTTCCACCTGTGGCCACAAGTTCTTGTATAGCGTCCTCCACAATTATTGGCACCCCTTGTAAATATTTGTAAAAAGGGTTAGAAAAAATCCACCGTTTTGGTGAAGCAGCTTCATGTCACACTGAAATATTGAGAAAAATCCAACCTTTTATTAACATAAATTTATTCCAAGAAAAAAAAAATCCTTCATCTTTAAGAAAAACCACATGTGCCACAATTATTGGCACCCCTGCTTTTAATACTTTGTACAACCTCCCTTTGCCAGTAGAACAGCACTGACTCTTCTTCTATAACATTTTATAAGGTTGGAGAATACCAAGCAGGCCATCTGAGTCCATTCCTCTTCACAGAATCTCTCCAGATCACTCAGGCTCCTAGGCCATCTCTTGTGCACTGTCCTCTTCAGCTCAGCCCAGAGGTTTTCAATGGGTTCCGGTCAGGGGACAGAGATGGCCAAGGCAGAAGCTTGAGTCTGCAGTTAGCTAACCAATTTTGTGTTGCTTTGGACATGTGCTTAGGATCACTGTCCAGCTGGAAGATCCAGTGACAGCCCAGTTTTTGTTTCCTGGCAGAGGCAGCCAAATTTTGATTTAAAATGTCCTGGTATTTCATGGAGTCCATAATGCCATGTACCCTAATGAGGTTTCCAGGGCATTTGGAGGAAAAACAGCCCCACAACATTACAGAACCTCCACCATATTTTGCATTTGAGATAAGGTTCATCTCATTAAAGCCATCCTTCTTTTTACGCAAAACCCACCTTAAGTTTATTGCCAAAAAGCTTTATTTTTTCATCAGACCATTGAATTTGATTCCAGTCAAAGTTGTAGTAGTGTTTTGCAATCTCCAGGGATCTCATTTATAAAACTTTGCGTATAACTCATACTAAAAGTGAACGTGCGCTCAAAACACGAAAATGACGTACGCAAAGGAAAAGTGAGATTTATAAAAACATGCGCACGCACACCTGGAAGCAATGAACGCTTTATAAATCGCACACTACCTGGGATTCAGTGGCGCAAAAATGGGGTATGCAGTATATGCGGTGCATATGGGCGCACCGCCGGGGGGGCGCCAAAACAAGGGAGGGGCAAAAAAAATTTAAAATTTAAAAACATTTAAAGCTGTTCTTGTGCTTTTAACTCATGACTATGCTCTAAATATGCTGTTTAAAATATTTAAAAAACGTAAGGCCTGGCCACGGGCAGTAGATGTTATGAACAGCGATGTTGCTGCGACGGGCATCGTCTCCTTTACTTTCCTCAGTGCTTGTTGGGGGGGCGCTGCTGAGCGTCTATTTAATAGTAGCCAGAGTGGTAGTAACCTGTCGCTCATTGACGTGGTGGGGCATCTATTTGTGGCAGGATGGAGAGAGCAAAAAAGTTAAGTGCTCAAGGCAGAAAGAGAAAAAAAAAAAGGAGAAGGCGTGCGAGGGGATGCGGCAAAAAATGTTGATGTGGGTGAAAGACAGCAACAGGTATGAACTATGATGGACACAAATGTCACTTATGTGCAAGCTTGTGCCCAGCGTCAGGGATTAGGCTATGAACTTCACAGAAAACTAATGTGTGCATCGATCGTGAATGAAACGTATTGTTAATGTCGGTCGGATTAGCACCTGATCATGTAATCACTGTACATTGCAACTAGGTCTATATGTAAATGTATATATATATATATTAATATATTAAATATAGTTGCTTTACAACTGGCCAGAAGAGCATGATTGATACCCTCCATAGGATGGGTAAGCCACAAAAGTTCATAGCTAAGGAGGCTGGCTGTTCACAGAGTACTGTGTCCAAGCATAGCAATGGAAAGTCTAGTGGAATGTGGCAGAAGAAGATGCACCAGCAGAAGAGATGACCGTGGGCTTCAGCGGATTATCAAACAGAGAAGATTCAAGAATCTGGCAGA
>JAODLD010000069.1:19176737-19192223 GCA_026781065.1 Mormyrops boulengeri | reverse complement strand
AAAGGTCCAGAAAGCCACACCAAAAATATTAAAACCAATCTTTTCATGGATAAGGAAGCCTAACAAGGTAACCAAGACGTAAGAAACAAATTGGATGATAAATAATTGTTCTGAGGGTATTTTATGGCTGATTTAAGACAAGGGTTGGCACCGACCCGTCTAACATAAGAGATGTGTACAGAAAACTAACACAGGACGAAGGTTAAAATTGTTAGGTACTACACCTGAGGACAGACTGCTATTAATAAGTGAAAGAACAGATATATAAGAAGCTACATGAATCGAAAGTTGCAAATAAGCACCTAACTTAAGTCACGGATTTTGCCATTAGTTCAGGCAACAATGTGAAAGGAACACAACGACAACGGAATCAGCAAATGCACTGAGAAAGCATGTGTCCATAACCCATAAGAGCCACAGCCCCGCCCACTGCCTTGCTCCAATTAACATATTCTGATATGTTGTGAACTTGATAATGAAAAAGCAAATTGAAAAATGAAAGCAGCAAAAGTAGGAAATGAGAAAATAAAAAGGTTTTTTAAATTTTCATGTCCATTTTGTGGACAGAAGAAGAAGTTTTTCTAAGCATGATAATCAATCTCGGTGTTAACAGTAATTCAAATTTGAAACGGTAATACTAATCGTTGGGCAACCTACCACGGTTTACCACGAAACTGATAACTATCTCTAATAGTTCTTCCTTCAGGCAAATAGTTGTGTTCTGAGAAGGTGTTTTGTCATATCAGTAATATAGGAAGTTGTTTTGGAAATAAGATGTCCATCTATAAACTGTACAGAATTAGAATCAACTTTATTTTGTCTGGTACAAGAATGTAGATGGATTGTTCTGGTACATGTAAAGCATATTGCTTAATATGACTGCTGGCCGATACTCATATTGCTGAGGAAGATTTTAAGAGTGAGCTGCAGCAGAGCGCCCCCCCGGGAGGCTTGCGGCATGACACCACTGTCTCCCATTCACCTCAGTACACACCCTGACTGCTCTGCTGTACGAAGCCACACCCTTGTCCAAATGGAAGTTCCCTCCTTTAATGGGAACAGATTCATTCCCGTGGGCTAACAGAAATGGCTCCCACAAGCAGCAGCACCCTACCAGGCCCACTCACCTGGGCTTCGCAAACAGGCCATACTGAAACGGAGGACTTTGTCAGGTGATCCCCTTGTTTGGGAGATAAACATCCTGGCCTGCATTTGGGTTACCATTAGTGCTTCCTCTGTGCCACCTGAAAGGTGACTAATAAATATTTAAAATCTATGCAGCCACCACCTCTTCTTTCATTATAATGGGAAACGGTGCAATAATTCTGTAACTGTGCGACGTTTCTTTTTCTTCCCACTTGATGCAAGCAGTCTGGATCAGGGTTGAGGTTTACATCGTCATGTGACCTTTTCAGGTTTTGTGGGCAACAGAGTTAAGCCTAACTAGGCATTTCTGTTGCACCCTATGAGACTGACTCACGTCAAAACATCAATACACCAGGTAAAAATGTGACATATTGATGTGCTTGTTGTAAACATTTCATTTATTTAGCAATCACTTTAATCCAAAGAAGGATCAGTCACTCCTGGGAGCAATTGGGGATAAGGGCCTTGCTAAAGGGTCCAACAGTGACATCACTCTGCCTGCCGTGGGACTTGGACCAGCGTGCTTCCAACCACAGGCACAGAATGCTAACCCAAAGGACTATGCACCACGCACAAAAGAGCTTGGGTCCTTCAGTATGATAGCAGTGATCTCCAACCAACTGAGTGATCTGGTTCTTTGGTTCATTTCTTGGCCAGGAGCCCCCCCCCAAGCAACCCAGACAGCCCCTCTGGCTCCATTTCTGCTGCCTATCATTATGCCATGCAGAAGCTCCCACAGTGAGGGGATTACTGTGCCTGCCCCCACTCTGAGTAGAACAGGCAATATCTCCTTTAGCTGGTTTATAGGCTGAGGGCACCCTTGTGATTGTGTTGGTTAGAGAGATGTTGGTTTTTAACTTTTCCCTAATCACCATATGCGCCCACCACTTTTCCCTCCTCCCTCCATTACAAAACCCTCCATGCTTCTGGCCTGGTCTCCACAGCTGGATGGATGCCTGCCTGCCCTGGGTGCTTTGAAGTCCCTCTCAGCAGATCCATCACCCTCCGGCCCCCACATGCTGGCCAATAGCCAAAACCCCACAACCTGCTTCAGTAAAATCAGAACCGATGTGTCATCTTCCCCAAGATTAAATAGAGGGAAACTGTCCTTGTATACAAGACTGAATCATCCCTGAATTAAGGCAGAGCCAAAGGTTCATTTCCTGATAAAAACAAGAAGGATTTAGGTTTATTTATTGCCATGTAATGTTTACCGTTTATGTTGAGGATATTTGTTTTGTTACTTAGTAGCAGTAGATTTTAACCAACATGTATGTATCACTGAACAGAGTACTTCTTCAGACCAGGATCCTGTTGTGTTAAGTCCCCTGTCAGCTCCAAGCTGGTATGTGGGCATGTGTAGGTGTGCATGTCTCTCCGCATGTCATCTTCCTGGGGTCATCCTGGTGTCCGCCTGTGCAGATGCAGCCATGTGAGCAGCATCAGTGATTAAAGTGAGTTTGCCTCCCTGTTGGGCACAATACCTCAGCAGTAATTACAGGGGAATCTGCCAAGAGAAATGCTAATTAGGTACCATAAAAGTTCTCTGGAATTAACTGCTGCGTATCCATGATGATCACATTAGACCTGGGGCGGCGGGGGGGGGGCACAGAACCCCAGTGGATACAACTCTCTGCGGGTTGTTTCAGTTGGCTCACTCCAAAGGCTCTTCTTCCTCAACCTGTCCTGCTAAACCTCATGGTCAAGAAAAAAATCTTCTTCATTTTAACCCCCTCCCCCTCTCAAGGGATCTGAGGGATGAGTAGTGAATGGGCTCCTGAGAAAATAACTTGTCTACCTCTGATTCAGGTGAATGTTTCACAACTCATCCAAGGTCATGCTCATGACCAGCATATCACCTCCAGCCTGTGGAGGGGGGTCAGTGGGGGAGGGGTGCTCTTCCCTGATTCACCTGCCATGAAGGAGGGAGGAAGGATGGGCAGCACTGTAGGGGCCATGACTCAGAAAAAAAGCAAAGGCTGCCCCCCCCACCCCGCCCCAACAAATCCCAACTGTCACACTGGGGGGGTGGGTGGGGCAGCTGGAGAGAAGAGCAACCAGACCGTGCTGCTCAACTTGCACTTCTGCTTCTCGTTCCATCATCTCGAGCTGTAGCAGGTGGCCGACACACATCGCAAAAGCCGTCCTCCCGCACGACACGAATGGCCTCTCTCTTCCTGAAAACGCCACCTGCTTGTTCACCCATTGTTTGCTTTTGAGCCTAACTGACCTAGGTTGAATGTGAAAGAAAGTGTGAGATGGCCTCTGTGGGCAAGGACCCAGCACAGGGGAGCAAGTGAACCTTGGTGGTGGAGCACTTCCAGCAGGTCGAGGAGACTGGGAACAGACAAGTGAGGCAGAGGGACAGTGAACGAGAGAACGTCACCCGTGTCACTCCTAGTAACAATGGGGCCTTGTCTTTTGTTCCTGCATCTCCTGGCTCCTCCACGTAGATCTGCCAGTGGTGACATGGCAGCATGAAACTTGCCACCTCCACCTCGACCCAGCCCAGCCCAGCCCAGCCAAGGAGCATGTGTGATCCTGGGGAGAGTGGTGACAGTGTGCATATGCCTGCATATACACATACACGAAAAGACAGATGCATAGACATACAGAAAAATACATACAAACAGACACACACACACACACAGATGGACACACAGAAAGAACCAGGCAAAGCAGACACGTGCACAGACATAAACAGACACCTGCACAGACAGACAAGCATGTGTACCTCTGGGAGCTACATGCACTCTAACCCACGTGCAGGTGGCCACCCCCTGGGGGCAGTACTGTACAGTACTTAGCAGCTCTATGTTCACCATCCCATCTGCTTCCTTTCAGAGATGATTCACAGCGCTCTCGTTTACATACAAACCCAAAAGTAGAGTAAGGGTACCACAGTCGGCCCTGCCTTGCGCCCTGCACAATTGCACCCTAATCAGTGTTTGTCTTATTTAAAATGATGAAATCTTCATCATTTTAATTTTTTTTTTTTAATTTCCTATGTTGCATCCTTTCCCGGCAACCATGTTTCCAACCATTTCATGCGTATATGATTAGCGGCAAAACAAAAATGTGTATGAAAAACTTTCGTGTGATCATTGCGTTTCCATACAACTGACTTTTATCTATAAAAACGGCATGTGAAATGACATAATATCTTGGGGAAATCTGTGTCGCATAAGTTTCGCCTTATCGCCAAAAAAAACTTTCAGGCATGTTTTCATCCATAACTGCACATGTATCGATAAAATGTATATGTTTGACTTCACTTATTTCCATATCCAAATAACGAGTCCAAGTGACGGGTCCAAGTGAAACGGATATACAGGCACGTCCGACTTACGGACAATGTGTAAATACGAACGAACTGCCATAAAGCATATTGCACAAAAATTTTGGATTAAATACAATGGCACATTGCTTTGTGGTGAAAACATTGCGCAGCTTCAGCAGTTTGTCGGCTCGAACTAAGCTACAGTACGGTGCCGTATGTAGTTACTGGTATTATTACTGTATTATACAAATTCGACTTAATCGATCTCGTTCGTAACCTGGACACTGTGTATACAGGGAATTACAGCCAGTCTTAACTTACGACCTACCTGTTTAAGGACCGCCCAAACTTGTGACCAGCTCTCCGACCAGACGGTATTTTACCCTGTGCAAGAACTTTGGCCGTGGAAACGGCAGTGCGGCATCAAGCAATTATGCAAATTAAAGCTATCAAGTTGGAGCTTCCTTCAGACCTTTTCTTTATTCAGAATAAATAAAATCGATTACATTTATTTACAGTATGCAAACCTAAGTAATTATATTACAGCTGATTTCCTCTATTCTGTTTATTACACTATACACTACTGTATAAACATTTATAAGCAGGGATGCACATGGCTGGTGCGCAAGTGCGCATTCACCGTTAAAAACGATATGTGCGGCTAAAGATTGTTGTAACACGTAGGCCTATTTTATGTGCATTTGTGCTGCTATGACAAGAAATTAGTGAGTACCTTTATGCCGCAAATGAAGTACGAATTGTCATATAACGGTTAAAATTCACAACAATTTCTTGTCATATCAGCGCAAATGCACATAAAATAAGTCCGCATTTGCGCTGTTAAAACAACTGATTGCTGCACGGATCGCTTTAAAGGTGAATGCGTACTTGCGCACCAGTTATGTGTATATGCCTGTTTATAAATATACTAAAAATGTAATAAATGGGGCGAAGGTATTAAATATTAGATATATCAATATCTAAAGATGGTTGACACAAACCCACTACTAGTACAATCTGCCTGAAATATCGGTAAGGGGCGGCTATGTGCATCCACTATACTGTATTTACGCCGTGCGCACGTTTGTGTTTGCTGTAGGAAAGACACGTGATGAAAGTTTGGGTTGACATTCGGAAAATTTTAGTATTAAACAATGCTTCCATCGGCCAGTTTTTAGTATTAAAGTTTTTTGCGCATTAACTCTCTTGGATGGAAACCTGCCTTATGTGACTATTGCACTGTGCCCTCCCAATGAAGGCACCAGCCTCTCTTCACAGGAGACTCCACACAAACCTGACCAGCCTTTTGCTTCCAGAACCAGATTCCAGTAATATATCTAGGTACGGCACAAGAGTCTCTCAGGTCCTGCATCTCTTGCAACCTTGGAGTATCCTTGGCATTCCTCTCTGTGTCTCTGCGGCTGGTGAGGGACCTCAGCCAGTCTCCTCTTCACAGCATCTTGTTACATTGCTCCTCTCCAGGATCTTCTGTGAAGGCCCCACTGGAGGAGCACACTCAGAAGGTGATGTGGAAAGGAACATGGCTGACTGCGTGAAATATAACAGTGACGTACTTTTTCTACCCCCCTCCCTAGGATGTCCCTGGAAAACAAGGTTAACAGTTCCTCTTTGGGTTTCCAAAGACATATTTGGACAGCTTGGCTTGCACTGCAACGTCACCAAGCCAGTTTCCATGGCAGCGCAGAACAGAATGGGCAGTCACACCGCAGGCTCGCTACCAAGGCATTGACCCCTGGCAACGTGTGTGCACTGACAGCCTCTGCTCCAGATTTGTTTCGTTTTTCATACTTCAGGAGCTGCTGATCACACCTCTCTAGAAAGGAGCAACATTGACCCCACCAGTCCCATATCGTGCCATTTTATGAAAGAAATAGAGCTAGAATAAAAAGCACAAAAATCACTATCAGGTCCAGCAGCTGCAAAGTTCCTAAACTGTGAAAAAAAATCAGCCAAAAAGGTACAGCTTTGAATCTGGTTCAGACTGCATGCAGAAGGCTTGACAGATGACGGTAGGCCCAGTCAGGTGGTTGGCCTTGTGGGTGGGAAAGCTGGCGACACACAGATGGTGTGGGGAGAGAGGGTCAGCCATGCCGTGGAGCAGATGGGGCTGCGCTTCTGGCTTCAGCTTTGCCGCTGCTAAGGCTGGGCATCGTTCAAAATGTTTTGTACCAGTATCAGAACGATATCTTGATTTCAATACTGGTTCCCGAACAGTACTTTTTTCAATACCAATGTTTTTAAATCAATTTAAATGACAACAAAAACACATTAAACCTCACAGCACTAAACTTTTATTTGAACAAGTCATTTTGTTAGTTATTGGTTAGTTACTGGGGGATCAATTGAGATCATAATGGGACACAGCATTTTATTGATATTTTACCAGGGCTCTCAAGTTTGGAGTGAGATTACATCTGTTAGGGGAACAGTGTGTGTCTCACGGTCAATATGTGACATTGTGAGCCCTGCATACCGAATTCATCGGATCTTGCTCTGCCACTTCCACCTTGTCTGCACTGCATATGTGTACGCATTCATATAACGTGCTTGCAGTGGGATCACATGCAACAAATGTGATTTTCTGATTGGTTGGTAGGTGGCTATTATCTGTTTAACTTGTTTAACTTGATTGGGACAGTTATGATCTTGGCGGAAAATTCCACTCCGTATGCCTGCGCCTCATCCATTAATTCTGCATAACACTTTGGTAGGCATTATCCCTTACCTCTCAGCTTGAGACTTGAGAGCCCTGATTTTACTTAAACAACCCATGTCATATTTATAATTCGTAAACAAATCTGGCCAGCAGATCGCTATCATTTTCCACAGAATAAAAAACGATGTAACGTTATCCCGCTAATAAGTGTTGGCATGGCACCCTACCATCATCGGCTGCCAAAATGCAGCCGGACACAGGCAAAAGGTTTTCAGTCTTATTGGGGTACAAAAATAATTCCATTTACTGTCTTTTTTTCTGCACTTCTGCGTAACTTCCATGTTAGTGCCAGAGCTTGTGGTCAAGCAATCAGCAAGTTTATCACTGTCAGTAGTGCCTCCAAGGAACTGAATCCGATGACCTCACTCACAAAGACATGCATGCACATACACACCAATTCTCGTTCTCTCCAGGTGTTTCATGTGATATACGGCAATGTGGTCAGCCACTATTTGGGGGGGGCATATTTGGGCATAAATGTGGAGCGTACTTGCAAGTGGTACTGGTGTGTCTAGTTATAAAACTTAGACGCGGTGTCTCAAAAAAAGGTCCAAAATGTGAATGGTGGCAGCCTGGATCCCTGTGGAGCCAACTTTTGATTTCTTTTCATTTTTTACGATTCTCTGCAAACAAAAACAACAACACACACGAAGCAGTTTGCAAGTTTGACTCTGGGCATACGTTTTTGCTCCGGCCTATAGGACACGTTCCTCTAACGTTACGTTAGACAGCCTATCGTGGCTTTAGACCTTTACACTAGTATGCTGCATGCTTATTAGCTCACAGACGCTGAGATTTATTGTTTGGGTATCAGAATTTGGCACCGAGAGAAAATTAATTTTTCAATCCTCCAGGATTGGAGCATTTCGGTTGGTACCACAAGAGTACTGAGGTTCGTTAACCAGCCCTAGTTGCTGCTAAGGCAGCCAAAGTGCTCTCCCTGTCCAAATCAGTCTGGAAATCCAGGAGAGTTTGATGTAGCTGCCTGACATTCCAATCTATTATTCAAAAGTATAAAATAAAAAAAACAAGGGCTAATGATACATTTCTGTCAGTGTAGCTTTGAGGCAGAAAAGATTAAGAAAGGAAGCAGGGAGAGAAGACATTCTTAGACTGAGAGGGAGGCAGGGAGGTGAGAGGTAGAGCAGGGACTGAGTTTGAAGCAAAATTACAGCATTGTGGGCAACATCTCTGAGAAAACTTTCCAGTGGCAAAGGGGGAAAAATACCACTGGCAGCCCCTGGTGGAAAACAAGTGTTACTGCAACACACGAGTCACAAAGTAGTAACAGGTACTGAAACATGAGATGTTTATTGCTAATCCTAGACTGACCCATATTTATGACGAGGAGCACCTATACTAAAGTAGTGGGGGGGGGGGGGGGGGTGGTATACAAGCAAATGTTGTCTGCCAGGTCGAAAGCTCATTAAAGTGGCATGTTGTGTTTGTCTAACAGACCAGTTTTTCTGCACCTCGCTTTCTGGAAAGCAGCATAAGCTGACAAGCCTTCCTACAGTAAAATGCTCAGATCTTCAACTGCCCACTCTTGCTGTATGGAGCTGGGGCTCAAAGTTCCTATCTTACATCACTGCTCTGTCCTACAGATAAAAGGAAGATGGTGCTGCAGACACTGCAGTTTTAAGCAAAAGCCTTTTCTGAGGCACCTTAGTATTGAGCAGAGGGTACAAACCGTACACTTCTGAAGTTAATTTGGGAGACGAGACTGCCCACGAGCACCTAGTCCTGGGACCCATACTAAATATCCCAGAAGGGCAATTAAATGCCACTATCACCTTATCAGTGGCCCTCATTTGGAGAACGAGTTACACCATGGCAACATGCACAGAAACAAACACAGCTGGCTCTGTAGTGGGGCTCCCTGCTAAAGTGGCACTGTGGCAAGGAGGACATGGTGCCAACATGTGGACAAGAGAAGACATGCGAGCAATTACAGACAGCAGGCGCAGCAAAGGACAAAGGATGTGGTTTATTTGCATATTACAAAGTTACAACCAAAGTAAAGGGGGGGAAGCCATCAAGTGAACGCGAACGATTTTTTGGAAATGGTCACATTTTTTCAGTACAACTACGCTGGTGATTCGCAGGATTAAGACTTGCAGACATGAGCACTCTGTCGACAGGTAGCAGGGAAACACCCTCACACTGTCTGCTCTGGTTTGACACAAAGTTCCAGCCAATAAGACAACAGGATTAGAGCAGAGGCTGCAAAAAGGGGAGGGGACAGTCTCTGCTTAAGTCCAGCTCGTCGGGAATCTCCATTGCATAGGCTGAGGTGGAGGCGAAAGGGCATCACAGTGGGTGGAGACCGGCTCTGGGAAAGGGCTGGGGAAGCAGACATCACATCTAGTTAATGACAACCCACAGCTTCTTGTTGTTATTCTTCCACAGGTGGCCGGTCTGTCCTTACCCGCCACTGTTTCTTATTGCCCCCCAGCATTAGTGAGGAGAAAAGGGCCACCCCTGATGGCCTGAGCACGGGAAGGCTGGCCACAGGAGGTGTAATAGCTCCTTTCGGAGTCTGTCCACGTTCAGCGCAATGACACACATCATCAAAGGGTGCGGAGGCGTGCTCCTAAAGACTGCCACGGCAGACATAGCACACGACACACAGTCACAGCACTGGAGCCCTTTACCCAGATTAACAGCAGACATTTATAGATCATAAAGTACAGCAAGAAAAGATGAATCATAACAATGTCCCATTGGGGATAACAAGAAAAACAATGAGTGACTAATATTTGCAGCATCATGAGCCCCTCCCCCCTCAAAAATGGGTCCCCAGGGCTCTAGAGATGCGCAGCGATGAGTCTGAAGGTCGAGCCTAAAATAAACTCATGCCAGTTATGCAAGGCTGATTTGACATAGGAGGCTGAGGGAGGCGCGTGAGGCTGGACGAAGACCAGCGGCAGGGATACTAGAACCACAAAAGTAATGAGTGAGGGGGGGGCATAGAGTAAGTATGGCAGTCCCTGCCAACCAGCAGGCCCCCACCAAGCAGCATTTCTTGGAATCTTTTTTTTTTGCTTGGATTTCATCCCTCCCCCCCATTCCAGCAGCCTGTTGAAGGAGATGTGGTCACAGTTTTGTCTTGATACACCCCTCCCCCACTGAGGGTTTCCACAGGGGCAGAGAGAGCCCCCCCACACTCCAGCCAGTCATTACTCGGGCACAGCTGCATTTCACATCAGGAGGAGCAGCTCACCCCTTTGTAGCAGCAAAGGGCCGGGTCAGGCTGGGCCAGGCCCACATATTCATAGGTGAGCTACTCATCCCCAATCCTGAATGCGAGTCCCAGACAGACCAAGTCGTGGGAGTGGGGGCTTCACCCCATGCCCAGGGCACGAGGGCGACAGAGAACAAAGCAACACAGACAACAGATAAGCAGGTACATTTCAGAGACAATGACTGAGGCAAGAGAGAAGAAAAAAAAAAACATTAATTATAAAGAAATTTGCTCTACAACAAGGACTAATTGCCCCCCAGTAGGTGGTAAACATGGCGACTCAGAGCCTGTGGTAAACGTAAGCAGCCAGCCAGATTAGCTTCCCTCTGCTGTCGCTTTCACACAACCATCAAGTTACATGCCAACACTGACAGAGTGGCCACTTACCAAGGCTGACCAGCCTTCAGCGGAGCCAATGATTAGCCAGCACCTGTACCCCTGCTAAGCGGCTTGCACTGGCATCCCCAGTGACACACCACGTACAAGGTACGTCATGCTACATGGTGTGACACCCCCCACCCCTTTGGGGGCGCTCTTCATTAATTTTTCTTGCTATAAAGACACTGAGTGACACAAGTGCTACCCACCAATGCTCAGTACCAAACCACTGGAGGCCCAAGGGACCGTAAATGGGACAAAGTGTTCTATTGGTGTCAAATGGATTTTTTCCCCTAGCTATCTTTACTATTCCCCAGCAATAGTCAAGGCGAGCTTTGGGTCAGCTGACCACACTCTTAAACACAGCAGTAAAGAAAAACACCCATTGGGATGACATTCAGCCCAAGAGAACCAGAGGCATCCAACAGCCAGCAGCACCGGCCTTTCGTATCACGGCCTTTTTTTTTTATCACCAGAGGGGAGACGATGGTAAAGAGGGAAGGCTGGGCAGTAAATTTACTTTATGAGGTCAAATAAAAAGATGAAAGTCTTTTCACTAGGGAGGAAGTGTGAGCCGGGCTCCACCTCCTAGCTCAGCAGCTGGCGGATCTCCTTGTGCATGTGACACAGGAAGTCCACGTAAGACAGACCGCCACCGCTGCTCTTGTCCTCCACCAAGAAATGCCTGAAGATGAGCTCCATCCTGTCCTCCTGCTTCACCACCATGAGCTGTAGAGAGAAAAGAGGCCAGTTAGAGGCATGACAAAGACTGATTAACAGGGAGCCTGAGGAGCAGAGTGACCAAGCCCTTTGTACCCATAAATCACACACACTGTGGGTGGGGGGACACCCTGCTCACCTTCATGTACCGGGACCGCTGCGCCCTGATGGATTCAATCATCCTCCTCAGCCTCCTGGAGTACGAAGTGTCCAACAACGGGAGCACTGTCTGTGCCAACAGGTAAGGGCGAGGACTGTAAACTACTGTCATAAGCAGTCTGTGCAATAAAACTAGATCAATGCCATATTTCACTTGGTCAGATAACCTTCTGAAGATATTGACATCATCATTACCATTCTCACAGGGAAACAACAAGCCATCAGGGGTTACTCACCAGGTTGGGGTCAATCTGCCCAAATGCCGTGGTGCCAAAGATGCTAAGCAACAGCTCCTGCTGGACGCTGGCCCCCACCCAGATAAAGAGCTGCAAGCCATTCTCCAGGAGGTAGACCCCCCCCTTGGAGAGACGCTCTTCAGAGTCCCTCATTGCAACAGGCAGGGTCTCACCTTCCAGGTCCAGCTTCTGCTGCAGGAGTGAGTACGCAGACTGAGGGTCAGGGTGGGCACATGAGAGCAGACACACACATACACGCACAAGACGCACCCCTCACCAGTGGCAGCAGGAGCGGGTAGAAGTACATGTGGCTCTCTGCAACGTCCATGCAGGAGATCAGCTGCCGCAGGTAGGACCGCTCGTCCAGGGAAACGTCGGCCCCAGGGTACAACACATCGCTCTTCAGCACACAGTTCAAGTAGACAGGAAGTAGCTTCATGCACTCTGGCAGAATCAGCTGTGTGGGACAAGCAGGGAGGGGTGGAGTCAAATGAAGCGGAGGCTATTTTGAGAGGGAGGAGCAAAAGGAACACGTTGGTACTGTGTATAATGGTTACAGCACTGCTGAGCACACACTGAGCTTTAATACCCACCCCCAGAACAGGTCCTACCTGCCCTGCCGACGAGGGGCTGGCGCAGTTCTTGCGGTAGCAGGCCAGGATCTGAGCACACTGGTTGATGAGGCTGTTCCTTACAACCTTGGTGGGGTTACTGAGAATGCTGCGATAGGCTGTGTGGGGGGCAAGAAGAAACGTTTGACCATGATTAGGGAGCTCCAAAGCTCCAAAGGCTCCAGGAAGGCCCAGTCACACTGGTAGGGCCCCTACGCATTCTGCTGACCGGCATTCACTCACCGTACTTGGCGAAGTAGTTGATGAGGGCGTCAGTCTCGCAGTTGCGGTACAGGTCGGCCAGCTGAGTACAGCAGTTAATGGCTAAGTTGTGAACCCGAAGACGCCGTTGACCGCTGCAACTGGTGTACAGGACAGCACACTGCCCGTGTTCAAACCCAGTCCCCCAAAAGAAAATAATGTTGGCTACATTTCCCATGAACATACAACTGAGATCAGAGAGAAGAAGCAGCTGGACTGAAGCCACTCAAAATCCAGGATCAGTGATGGTATTGGTGTGGGGTGAGGCATATGGCAGGCTCATCCCCACACTCCCTACCTGTATCAAGGCCCCGCTGTCCTCGTTCAACTTGTCATCATGCCGGAACTCCACAGTGATAGTCTTGTCACAGTCCAGGCCAGCCAATTCCACGTCTGTGGTGTTGCTCATGTAGAAGGAGCCGAAGAAGTCGGTAGCACGGATACCTGGGGGGCAGGGACTCATTTACATGGCAGGAATGCCATGGTGACAAGGCTGTAATTATAATATATATTGGGGGGGGGGCATGTCCTCCATAATATACAAATGTGCTCACAAGGTTCCCCCCAATATATATTATGATTACGGCCTTGGTCCCCCCCCAACGTTGACTCCATTGCTACGGCCTTGCATGGTGATGCCACGAGCCGGCTGAGCAGAGACGGCAGCTCACCTGTGCTGGTGCGCACCCTCATGACAGCATCAAAACCCATGTGTTTGCGCATGTCCCGCCGCAGGTCCTGCAGGAAGCACTCTTGATCGGCAGCCGGCTGAGACCCAACAGACACGTGTGAGCCAGGATCTGAGCCTCTCCAACCCTGTGACCCACGACCCTGAGCCCTAGCCCTTACCTGGAAGTAGGTGTACTTGTAGAGGGATCCGCCCGTAAAGTAGGGCACCACACCCAGGGTGGCCACATCCACGTACTGGTTCGGGAAGAGGAAAAGGTCCACGCAGCAGCCCTGCGCAACACACTCCTTGGCCAGGTTGCCATAGAAACTGACTTGGGGCTGGAAGAGAGACTAGAGAACAGAAAAGCAAAGATCTGTGTGCCAGATGGTATACAAAGAGCTTTTCCACTGCACCAGGTACCAAACCTCAGTCCTGCCCTCTTCCCCACTGATTTCCGGTCTAATACCAATACCACTACCGAAGTACCAAACCAGCTGGGGTACTTGTGCAGCATGTCCAAACAGCCGGCATCTTAATATGGATGGAGGGAACCAGTGCAGAAGCTCTGCCACCCTCCAATACACTGAAACCACAGCCCTGTCCAACATGCTGAAATCCCACCCCACCATCTAAGATGCTGAAGCCCTGCCCCTCGTACAACACACCTTCTCCTTGTCTGTCCCAATAAGCTTCCTGTCCTCACGGTTCTTCAGTTTCCCGGGGGCTGTAGCCATGGGCAGTGATGAGTGGAAAATGAACAGCTTCCCAGCGCAGTCAGCCGCCTGCAAGGGAGGGGTACAAAGAGCCCCCCTCCCAAGTTAGTGACAGGCCCCAATTATGTGGCCGGCTTAGGGCCAGTCTGTACTGACAGTAGCCCTCTTCTGTATTACTCATCTTACGGAGAAGCAGCGAACCTCAGGCATCCTTATTACCTATTCCTCAAGTGATAATCCCATTACTATTTACACTGATGCCAGTGTCTGGCATACAGGCCATCTGAAGAAGATTTACATATGTCCTATGGGGATACTTTCGTATAAATCTGGACCTATGAAGTCAGTATAAATGGGATATGAGCTATGACAGTCCTGTGACCATCAGGAGGTATTAAACACACCCAAAGATCTTATTGGGAGCAGCGTCGGCACCTTAAGAGCCTCCAGTCCAGCCTGGATAACTGGCCCGAAGACTGTCTCCGTCTCCTGTGTGTCAGCAAACATTGCAGGGATCTGGTCCAGCAAACTGGAGAAAAGCCAGCATGGTCAGAATGGAGGGCAAAAGTCAAAGCAGACAAAGGGACAGGAGGAGGCGAGTGATGCCAATGTCCCAAGCTCTAGACTGAGTGGGCAGGCTTTAGGGGGAAGGCAGCATGATAGCTCCCACCTGTGGATGACGGCCCGGGACTCGGCCACTCGGACCAGGAAGCCGTCCAACAGGGGGAGGAACATATCAGCCACATCAGACACCACCAGCATCTGTGGCTGGGCCAACACACTCTTCACGTTGTAGAAGTGCAGCACTTTGTTATACGTGACGAAGCCCACTCGGATTTTGGACTCCCCCTCCACGGTTTCCCTGCCAACACACATACAGGATCACGATTAACAAGCAGAGCCATCCTGGAACAAAGGGGGCCTATGCCAAGGTTCATCACTGAGACTCAACGAGCCAATGGACAGAAGGTGACCGGAAAAGGCTACACATCACTTAGAACATAAGAAATTTACAAACAAGAGGAGGCCATTCGGCCTATCAAGCTTGTTTTGGGGAGAACTTTGCTAATAGCTCAGAGTTGTTAAAATCTTATCTAGCTCCGTTTTAAAGGAACCCAGGGTTTTAGCTTGGACTACATTAGCAGGAAGACTATTCCATACTCTAACTACACGATGTGTAAAGAAGTGTTTTCTCAAATTCAGTTTAAAATGTTCTCCCTCTAATTTCCACCTATGGCCACGAGTTCTAGTATATAAACTAATATTAAAGTAGCCATTTGGCTGTACAGCATCGAGACCTGTTAGAATCTTATATACCTGGATCATGTCCC
>JAODLD010000069.1:19161242-19176637 GCA_026781065.1 Mormyrops boulengeri | reverse complement strand
ACTTATATACTCCTGCTTTATCTTGAAATTGTTAGTTAATTTCCATTTGTGGAAGAGAGCCCTTTTCCTCCTGACTTGATGTCCTCTTGCACTTGCAACAACGTGCTTTTAAAAAATTCTTCAACAGTTTTGCTGTTTAACTCCATCCAGTTTACAGATTCTAGTTTCAGTCTCATTCCATTAAAGTTAGCCTTCCTCACATTGTATATTTTTGTTTTACCCATAACAAAGGGACAGGAATCATGTTATTGAACCACAGAAATGCAGTAAGACTGAGAAGGTCATGGCTGCCTGCCTGATATTACCACCACATACCACATATCAATCTAGACATAACCCATTCACACACTGCCTTTGCAGGTCTAACTTGTCAGGCCAGATGTATAAAAAAGAAGCAATAATATTCTCCAGCAATGACATTTTTCAATTAATTTATAAAACCTTGTTCCGACCAACCTCGCCAGTGCTGGTGTCGGTGTTGGGCTGATTCTTCCTTGGTGCCTTTTGATAGCCTACCTACTTTCCCACCAGTTTCAAACGAGAACAGAATGGAAACATTACATAGGCAGAAGTGAGAGTAAAGTAAAGTTCTGTATGATTTCTGTTTTTTTGGATTTATTTTGATCTGTTTCAGATTTTAAGTTCGTATAACCTGCCAAACTGGGAAAAAAATGAGCCTTTAAGGAGACAAAAGTCTCAGTTTTCAGAGTCTGACTTGTGCTCTGGTTCTATTGTCTTTATCCACTTTCTTCTGCTTGAGGCTGTATTTCACCCTAGTCTGTGTGTGTAAGTGAATTTATTCTCTCACTTTCTAAGGATCACACAATAAAAGTATGTCCCAAAAACTGGTCTGCCGTCCGCCTCCAGATCTCTTCGCCATGTGAGCGCCACTATATTTTATTTTTTCAACCTGCGACGTTTTAAAATGTATTATTAAAAATCTGGCCAGCAGATCAATCTTTTGTTTTCCACAGAATAAAAAAAATTATGTGTAACGTTATTCCAATAATAAGTGCTGGCAAGCGGTTTCACTACCAGCACCAACAATATTAGACGAAAATATAGTGTTACATGCGGCGCGTTACTGTAATTAAGCAGTTTTCATCCGACCAGGCTCTCAGCCATGGTAGCGGCAAAGTTTTTTTCTTTTCTTTTTCTGGTGAGAGGCGAGACAACCGCATAAGTGATGATGATTGGCTACGGTAGAGTAAAATTTCATGGTAAGCCAACCAGAGGCAGAGGTGGGCGGGTGTTTACACAAACACACAGGCAAGCTCAGGAGAGACACAGCAATGGTGAGTTCAAAAGTAGCGTTTTTACAGTGAAAATACAGACATTCCTTTTCCCTTGTTGAAATTAAAGGCAAGAATGTATACTGTATGTTAAATGCACATTATGTCCCGGAACCAAGTCTTTATCCACATCACATCAATTCAAATCTGATGAAGCGCCTCTCATCGTCTCGCGCTTCTAGTGGCCAACAATGTGGATGGTGATAGCAGCCCAAACCCAGGTGCGGCTAACGTGAGCTCCGCTAACGAAAGAGGAGACAGAGCCACGCCATCAAACCAACCTAAAACCTGCTGTGACACAGACTGAGCTAAATAGGCTGATAGCCAGGTATTTTGGTGAGAACATGAGATACAACCACTAGTGTAATGGCTAAGATGAATGGTTGGATGGATGGATGAGAGTTAGGAAGGAGTATATGGATGGACAGACGAATGAATGAATGTTCAAAAACTAGTTTAATTTATGTGGCAAATAACATTAGTTAGTTTTGTTATGCCTTGCACTTTTCAGTACTTTTTCAGTATTATATTGCACTTCTTATTGTTAAACGGTTTACTTTTGTGAGGAAGAAAATACGGTATGTCTACCAGTCATCTGAAGTTGTGTGACAATTTGATTTATTTAATTTGCACTACAAAAATTTTATATATATTTTTTTGGTACATTGCTTAGTTTTGGTACAAGTATAATTTAATTTAGACCTATTTGATCACCAGTTGCGGCCTGTTGATGTGCAATAAATATGAAAGGTTCTAAAACATCTATTGTGTTTTATCATTCTACTATTATATACACAGTAATGACCTTAACTACAATGATACATTAAATTTGATAGGTGTCTTCGCACATTGTCCCACAGCGATATTAAAATAGTGTAGATTTGTGTACAACGTTTTCTGTTACAAATTTATTTTATTTATATTTAGACTTTTAAGTGTCTATTTCATTCATTAAGCATGCTTAGAACACATGTTAGCCTACAGTTGGGCAAAGTCATTAAGACAAAGCCTATTTTATAATAAAGTGCTGAATATCTCATGTAATTTATTGAATAATGTACTGAAAGTGAAAAACATTTACACATCAGTCTAAATATCGTAACACAGACCATTATAATCCAGGGAGTGGTATAATATGTGGACAGTATAATGGTATGAAAAGTTTGATAATTGCCCAAATCTAGTGTAGGGGGGATATAGACAGATTTTGAGGGGTGTGGGAAGAGTAGGGATTACATGGGGAAGGGAGTGACAGTTGTCCAGGGAATACAGATTTACACCAGTACTTCAGTACATACTACCCCACTGTGTTATGTTATTTATGTTTGTTCATATTTATGTCTACACTTATTATGTTATTTTCTATGCTGACAATCCTAGCTGCTCAATGGTCTTTCATTGATTTAAAAACAATGACGATAAAGATCTATTCTAAAGGTTTTTTTCTATGAAATTTGGTGTTTTTTCCAGAAACATTCTAATTATTTAATTATCCTATGGAAAGGTAGTACTTCTACACTAAAATATAACAAATGCACTTCATACTGTAAGCATATTTATCGGTAAGAGTTTACAGTAATACTGAACTGGAAGCTCAGCTTTGCTACTCGAGTAAGGAGTGCACTTTCCAGCATACCTGGGCAGGTTGTCCAGCAGAGTTTTCAGCTCCTTGCAAATGATGCTGACCAGGCCGCTCTTGACAGAGCTGTATGACACGTCTATCAGGAAGACGTAGGCTGGCGGCTGGGGCGGCTTGTTATTCTGTGGGTTACGTCAGCGCAGTGTCAGTGCACACACGCTGACAAAGGGTTGCCATGAATTTTTCAAGAAGGTTGTCGCCATCTGGATGGCGGCTGACAGACCGTCAACATTTTCCATTTCTAAGAAACAAGCCATGCGTGACACTTTTGAAATAAATTTTTTAAATTCAGCGAAGTCGTTTGAGAACCATAACCCTTTATCTGCAACGAGCTACAGGCAAGAGGAGAGTATTACAGAAAGCCTGGAGGGGACGACATGCCTGGCAGTAGCTGGCACCCACTCAGGGCCCGTACCTTGCAGTACTCCACGGAGGCACAGAACTCATAGGTGCCCAGGGAAAGCTCCGGCCGCTCATAGCAGTCCACACGCTTGCCAGTGTGGTCCAGGTGCTGGAAGTAGTGTGAAGGCACTATAACAAGGGGGGCGGGGTGCAGCATGGCCTCCTCAGCATCTTGTTCAGGTGTTTCAGTGTAACAAAGCAGAATCTAGACTCATGAGTGAACCCATGTGGGAAAATAGGTAGTGTTGTCAGTGTTCCCACCTTCTGTCACGCAGCTGCAGAAGACACACTGAAAGCGCTGGCCACCCTCGATGAACTGCATGTAGGGACACATGTAGGCCTTGCAGCGGTTGCAGCGGATGGGGCCGCCTTCACCATGGTCCACGATGTACGGGGGGGCCTGAATGCGTTAACAACATAGGCAGCATGACACAGATTTAGGAGATCATGCCTTTGACCTTATTACTCACTTATCACAAATATTTTATTGCTATATTTCCTGTAGTGCATCATTACAAACAGCCCCTTTGCTGCATGGTACCTGCCCTTAGTGATACAAGTTGAATATGACTGATTTGATTAAAGCGGGCAATATATATGAATTTCTCTCCAACAGTCTCCAGATGGCGCTGTGGCTATAATGGCCTGCCTGTCGCTCATCCCAAACCCAGATCACTTTCCATGGTTGATTTATTCAGACAGCTGCAGCACAGGGAGCTAAATAAGCACCTATCATTAGTAACAAACACGGTGGAGTGAGAATAGAGGGGACATCACAGAAAGTGAGATGAACGAAAAAGAGGTGCCTGTGGGAAGGAGTGCAGGGCATCATGGGAAACTAGTGGGAGCTAAACAGCAGGGACAAAGCCCTAAAATTTAAAAACAACCTGGTGAGAAAGACAAGCAGCTGTGAAGGGTAATGTGAAGGACAATCACCTTGATGCAGATCAGATTCAAGGCCTTTAATATAAAATATAACTATTCTGGGGTAATATCGGGTAGGATTACACAGTCTCACACACTGATTCATGAGTGGAGGGGAGCTAGAGCACAAGTAGGGGGGGACTTTCTGAAAGCTGGTGCCAAACTCTCGCATCTACAATCATATGCAGCTCTAGGTGAAGTGGGGAGCTTGGCTACAGAGCTCACATGATCATTAATGCACGCAAAGGTCACCAAAAAAGGGACCAAGGTGCAGCATATGCCAGCACTCACCTCGTCTGGCGGCAGCTCTGCCAGCGGCTTGATGATGGCGGCTAGGGGCACCTGGGTTTGCTTGGCCATGTCTGCTGTGCAGGGCACGTTGTAGGCTGTGCAGCGGATGTACCGTGGACTGGCGTTGCCTGGCAGTGGAAAGTTGGGCAGAGTGCTGAGTCCCTCAGACGGACCAAGAGCAACCTGTGGTGCCCTCCTCAAACACGTGGCTGGCTCACCTTGATCTTTAACCTGGAAGCTTGTGGTGACCAGGGGCGGGACCTGACCCCGCACCCCAGTGGAGAAGGGCTCACTGCTCCTATTGGCTTTGTCATCCTCAATCACCTGGATCTGCATGTGAAGGGAAGTGACAAACTGTAACATGTCCTCACAACGGGGACTAAGCTGATCTTAGTGCGCTTCTTCAGTGCACCAGGTATGGTCCTTTTCTATTGACTTCCAGTCGAGTACCAGTGGCAAATGCTCCAGTCCCTAAAGTGCAAAACTAACTCAGGAATTTCTTGGTACTTAGGGGTGGGAATTGAAACTAGGGATGGGCCGATCCACATTTTTTCAGTTCCGATCCGATTGTGATACACGACTGCCGATACCAATACCAATTTCAATACAAGAGCTCTTTTTACTTGAATATTTTAATATAAGAAAATATATATATACACACATACACAGACGCTCCTCTACTAGCTATTGTTAAAAATGTAAAATACTTCCAGACTTTCACCCTCTTGTACGATGTTCTTAGACTCCCTCCTACTGCAAAGGGTATGCGTATGATGTCACAGCTGACGGAAGTCACTGAGCTCACACCCACTGAGTGGCAAAAAAACTGAGTGGCAGCATAAGTGTTCAGTTTGAATGCTGCGAAAAATATATCTAATTTGGGAGAGAGCTGTTTTGTACAAATCGATTTAACAAGAAATAGGAGCTATCATTTTGCAGACTGCTGACAACTAAATAAGTAAGTTCTGGATGTGGATCAGTCACAAATGGCCGATACCCAATCTGTCTAATAGGGTATGGATTAGTGCCGATACTGATCCGGATATTGGATTGGTGCACCTCTACTGAAATGCTTGATTTATCAATTGGTTATGCAAATAGTCTGTCTACCACCACACTGAAAAAAGCTCAGAAAACAACAATAAATAACATTTAAAGAAAAAGTAATAATAATTGGTGTTCCGACAAATGAAGAGACCCAAGCTTCAGCATAATCTGTCTAGGAGCGATTTCCACAGCAAGGATGAAAATGATTATGAATGTCTTGAAGAATGCATGCAGCGCTCATGCAAAAGCAGTGGAGGTAAACTTTAAACTGATTTTTAAACATATATTAGATAATCTTGAAAAGAAATAATCACTAAAATTGCAAAACTGTTTTTTTTCCTATGACAGAGCAAAAAAAAAAATTGAGTGAAACACTGCACTATAACGTCCAGCCATATAATACACTCATTCAGTACAAAATGGGAAACCAACACCTTAAAGTACCATACTTTTGGTACTTTCATGTTGTCGCTGAAGTACCAAAGGTACGGTACCTTGTGCGGAGGACAAGCACCCGTAGTCTCAAAAACATAAATGACTTTCAAAAACTATTAACCTCTAGCATTAATTACTAAGCAAATCCAATTTCATGAAGCAGCCATATTATTACCCTAAGCTATTCCCATTAATTGATTTCAAGATGTTTAGAGCATTCTTGCCTGCAGTCATATCAGTAGAAACTTAAGACTACAAATTACTGATTACAGTCTCAAAAACAAATAGACACCACTAAGGAAAAGTAAAGTCACTGAATCTAATAGGCTAAGCGTTTCCTTTTGACCTCAAGGATAACAGAGGCTGCAGTTTACAGGAAGATGCATGGAACATAAACACACAGCGACAGAAAATCTGACTGAATAGTAACCTAAACTTCTCTGTGACAGCACAGTAACATTTCATGAGTGGCATAACTGGGACACCAGCCACATATAATCGATACCGTCTTGCCTGGTAAGACAGTTATGTTAGGCCATCCCTGAGAGCACATTTCCGCACATCCTGATTTTGCCGAGTTTGATGTATTCCTGGGTCAACAAGGGAGGAGCTTGCGTTTCACTTCTTTAACCACAGACCTGATTGTATGACGTCACCACATTAATTAAAAGCAGTGTTTTCTGTTAAACGGCAATTGGCACAGATTTGTAAAGCAGCCGTTTCATTGTGCATGCCTCTAGTTAAGTCACATGTCAAACACAGAAAAAACATAGGAATATGCTTACCTGCAAAGGCTGTACGGAGAAATGTAACAGTGCATCTTTATTTCAGGATGATAATGGTAATAATAATAGTGGGGGGGCAGTGTGTGGCTCAGAGGCCTAAGCCTCTGTGCCTGTGATCAGAAGGTCGCCAGTTCGAGCCTAGCCTCAGCACATCTGCTGGTCCTTGAGGAAGGCCCTTAACCCCTAACTCCCTGGGCGCTGCTATGGGTGGCTGCCCTTCGCAGACCTACAGAGAGCAAGTTGGGGGAGGCGTAAAGAGAATTTCCCCACAGGGATTAATAAAGTATCCATTATTATTTATAAATATTATAAAATAATAATAAAAATAGCAAAACAATGACAAGGTCTGAACCAGCAAACTTCCAATCACAAGCACAGCGGCTTAGCCCACTGAGCCACACTACTGTCAGCCTGATAGCTGGAGGCCTTGAGCATGGAAACGCGGAGAAAAACAGAGCAATGTGGTGACATCATACGACGAAGACTGTGATTGGGTAAAGTAGTGAAACACGAGCGGCTTCCTTGCTGACTCACTGACATCAATCTTGGCATAATCAGGATGTCCATAAGTTCGCAAGTCTACTTTAACCCAATAAGCCTGAGGGCAAAAGGCAGTGTGCCAGACTTCTCCTCTCCCGGCTTAGGGGAGATGTTAGCACACTGATATTCGATGGACAGCTCATACCCAGGTCATAAAGCCAAGGTCAGGACCTGCCCTGAGGGGATGTCCAGCTCCCCACTAGCAGCAAGCAGACGGCCTTTATGTGCTCCTAATGGGGAGCTGGACATCCCCTCATAATTAACCCCGCCATATTCTGGGCTTTTAAAACTCAAGACAGCCCCAAAGTGCTTTATTCCCCACAGAAAAGGGACTGAGGTTATTTATCCTTTCTTTATCCTTTATCTTTATCTGAGAGAACACACACACTTCTAAAATGTGCTCAAGGTATACTTTTAACACTATGTTTCCATAAACTCCTCACAGAGCATCCTTATTTTCAGATCAACCAAGCTAGAATTTGACTCAACTGAGCTGAACAAATCTTAGGCATTTAAATTAGTATAACATTTAACAACAGGTATTAACTTCAAAGCAAATCAGACTCTTTCCATTACATAGGATAACTGTGAAAAAGGTGAATAGCATTACTATGCTTCTGTATTTCTGCAATCATCTCAAGCCAATTGCCAAGCTGGACAGAAAAGCAGCAGATGCCACCAAGAGCAACACTCGTGTGTGTGTGTGTGGGGGGGGGGGGGGGCGTTGGCGCACACACCTGGGTATTTTGAACCTCTCTGTCAGTGCGTGGCACTGTGAATTATTCATGACCACCGACGTCTCGTACAGCATGAAAATAAGCCCCAGGACTCCATGCCACTGTCTTCTGGCTTCAAAATATTTGGAGGGGTGGGTGAGGACGATGGGTTTAAGGGTGGCGGGGGAGATGAGAGGATATACATTGGCGAGCACTACATGGCTTTGAGCCTTCCGAGCTTTATGAGGCCACTGCAAGCTCTAAAATTCACGCCCCACCCACCCCCAGATATTAAAAAAATGAAATAAATAACTAGCGAGTAAAATCAAAACATCATAGCTACACCTACATAAGGAACGAGTTTATGTAATATTAAGTGAAGTGACTATCTGTGACCAGCAGGGGGCCTGAAAACCTCAGGGGCCACCACGCAAAACGCGTGGTTTGAGTGGTAGCAAACACCACCGCTGAGGGCAAAAGCAAGTGGTGACGAATCTTTGAGAAGATAGCGTGATATCATGCCGAGTTCTGAAGGCTGCAGTGTGCCTTTAAGGTTCACTCCACCCCCGCCCCGCCCCGTTAACACCAATAAGTTTCATCTGAAAGTTAGAAGAAGCCAAAAGATGCAACGTTAGCTGTAATTGGCACAGACAGAGCACAGGAAAGTCCCACAGTGAAGCAGGACATCCTTGCTACGGCTTACTGATCAAGCCAACTCAAACTGGCCATCTACTAAAGAAAGAACCCCCCCAACACAAAATGCAAGTAAGACTTCTTACTGTGTAGCTCAATTGTGTCGGTGATACCCAAGTTAGCATGTGTCAGTGGATGCTACCAGTTACATCATGGGTCACATTCTCTGTAATATAGGCCCATTGTAATAATAATTGCTACCGATTGCCAGCTGTAAGACCAGCCTCATTCAGGCCAAATGCACGAACAGCTCACCCCAAAGGAGCCGCAAACAAAGAATCCAAATGCCACCAGGTTTTTTTTCCAGCTTTCCGTCTGAACACGGGGCTCAGTGTTAGCTGTCAAGCATTACGTCACTCCGAATAACTCAACTGCACAGCGATTAGCCAGTATCAGCACTGAGCTGCAATCTTAAAAATTAACTGATATAATGATCGCTATTTTAATTCTTGGCTTACTTATTTTTACGGAGATAGTTGTTCATTTTACCATAGAGGAGAAACAGGATCTTGGATTCCATTTAGCTAGCAAAAATTGAATGCTAAAGGACATGCAACAGCTGGAATAGCTAAACGGTTAAAAATGTTTGTAGCTTCAAAGATTCCACAAAACATAGACCCGCAGATATATAAATCCTGCAGCTAGATTACCATATCATGGATACGGCCGTGTGAATAAAGAAACATTTGGCCCGACATTTCCCCACATTTTCCAGTGACTTTACAGCATCTTAACGAAGAACGGCGAAAAGAGAACTGTGAAAATGCTGCACCGCTCACGTCGGAGGGGGCGCTGGGGTCTTGATCTCTGTTTGATAATGCTCTTCTCAAGGATCAAAGGTATCGGCAATGAAAGACTAGCTTTTTAGATTACTAGACGGACGGCTTCTTTCATATTAAACACAGCTATCGCTGGGCTCATCTCTGACGTTCATTATTCAGCGATGAAAGCTCAAGGGTATTGTCAAGTCTGCTAAAATCAGAGCATTTTCCGACCAATCCACCGGGGAATATCCTCACGGATCTGAGCTATGCGGTATTTGGGAAGGCACTAATCATGCCTATTACCTCTCCCTCTTTCCCGTCTCATTTGTCCTGCAGGATGGCATGGGCAACTTGCGCATCACGGAGAACGGTCTGAAGCTCGAGGGAGACTCTGAATTTCTCCAGCCTCTGTATGCCAAAGAAATCCAGTCCAGACCAGTAAGTAGCGGACTCTGGGGCGCTCTGTGTCAGCGCGATGAGAGATATGGGCCCCCGCAGCCCAGCAGCACTAACATCCTAGCGCTGGGCCTGGATGTGTGACTTGATAAGGTGTGGGCTGTATGTCTTATCTCATCCGTCGTGTGGTTCTGAAGAGGAGCCCGGAAGAGGGAGGCGTGAGCTGAATAGTAAATGCCGCTTCCCAGAGGTGGAAAGTTCAGGTCTAGAAAGTACAAATCCAGACCAAGATTTTGTTTCAACCAACCAGTTGAACATAAAGAGTCACATTCACAATGTACTCAGCTAGTTGGTTGAAACTAAATCTTTGTCTGGATTTGTATTTTCTGTACCTGAACTTACCACCTCTCCTGCTGCTAGCGGAGGAGACGACGTCTCGTTCCAAGAGCATATCCAAGCTAGTGGCACAGCTCTCTCCTCCGGTTGTCAGTACACATTCTGTAGTGTTTGTTACAGTAGCTAACTGGCCACCCAATCAATGGAATTTCCATTAGTGTAAAAGCAGAACGCCCCCAGAAATGGAGGCAAGAATCTGCAAAAAAATGGTGGCTGGGATCACAGCAGAGGGTCAGTCGGCATGCAGTAGCCCTACAGCAGGGGTAGGGAACCCTGGTCCCGAGTTGTCATTATCCAGCAGGCTTCTTAATTTGAACTGAGGAGTTACTATCTGCCTGAGATCAGGTGTGGCTCATCAGAGACCAGGTAGGATAGGAAACCAGCACTCCAGGATCAGGGTTGTTTACCCCTGCCCTAGAGATATTGGGGGTGAAGGGCCTTGCTAAAAGGCCCAATGGCAGCCTCAAACTGCCAGCCCCAGGATTTGAACCAACAACCCTCCAATCACAGGCATAGAGTCCTAACCCACCAAGCCACACTAATTTAGCAGTCTCAGCAGTAAACAGACACCTTCGTGTCCAAGCTCTGTGTGAAACTGCAGAGCCCAGGCGTCATGCGCGTCAACGTTAAAAAAATACTTTTGGCATGTATATGAGGACCCAGCTTTGCATGTATTATGGATCCCCTGCATTTTAGATCAGCCCTGGGAGGTCCCAGCCCAAAAAAGTTACCCTTAATCTCTTCAAATGAGATGTTAAGACCTCAGTTAATCTGCGTTATCTTAGGCTGCCTTAGTGATTAAGCAGGCGAGCGCAGTCCTCAAGAAACAAACCAAGGTGATCATGTGACTCCGCCGAACTGACCATAGACACTTTCAGACCAGAGATCACCCTGGGGATTCAAACTCCAAGGCTCCCATGCAATAAAACAGGGACACCATCAAATGAAAATGTTTGCTTTTTATCCTCATTTGAATGATGAATTTTGCCATTTCTCATTTTAAGCAAGATACACTTTTAACAAGAATTAGTCACGATAGATGTTCTCAGTTAATCCAGCCTGCCCTGCTCAATCTGTCAAATCATTTCATTTTAGCCACGTTCTTGTTGCTGCATTATCTCCACCAAGCAAGACCGATCATTAATTCCTTGGCATTCCTCTGCTTTGACAGGGAAGCCCCTTGCTACTCCAGTCCTCAAGAAACATAACCATTAACATCCTCGATGGCAAGAATCGCATGACCAGTCAACTAGTTGCAGGTAAGTTAGAGTAAGTTTTAATGACTCAAACTCTCATGATACCTTCATTACTTAACCGGTTGCATCCTTGTTATGCTAAATGTTAAGAGGTAAAAGGTAACCCACTTTATGTTGATGCTTTGAAAAATGTTTCAGTATTTTTTTAATCGAGAGCACAGAGCTGTATTTGCACCTGGGTGCTTAAGATCAAAGGTAAAACAAAATCAGGATTTCTCAAAACAAAATTCTCAGCCGTCGTTATATTTGATGCAACCTTTACTAAATACACCAGCAGATGAATCTGATTTGGCACATTGTATGAAATCTGTTTAAAGGGAACTGCATTTGGAGAGCTACTGCACACCTTCAGGAAACATTTTTATAGTCATATTTGTTCACGGTCAACCCAGTTGGCTGGAAACTGTTTTTGGAAAGTTTATTAAACGTTCCCTAAATGTTATCAGTACGATTGAGATTCACCTCCGTTAGGACATCCTAGTATACAGCTTCAACCAATCAGATGTCTTGGTCCTACCTCCTCTAGTTAATTGGACCCACCTCCTCTCAAAACTGATTGGTTATTTCCCTAAACCAATCCTTTTTTTCCATCTGCCCTCAAAACATTTTTGTGTAAATAAAACTCCCATGAGCTAGTATACAGTGGTGCTAGTAAGTTTGTGAATCCTTTACAATTTTCTCTGTTTCTGCATAACGGCGCTAAAATTCCTCAAAGCTGATGTGCAGGACTGATTAAGAGATACCAGAAACATTCAGTTGACGTTATTGCTGCACAATGAGGGGTCACACCAGTCATAACCAGCAACGATTCATATACTTTTTCTACACGCCTATATGTGACATTGGATCATCGTTGGGCAATCTTATCCAGAAAGGGCCGCTGTGAATGCGGGTTTTCGCTGCAACTCTCTAATTAGATTAATAATTAAAAGACTGATTGGCTGAGATTCCTCACACCTGGCTTTGAACAGTTGACCTAAAGGTTATCCCAAAGACCTGCATGAGCACTGGCCCTTTGTGAGTAAGATTGCCCCCCCCTGCATTGGGTCATTGTTTTACCATTGTATTGCCATTGGTTTAGGGGTTGGCACAGTGGTGCTGTGGTTATCACTATTGCCTCACACTACCTGACATTGAGGGGTTTCTTTCAGGTACTCTGGTTTCCCCCCACAGTCCAAAACCATACTACCCGGAGTTGCTAAATTGGCCAGAGGTGCGCATGTGTGTGAATGTGCCCTACAATGGGTTGGTGCCCCATCCTGGGTTGTTCCCTGCCTTGTGCCCATTGGCTTCAGACCACTCAGCCCTGAATGGAACAAGCACTTTCCAAAAATGGATGGATGTCATTTGTTTAATTGCGCTCTTTTTACCTAGGAAAACCCGATCAATGAAAATCTGATCATGTTTTAGGTCAGATATATGCAGAAGTAGAGAAAATCCTAAAGGGTTCACAAACTTTCGAGCACCACTGGAGATTTGGCTATACACATCGGATCTGCTTTGTTCTGCCCTGAAGTTCCCTCCCTGGGTCGCATTCTGTAGCAGGACCAGGTTCTACTCGAGTGGCTGCATGCATTTTACGCCACAAAAATGTCCTTCATTCCCAAAAACTTGACATGATGCTGCTAACACCATGTCAGACGACACACACGTGACTGGCTGATTCCACATCGAATGTAATGCTTAATCATTCAACCGAAAAACACTTTGTGTGACAGGATCAGTCAGATGTTCATACAAAACCTCTATGGAGAGTTTGGCTCGTCTTTGTCTTACTGCCATACAATCTACTTTTGGGTAGCAAAATGGATTTTGTTGACTCATGCGGAATTTATCCCAGTGTCTGCTGGGTCTTCTGGATCCTTGACGACCATCACTGCCTGTGTAGAGAGTTCCATCATCATTCTTCTTCCTGTCCCGGGCCAACATAGGCGGTGTCCGCACTCTACGATGAACCTTGAGTGACACTCACATGGACATCCAGAAATTTCTGCTTTTTTTTTTCTCGCAACTTTCCCCAGTTACTTTTCAATGACAAAGAAAGATCCCTGCAGGTTCCCTGGTTTGGCATCTACATTAAAATTCATCATGAGATCCCTGCAGAGACGGGTGCTTTTATTCAAAAAGCCATGAAACATCGTCCCAAAACACAATTACCGGGGCTGTACGGTTCCTTCCTTTGGCCCCCATGCCAGTGCTTCCGTAGTAACACGGCAAAAATAGCAGCACCGAGTCTGTAAATTACTGTATTATTCAGAATTTAAATGATAACAATGTTTATTGGTACATGAGAGGTAATGTACCATGTCGCTTCATTTTATTTTAATATTTTTCACTGCAACCTTTGCCTCTGTAAGCAGTTAGATTTGTATAAGGAGGGATTGATGGTTGCTTGGTTAGAAATCAGACATTTTAATACAATGGGTGGTACACAGCTTACACGACATCACATGTTTTTACAGATGGGTGTTTTTACCCAGAATCCTCCATGTGCTTTCAACATGTAATCCTTCATTCTCAAGCATGGGGCCTTAATTACTTTGTCGCTGATCTGTGATTGGATGTCACTGACGGGAGCAATAGCGGTCCACTAATCACTGGCACCGGCTTTTTGTCAATGCGCTACGGCATATTGTGAAGACAGTTTTCACTGGCTGGCAGTTCGTGACAAGCAAATTGCATCCAAGCTTAACGCCTTCTCATTCTCTGTCACGCAGAAATCAAAGACGTAATTCGTTTTCTTAAGTTTTACAAAGTATGCAATTTCCCAGCTCGGTCAAACGTGAATATTTTGCTTTTCCCCTCTAAAACTTTTACTACCAACCAAGATAGTTGGCTTTAAAGTATCAAATACAAAATGCTTTATGATGCTGGATTCCACAATATATTTTTTTAATTATTAAGGTTAGCATGAACGTCAAAGTTCTTATATTCACGATGTTGTCACCACATTAGGACATTATTAAAAACTCTTTCATGTGCCTGCAGTTATAAACTTCCCCCTCTCTGCCTCTGATTCGCTTGTTTGTGCGAGTCGCTGGCAACCAATCGGAGAAGCCCTGTAAGGGCATATAGCATCAGTACCGTGGCCTCCCCTGGAACTGCGGAGCCCCGAGGTTTTGAATCTTTAAGCCTCTGTGGCCTGGTACTGTTGTGTTGAATGAACCAGGAACCAGCTGATGCCTGTCAGCCGCCGTTTTCTTCCAGAATCTTTATGCCGATTCATCAACATTTTGACACGCTGCCACACCCTGTGCAAGTCAATTCACTTATGAAAATTTTTATTAGCATGTAAGAAGGAGAGAAATGGTCACATGGTACAATGTGTAACCATGCTATAAGCTATTTTTACTTGTAACTTAAGCAACTTCTATACATGGGTGGGGCCAAAGTGGCACTGGTCCCAACTGAAAGCTGATTGGCCGTTAGAGTGCCCCCTTCCCTGTCACTCAGCAATTCAAAACATATTATTGGATAATGAAAAGGTCAGCCCCTCTGTATGAATTAAGGCCCCACCTTATGCTTTCCACCTTGGAAAATCTGTTCAGAATAGCTGGATCAAATGACATCCTTCCTCCCACACAGGTTCTAATGGAGTACAGGCGCACGGCAAGATGCTTGAGGTGAAATCCACCACGGGAAAACTGCTGTTTTCTGCTGATGATCAGGAAGTTGTGGTTGGTGCTGAGAAGCTGAGAGTTCTAGGTGAGTTTTGGGAATGACATTAAATTTACAATTTACAAACAATGAGGGGGGGGGGGGGGGGGGGGGGGGGGGGGGGGGGGGGGGGGGGGGGGGGGGGGGGGGGGGGGGGGGGGG
>JAODLD010000069.1:19148981-19161142 GCA_026781065.1 Mormyrops boulengeri | reverse complement strand
GGGAGGATGGGAGGGCTGTTCCAGAAACAGGGGGCTGGCAGGATGGGAGGGCCGTTCCAGAAACAGGGGGCTGGGAGGGCAAGGACGAAGAGGACAATCTCCGCTGAACAAGAGGCAGGGCCCCACTGTAGTTATCGGGGGGTCCATGAGTCAGGCTGGCGTTAGGAGAGGAGGTCTGAGAGAAAGATGGTGACACTGATGATGTAAAGACAGCAGAGGCAGGAGGATGTGAAGGCGAGGGCACACCTGAAAGGAAGACATCCACTGCATCAACTAAGGAGGCCAAGAGCAATGGTACCCCTGCGTTCCAGAGTAGAAAAATGATTCTACAATTCATTAGAATGATTTAAATTTGCTACTTCAATTTCAGAATGCTGGCTTACAATGTTGGTTTACGTAGCTAGGACCCAAGAGGGGTGGAGCAGCAGAGCCGATCTGCATGCCTGACAGGCGGTTGGTCAGTTGCTGTGCACTTGTGGATGGAGCACTGTACTGCGGCTGCTGGTAGGCCAGCTGGGTCCCAGGAACATAGAGCTGGGAGATGGGAGGCCTGTGGGGTACGCAGCAGTACAAATTGGATGGGGCGGTAAATTAGAATATCGGGAGCGTCGTGATATACCCAACACAGTTGTTATCTTGCATAATTAACAGTTATAGTGCACTATTTTTACATTAAGGTATGAGTCTGTTGTCGGCATAATTTCTCATTATACCTGTCACAACTATTAGCAAAACAATCTGGTCATCGTAATTAGAAAACCTCAAAACCACCTGTCATATTTTATGACATGAATTTTAAAATATTGTGATAAATATCAATATTATGAAAATCTTTATATTGTGATATTTTAATATCGCCCAGCCCTAGTCAAACCAGTTCATGAGAACGAACAGCAAGGCAGAGAAAAAAATCTAGCAACAGAACACACTGTCAGCGTATTCTAATGCGACGTCCTATGATAAAAAGTTTACTTTTGTATAACTTATTTATTAAAATTTGATTTAAATGTGCAGTCTATTCAATTTGTTACCTTTTTGGGTTCTGATTCCTGTTTAAGGACAATTGTATGGGAATTTTAAGCTAAATGAAGCTATAAAGACATAATGACTTTTATTGTAATAATTATCAATATTGTTTGATATGAAAAACAACCATCATGATAAAATATTTTAGCATATTGCACCATCCTAAGTACATGTCCTAGCAGTGCCTCTACTCAAAATTGTGAACAGCTGAGCACTGATTGGGTCGCCATCACCCGGCAGCCAACATGGGCGCATAAATTTGATCAAACAAGAAGAAAACAAGGCAGGAAGATCGCTGGTTTCGCTGAAAAACTACAGATCCCACCTAGTAGGCCCTACAGCAGGGTTCCTCAGTACCAGTCCAGACTCAGACACATCTTGGTCCGATTTGATATCGATTCACAAAATCTCAAGACCAATCTAGGTAATTTATGACTTTTCCCTGTGACTTTGAAAATATTTCACTTAAGTTTACCTTTTATTGCATAGGTGGCAGTACTTTCTCTCTCACCCAAAGGAGTGTTTCAATAGTATTGCGCAATCACCTCGTATCATCATCTTGGTACACCGTCAGTCATGGTAATGGAGTTCTCCAGCACATGAATGCAAGCAAGTCAAGTCAAGTAAGGTTTTATGATCACACTGATCATTTTCAGTACATTGCTTATGGTGATACGAAATAAAGTTCTCTAAAAGCAAATTAAATAAAATGAAATAAAAGCAAACAAGGTAAAGAGAAAATGGATATTACTGGATATGACCTGCTGTCAGTTATGAGAATATTATTAATTTATTTATTTTTTTTCTTCAAACATCATGGATAATACTGAAGCAAATAAAAGCAACGTAGAGTCTGGAGGTATGATTTATGTATTTCTGGCTGGGAACAAGAACTGCAGAGGGGAAAGTATGGACAAAATAGTTCCGTGTATTCACGGGTAAGTACAATAATAAATTTCATGCTTATTATCATATATTGCTTTTCATGATCTTGTCATGTAATGGTAATGTTAATGCTACAGTGCTGTGCGATTTGTCACTGCTTTTACAGCAAATCTGGTTTGATTGCACATTAGTGAATGAGTCATAAACGTAAATGAAATAGAATCGAAATTGAATCCAGTCAGGCATTTGTGAATCGAATCAAATTGAATTATGAAGTCAAGTCAGATTCTTAGCCATAATCAATACCCGTATGTTCCTCAAATAAAAAGATTCTAATTTATGTTTTGCACTGTAAGGAATCCACTTTCAGAGTCTCATTTAAGCAGAACGATGAACAACAAAAATAACATAATGTAATACAGTCCAGAAATACACCGGGTATTGAAAGGCAGCTCAAATACAAATTAAGTTCTTTACCCCACTTTATACCCAAACGACCCTCCCCAATAAGGTTACTATGTGTAGGTGTTGTGAGTGAATTTGCATATAAAGGGTGACCACCTGCAGTGTGAGGATCTTGAGGCAGGGATGAGGCAGGACAGGACGGAGACTTCCCATGAGAGCAAATGGTAACAGTCTGGCCACTGTAAATTCAATTACTTCTTTAGCACCCTTGTGGTACCAAGCAGTACCCCCATTCTATCCCTGACTTCCCCCATGATCATTAACTGATAACACTGTCTGTATTCAAATGATCAATCAAGAACACTGGGGCATCTTTTCTATTTTTCGTTACAGGCACACATCTCTAACTTGATGTTAGACGTGGCCAGTTTTCTTTTCAGCAATGCTTCTCAGAAGTCATTTTTGTGCTTTGAAAAATACAGACTGTTTTTTTAAGGAACTATACCTTTATGTCAAATAAAAAGGAACAGGCCTTTCTTTAGTGGTTTTCATAATTTAGTGGCTCTGCATTTGTAAATTTGTGTTTCATTTAGAGATTTTTAAACATCTCTGCAAATATGTAAAGCTGCAGTACAGTATTTCATATCTTATTCCTATCCAGGGACATAAGAGGGGCATGGAGACCCTGGCAGATTCAGGGGGCCAAGCACTTTATAGTGGCGCCTAAAAATGAAAAATAATCTATATGCCAATTTAGCTGGCCCAAGGTGACATTTTCTAAGGGGGGGGGCAGAATTTCTAGCTACTCCCCTGTTCCTATCAGATTGACATTGAATGAGAATCTAATTGAATATAATCATTGGCTTGTGAATCGAATCAGGGCAGTGTGCCAATACCTAGCCCTACTGAGCAGGGAAATCTGAAAACTGTGTTGCTAACTGGCCTGCCAAGACTGGAATTGAGGAACCCTTCCCTAAGGATACAGCTTTACATTTGTTCATTCTGGAGATTAATTAGTTCAAAGAAATGTATATGTTACGATCATGACAGATATTGAAAGCAACAGAATTACTAACATAGTCCAAAATATGCTAGCAATCACAATAAATAGACACTCCTCTACTTACAAACATTCAACTTATGAACTTTCAAACATATGAACGAAGAGGACTGTAAGTCCAAATTGTGTTCCTTGGGCTCCCATTTCCTGTTCACAACATAATTTTTTTTTTTTCTGCACGCCAATTCTGCCTAGTACGACTTCTGGC
This sequence comes from Mormyrops boulengeri, assembly GCA_026781065.1. NCBI lineage: Eukaryota > Metazoa > Chordata > Actinopteri > Osteoglossiformes > Mormyridae > Mormyrops > Mormyrops boulengeri. The sequence goes on along the minus strand of JAODLD010000069.1, from coordinate 19,157,558 downwards.
CGGTACTCCCGCCACGCAGCGGCGTAGCGTGCGTACTCCCAGCATCCTAGTTCTTTGTACTTTCGTATACCCTTAAAATGAAGTTGAAAAACAATTTACTAACATTTCAAGTGGCGAACGGCCGTTTGGAACGTATCTCGTTCGTGAGTAGAGGAGCGTCTGTACAGTCAATTACAGGACCAGGAACATGTCACACATTTATACAGGGATATATTTTAATGGAGTAATTCAACTTACACACTCCAGGGCTGAACACTAATGTCTCTCCTATGACTTGAACCAGCAACCGTAAGGTTATGCATGTACACTGCCATTCTGTTGTGCTCTGGTGAATAACAGGCTCACCTCTGTGGCTCAGTGCTCATAGCAGGATGACCGTTCTGCAACCTCCCCTGGGGATACTGGGTGTAGGCTGAGGCAGGAGCTTCCAAGGTAGGAGGGGGGCAGACAGAGCCTAAGTAAGAAGGGTCAAGGGTAAAGAATTTAAACCGAAGACACAAGTATCAGACAGCCACTGAATAGACCCAGAGTTACGTCATCTGCTCCTCTGTCACATAATTCATGCCAGATCCAGATCAACCCCACAGGCCCCCAAAATCTGACAGGCAACAACACATCACAGCAAGGGTTTTGCAGGGAAGTCTACAAGCAATAGCTATGGTGATTATTTGTGCAGGTATGACACAAACTGGTTAGGAAGGTTACCCTGGTCGAGTGGAGATGGGCAGGAAAGGTCAGAAATTGCATCTGGTGTAGGAGCCTTAGAGGGAAAGGTAGTATGAGGAGAATATCCTGGAACTCAGGGAAACAGCATAGAAAATACAAAGAGAGATCAATGTTTATATTACAAAGCAAAGAGATCAACACAAAGTCCACCGCAGTGACCAAACAAGATCAAGTACAACTCATAAACGCAGAATGAATTGAATTGAATTGAATTTGGTGATCAGTGGTCATTGTTGACACACCACAGCACACAACGAAATGTATCCTTTGTATTTAACCCATATGTGACATTGTGACATAGCAGGAAGCAGCTAATTCAGCGCCCAGGGAGCAGTGCTTGGGGGTGGTACCTTGCTCAGGGTATCTCAGTGGTGCCTTGCTGGTCGGGGACTCAAACAAGCTTTCAATTACAAGTGCGCCTCCCTAACCATTAAGCCACCACTGCTCACAATGGCAGAAAGGGATGCAACGATGCCTCCACTTTGGAAGCTATCCACTTCTGAGACTGATCACAGATATAAATCTCTTCACACTTCACAAAACAGTTTCCAGGCTCAAAGGACCTGGGATGACTTAATCCTAAGGGCCTCGACAACCTCAGACAAAACCTTTATTTTTGAACGAGACACAATTAGGGAAATACCTGAAGACAGTGTCCCCTGCTGGTACCCTGAGGTGGGGCCATTGTAGGGTGCATACTGGGTGGCATAGGCAGGCTGAGGGTATCCCAGGTAGCCAGGCTGCGGCTGTCCGTACAATGAAGCCATGTGCCCTTGCTGGTTCATGTTCATGCTAGTTCATCACGAAGCTGCATTACAAAGAAGTAAGAGAAGTAAGGGAGAAAGAATAAAGGCTGGTTCATACTTCTCCGCACAAGCGAAACACTTGTGGATCCACACCGTGTATGCGGCCATGGAAACATTCATAGTTCTCCGCACAAGCGAAACACTCGTGGATCCACACCGTGTATGCGGCCATGGAAACATTCATAGTTCTCCGCACAAGCGAAACACTCGTGGATCCACACCGTGTATGCGGCCATGGAAACATTCATAGTTCTCCGGTCAAGCTGCGTACTTTGCACATGCGCACAATGTATCATATTATTATTATTAGTATTATTATAATTAATAATAATAATAACAACGATTATGATAATAATTATACAGATTATTATTCTGATATTCCCTGTACACGTACCACAGTAGAGAGGTTTGTGTCTCTTTCTCAATGTTTTACAAATTCAGAGCGCCAACTCACAGGGTTGCCAACTTTGGTCAGCTGGCTGGCATAAGATTTTGAGTCAAGTCTGCACACACATGCACACACATTTACATGTATGTAACAGTTTTATTGCCTTGTAAATATTCTGTAGAATTTGGAAACTGCCCCATCGCTTGTCGAATGCATCCATGATGGTGTTTAAAGTGGATGCTAGCAGTCTGATCATGCGCAGTGTGTCCAGAGCTGTGCGCACACTGCCATGCGGACACGAATTTGGTGTGCAGCACACGTTCGTCCGCGGAGATGCACGATGATGTGAAACATGTCATAAAAGTTTTCGCGGACACAATGCTAGTATGCATGTGGGGAAGTATGAACCAGCCTTAAGATTCTGAGAAGTGCTGCAACGGCAATTTCTTGATGCTTCCTACATCATCTTATGTTCCTTCTCATCATTAGAGGCCCTGTGGTGGCTCACCACTGGTAAAATCAAAGACTTCAAAGTGAAACCATTAATACCTTAATACCTTCTGGAAAACTTACTACCTTGACTAATGTATTGTTACCCTCAGCTGCATAAACCGTTCACTAATTCTTTTGTCACACTGTCATTCATTTTCTCATTCATTTTTTTGTACCGCCACATGCACTCAGAATGAGAAGAAATAAAAGTCTTCCTACATTACGTTAAATACTCGTCATCTTTTCTTCCTAATGCAATGCAACACTGAAGAAAAACCGTTCAGAGAGCAGCATGCCATAGAACAGATAACATTAAAGGTTTACCATATCAGCATTTTAATATCTTATGTCGACCATTCAAGGACCAGCACTGGGCTCTGGTCCACTACCATATAAGGTCCAGTAAGTTCAGGTTCATGTGGGGCAGAGAGTTTTATGACCTGATTAACCCGTGTTTACTTATCATGGTAATCCTCAAAAAACCAGGGTACAAATAAACAGCTACACACAACGAGAAGTGTGAAGGTACTGATCACACTAACCATACATCTAAGCATTACTGAAAATGGGCACTGGACATCGATTACCAAGTACCAGGCGTACACATGATCACCTAAACCGAGTTTGACATTTAAGGTGCAGCCTTAAATATTATATTATATACATACATATTATATGTATAATATTATACATACATACAAAGCAACACCTTTCATGCTGTGCGACTTGTCGGCGCTGACATTTTAAGTAGCAAAGGGTGATAAACGTACATAGTAAAACTAAAGTTATCATGCTTAAAAACCACCCGAACAGAGAAATCCACATCCATAAGTAACCTATCGGAACTGCGGCTTGACCCACTTCTATAGGACGGTTTCAGAGTACGTTTGCATTAATCACTACAGAAAACAGTCCTAGTGACACCAAAAGGGGAAAGTTTAGCTGACACCATATTATGAGATACAAATACGTATTATTGTGGCTTGCAGTTCACATGACGGCTGGCTGCTGGGACACAACTTAGTAAAACGCTCGTTTTCAACGAACTGCCGGAGACCCAGCAGGATAACGCCAAGACCGTATAGACAGGACTGTCACACGTTAAAAACAACCTGACATAAGCTCGTTTCTGCTCACACTGCGCTAGTCACACAAAGAACTCAATAGTATTTTGTTACCTGAAAAACAAAGAAAATGACGAGCTGTCAATTGGGCCTATCCGCCGGGTGGAACCATTACACAGGATGGGGAAAAGAGGAGCAGGTGAAGGATACTGTATTGGTATTGAGGCTTTATTTTTAAAAGGAATTCACCGGAGCCCCTTCCTCACCCACCTACCCCAGAAGTAAACTGAGTGTTGAGGGATATTGTCCCGTTTCCTACGGTCCTCAGAGCCAACAACGTGCTGCGTTTACTCGAATTCTTTCGGCTCACTCCGAGAATTGACGTGCCGGAGAAATGACTCCGATAATCCCTTCCTCGGTCCGTGCCTTCGGATGCCACACTAGCACACCGGAAACGCAGCAGCTGTGCGCCACGTGAACGCCCGGATGCTGCACATGCGCACTGGGCATGTGTGCTCGTCGTGGCGACAGGAGCGCCGAGTCAGTAGTGTACGGAATTACACTTAACCAATGAGTAAAACAATATTGCTGATTGACAGCTCACAATATTGCCACTCTGATTTCAGGACCGGAATCATAATCAGATTCCTTGTATTCGCCAAGTACAAAAAGTAAAAGGAATTTGTTTTGGAGCAGGTGTTGGACACGAATAAACATACAATCGTGTTAAAAAAGTATAAATAAACAATAAATACGATAAAATACAATATACATAGAAATAGTTATAAGATATGCAAATAATAAATAAACATGTAGGTATCAATTTTTATTGTTCCCTTACTCTGATTCCGTTCCGGCTTATTTCTAAAGAGCTATAGTTTCTCTCCTTAAAAAAACACTCTAAACTTGATCCCTCCCTTCCAGAATGTTACAGACATTGCAAAATGTCATTTATATTCAAAATTACAGAAAATGTGATGCCAAAACAATTGATGCCCAAAAAGTCCCATCTTTCAACTTTTCTCAATTTTTTTAAATTCATCTATAAAAACAGGCCTCTGCTCAATTAAAGTAAGAATAGATTAGAACAAAGCTAAGATGAAATGGTATATAAATTTAATTTCACGATTATAGCGACCAAAATTATCAGTTATCAACATTATCGCTGTACTAATATAAAGTGCTGAAAATCTTAGAAAAACTATACTGATACACAAACTGCAATCATTTTACCAAGTTTTACATTGAAAACCACAAATACAATTAGCAGCAGTATGCACTTTTTGTTTGCATAAACATTAAAATAATAACGTAGCCAATACGCGTAAACGTATGAAAACCATATAGCCTATCATCTCCTATCAGTTCAACTATTCACTGAACTTCAGACAAATACAAATAATGCAGTTACGTCTATGGGCTGGGTACCGAACTTTGGTACTTTTGTGGTACCGACCAAAATGCTCCAGTCCTATCGAGGATGGAAAAACTAATTTTCTTTCGGTGCCAAATTGCGACACCAAAACAGTAAGTCTCAGCGTCTATGAGTTAATACGCATGCAGCATACTTGTGTAAAGATCTAAAGTTGCTGGTGTAATATTTCACGAACATGTCATGGAGGCTGGAGGAAAAATGTATGCCTTGAGTTGTCGTTTTTGTTTGTCCTGTGTTGTCAAAAAATCCTAAGAAATCAAATGTGTGGCTATACAGGCTTCCAGGCTGCGGCCGTTTTTGGAAACAGTGCGATTCATTTATATAACTAGTCACACTATAGCAATTTGCAAATATGCCCCTCATTTATGCCCGAATATGCCCACCATATATTGGCTGACCACATCGTTGTATATCACGTGAAGCCCCCGGAGAGAACGATAATTGGTGTGTATGTGTGATAATTGTGTGTAGTGCATGTGAGTGAGATCATTGGACCTTGGCAGTGTGCGAAATACAGGGGGGTCCGACACCCCCGATTAACCCATGAGACCCCCCGAAAGCCTCAAAAGCAAAATTTTAAGGGGGTCTCAAGATCGGTATTGTGCAACAATAGGGAGATGGGGACCCCCCCCCCCCGAATATTGACAGGTATTTCGTACACTGGACCTTGGTCAGATTGCAGTTTTTTGAAGGTACTTCTGAGCTCGAGGTGCTTACACCGATAAACTGGCTGATTACTTGATCACAAGCGCCAGTGTTATGCCGAAAAAGGCATCCCTGCTGTAGAATGCATACCTGTCTCTAAATGATCGATAGGTCGCTGATCTGAAACGAGTTCAGCTACTTTGTCGAGTTACGCTACCGTAGTGCTAATTGATAGCCCTAACCCTAACCCTTCCCCTAATCCCCAAAAAAACCCCAAATCCCTAATCCTAACCCCCCCAAACCCCTAAAACCCTAACCCCCAAAAAACCCCAAAAAGCTCAACTCGTCAGAACACCAGCATGCATTCTACGCCCGGGATGCCTTTTTCGGCATAACACCGGCGTTAACATGGAAGTTGTGCGGCAGTGCTGAAAAAGAGACAGAGTACAGATGGAACAGAGTGTAGATGGAATATTTGTACCTCAAAAAGATTCTATACCTTCTGCCTGGTTTTCCAGCCAGTGCAGCCAATGAAAAGTGCCACCAAACAGGGATAATCATTTTTTGTTATGTGGGAAATGAAAGTGGGAAATCTGCTGGCCAGATTTATTTATGAATTATAAACATGATGCGGGTCTTATAAATAAAGTCAGGGCTCTCAAGTCTCACGCATTGACCTTGAGACACAGGCATTTCAACCAGTTCACACGCTCACACACCACATGCTGGGTTTCTCATGCTGAGAAGAAAGAGGTAACGCCCACCAAGGTGTCCTGTTATATAGAATTAAAGGACAAGGTGCAGGCATATGGAGTGTAGTTTTCCTAAAGCAAGATCCAATGAATGCGGTGTGCAGGGCTCTAAAGTGTCATGCATTGACCGTTAGACACACGCTGCGCCCCTAACAGATGTAACCTTACTCCAGACTTTTGATGATGATCGAGAGCACTGGCAAAATATAAATAAAAGGTGCATCCCGTTATGATCGCAATCGATCCCCACCAGTAACTAACCAATAACTAACAAAACGACTTGTTTAAATAAAAGATTAGTGTTGTAATGGCCCAATTTTGGAGTTCTGTGTGACATGATGTCAAATTTGGCTTTTGTCCTCTGCTTTTTTTGTGTTGATCCAATGCACATAAAGAAAATAAACGTGTATACCAAAAGATTTGTAACTGCAACAATTTTCTTGGAGAAATGGTGCATTTTCCAGAAAAATTCCAGGGGTGCCAATAATTTCAGCCATGACTGTATGTTTAATCAAGTAGCCTATGATTACTGTCACGCCCCGCCGGGGAACCGGCAATGGGATGCAGCTGGCCCCGATCAATACCCGGACTCCACGTTAGATAAAAGCCCGACAACACCGCAGCCCGGGGCTAGGTATTGTTAATGCAAAGAGACATACTGAGCGTTCGTTTCCCTGTCTCCCGTCTAGCTCCGTTCCACCCTGCTTGCCCTGCCCGACTCTCCCTGCAACCCGTCTCAGCCTCCCTCCTGCCCTTCCTCTATCCGCTCTTCCTCCTTGTGAGTTCCTTCTGTGCCCTGTCTGCGTCTTCGGACAGCCCTCCCGGTGATCGACCCATTTGCCAGCGACCCTGACGACGGATCCGGATCCTGACCTTGGCCTGCTTCTCGTTCCCGATCTCCTGGTTTTTGACCCTGCCTGCAGGACCACGTCTCTGCCTGCTCCCCGGTTTTGTTCAATCAACTAAGTTGAATATAGACCCTGTTAGCAATCCCTCTGTTGGTCCGAGCGGGTTCTTGACAATTACAGTTTAAAAGAAAGAAAAAGAGCCGTTTTCCTTTGCACCCCAAATCCAGTAGCGTAGTTTTTTCATCTGGTACAACGTCATCATGAACCATGAACACCTCCGTTAAGTATGCGTGTTTGTGTTGGTCATGAGCGAGTTAGTTCTACACGACCACTCCTTTTTCAAAAACGATGGAAGTCAGCTCTAGTTTAAGACCCGATTTCTTTCCTTTTTGTCACTTTATACAAGACAGAATAATAGGATGACCTTTTCACCACACTGCTCAATGACATACACTCCATGCACTGACTGTGTCATGAACTAAGGAGTTTCTGACACAGGGGCTGGACATGGTGCAGGCAGAAATGAAAGGCAGACAGTCCACTGGCAGCTCCACAAAACAGGGGTTTATTAACAGAAAATGAGAACATTAGGAAACTACAAAACAAACACACTACGAAGGGTCAAAACTAAAAAAGGGTGCAAAGTAACTAACAGAACAAAACGATCTACAAAGGGGAACTGGTTGCACAGGGAACAGACAGGGAATCAAAAATGGCAAACACACCAGCAACAAGAACATCAGCAACAATGACTCCACAAGAAACAGAGCAGGATCAGGAACTTAAATACAGAGGGCTAACAAGAATATCGCAGGACAGGTGAGAACAACAAGGGCTGGCAAAACGGGCAACAGGTGAAATGAATGATTAAATCAAGGAACTCCGAAACTAACAGGGAAACTAAGAAACTGACAAAGAAAAACAGAATCTAAACACTGGGAAAATAACGAAGGCAGGTCAAACAGAACCACAAAACACGGGAACTAAAATCCAAATGAAACATTAGGGAAACAAAATCAACAAAATACAAGAACAGAATTTGAACACGTGACAGAGGGGTTAGTGGCTACACACACAGCTCATTGAGCCATGCAACAGTCCAGGGAGCAGGGGAAACACACTAAAGACTTTGACAATGAGGAGGAACAGGATGGCCAGCGACATCTGCTGGCCAAACGGGGAGGAGACGTGAAAGCCTGGGACAGATGGGTGCAGACCTTGACAGACTGATGCTGTTGTTTTGCACATTGTAATTTTTTTACATTTGTTTGGTGGCACACTGTGTTCCGTTTTGAGTGTGATTTGTTTGGAATGGTGTGTATTTTATATCCTCCTGAGACCCAGGGAAAAAAAGTATCTTTCAATTTCAGGTTATTTGTGAGGAGGAAATAAAACATCTTACAATTTAGATTTTTTCAAAT
>JAODLD010000069.1:19127480-19148881 GCA_026781065.1 Mormyrops boulengeri | reverse complement strand
TTTTCTTACATCAGTGAAAAGATAGATGCAAAAACAAAATGTCCACTACAGAGGACACAAATGAATGGCTCGGGTCTCAGGAGCATATAGTATATTTATTATTTCATTTGGTATGGACACCACAAGGACCAGATGCACTGGATATGTGTTTGTAGCAAAATGCGAATTTACAGTGTCCAATACATGTATAATAGTGTTTGCAGCATTGCCAACATTCTGAATCTCAAATGCAAGAAATCTTACAGCAAATCTATAATATTTCTTTATAAGCCTATAATTAGCTGCATCAAAAGCATTGGGGTAGTTTGCAAACCACAGGCAATAAAACTGTTACATACATGTAAATGAGTGTGCAGACTTGTCTCGAACTGAAAATCTCACACCAGCCAGCTGACCAAAGTTGGCAACACTGTGTTTAATGCTTTTACAATAAAGTTTTATTACCAAATTCTGGTATTTGGGAAATTATAAAGTTTGGTAGGCTATACAGTACGTATTTGTGTCACCATCCATCATTTCTGATTTATCTTGTTTGGATTTTTTAAGGGGAGGAAGTCTCTCCGGCGTTTTTGGCAGGGGCTGAGCTAAAACATCATCGCGACCTTGAGGTTCCAGATCAAACCATGGCAAAGTAATAATTTTGGGCTTACCGGTAGTGTTAGCCTTTCTGCTAGCTTTGGTCTGAGATACATCCACTTCTTCTGTTATTTTCTTTTCTAACAACAGGTCAAACAGCAAACTCAACGCCAAAATGACAAAAATGAGAGCTTAACAACTCGCCCCAAACTATGAGCCATCTCCTTTTTCGTAAACGATGGAAGCCAGCTCTTGTCTAAGAACCAGTTTCTTTCTTTTTCTTTCTTTCTTTCTTTTAATTAATACAAGTCAGAATAATAGGATGATCTTTCACCACACTGCTAGATTACAGGTACTCCATGCACTGAATGATGCTGTTTAAGATGTCTTGGCCTTAATGGCCTTCCATAAGATAAGAGAGTGACAATCTGGAAGTCCTTTATGTTTTTATCAACAACTAGTAGCACACTCTTTGTAAAAACAAAGTTTTGAGAGGTGGAAGCAGCGTTTAGTGGAAAACCCCACTAAACAAAGCACACACGATTGTGGAAGACATCATGAATAATATGAAAAAAGGAATGGATGATTTGGGAGTCGATAGCTTGGGCTGTTTTGCGCGCTTGGTACAGCATGTGATACACGAGGGGCTGGCAACAAAGCGTGGCCAGTGTTCCTGCTGTTGCCAGTGGGAGAAAAATTGTGGGGCATTTAAAGCATTTGCCACTTGCATATACTCTCTTTGAAGATATAAAAATTGAACTGCAAATGTCTCAAAAATGCTTAAAACAAGATGAACAAACGAGGTGGAACGATACGTTACAGTATGTATGTTGATTTCTTGCCATATACTTTTTTCAGTTGTATTTACTAGTTATACATACATATTTACATATTGTGTATAATTATTATACTAAAATATTAAAGTAAAAAGAGCACTTGTATCAGAATCTGTATCAGTATCGGCAGTTGTGTATTGGAATCGAACTGGAATAGAATGGAAAAAATGTTGATCGGGCCATCCCTAATATAAATTAAGTACTTACTACATATATAATAAGTAAAGACGAGACAAATACATGTGGGTTCTGAGCAGCTTTGGGGTATGTACAAACAAGCTTATACTGTAGGTTCCAGTGTGAAGACTTCTCAAGCCTTGCTAGAGTATACGTGATTAATCCTACGTGTGACTATTTAACTGCCTCTTGCAGATAATACTGTTGCACTATATGACCGAGAGGTAAAAGGAAATCATTTGTTTGGCAAAACATTTTTTGGACTTTAGTAGTTATCCATCTTCTATTAACTCATCCTAGTCACAGGGGACCTGGATCCTATTCCAAGCAGAAAAGGGCAGAAGGCTCAGGTAAACTCTGGGCAGGGCACCACACGCTAATTCAGAGACACCATTTAGCCTAACTGCATGTCTGGAATGTGGGAAGAAATGTGCGTGACAAAGGGAGAACATTAAAGACCTCGATCCTGGAGGTGTGGAGGGACTGGCTGCTTTTTCTTTAGCTTTGGATAAAACTATCAGCTAAGTAAATAAATGTGATGTAATCTATAAATTAGACTCAAGTACTACTGCTAGTTAAATGGTCTGACATACATTGTAGCTGGTAGGACATGAAAGTGGCAGACAAATAGCATTACCTCTGAAAAACATGAGAGAAGGGCCCAGTGTGAAGGTGTTCATTACTTCATTAAAACTGAAAAGAACAAAGAAAATGGCTTTAGTATCCTTCACAGTCAGCACAGCTATGTGCATTGTTACTGCTAGACAACACAGTCTTCCTAGGGGTTTGTTTACTGTTGTAATTTGCCATGTCCTCCGTTCGGTGATGATTTGAAGTGTGGAAATACTTCTGCCTGCGGTCTCGATGATCCTGGGTTGGTATCCAAGGGTACTGACTTGCCAGGGCTCTGGGACACAGTGGGCCAAAATTACTGCTCTGTGGCCAGGGTAACTTAAATGATTAATCTTACCCTGAAACAGGTCTTATTTTAAAAAAACCACAGTCATAAACTATTTGTATTTAAAAATTACAAATGATATCAAGTACAGGTTGTTATAGGTGACAGGTCTGATGCTCAGTTTCCTATCCAAATTAAATATGACCTTGTTTATAAATGTACTGCCAGTTCTCCCACGCTCTTCTTCTTACCCATAGAGGGTCCCCCTCTTCATCTTCTCTAAATCTTCACACTTTTATTTTGCGTCACATATTCACTAGAATCATGTTCCCAAAATAAGACCCCCTCCCCACTTCAGGAGCATGCCTGGAGGTGCTCAGACAAAGCTACAGAAGTAAGAACCTATTTTCGGATAGACTCTCTGCATTCACTAATGTGGGGGGGGGGGTCAGATTGACAGGACATGTGTAGCTGACAAGGGTGGTCCATGCCCCCCCAGCCAGAAGACATTCCACTGCGTAAGCAGCCTTTCTGGCCAGTGCTGCTATCTCTATTTTAACACCCCCCCTCACTTGCCCCTTCACAGACCCCTCGCTCGATCTGTGTGCGAATGTGGGTGTGGGAGTGCCCAAGCACATGTGTCCGACCAGGCTGCCAGAGTGCAAGGGAAGCTTGTGAGTGTTGCTGCTCTGTGGCAAAGGAGCTGCAGAATTCTCCGGAAAACGGAGAGCTGCCTCAGACATGGCTCAGCGCTGCTGAAGGTCCCCGCGGGCAAGCAACCAGAGAGAGACAGTGACACAGCTGGACGATGGTGGTGGAGGAAGTCATGATCACCCTGTCAGGGGGGGCACCATGGGGCTTCAGGCTCCAAGGTGGTGCTGAACAAAAGAAACCACTACAGGTGGCAAAGGTAAGAGACCAGGGGGACAAGCAGGCACGTAGGGAGCATGTCAAGTGGGCTGTGTGCTGACATGACCAGATGTTTCACTTGCTTTTTGGCATGAAAGGGGCACAGAAACATGTCAGATAAATGGACATTTAATGCCAGATGGTGTTAAAATGAAGTTGTTTGAGGACTTGAAAGAGTTTAAGGTAGTCTGAAGAATGCAGTGACCACACCAGTCTAAATGCAGTCATGCTGCCATTATTATGTGAAAGGTGTGTATATCATTATTTCATTCTTTTTTACTTTTTACTGTAAGGAAATCAGACTCACTTGAGATTTCAACCCTGTGTGAATACTCATGGACATCACCTGTGTATAAGGATCTCTTTACACATACACAGTCAAGGTTCAGAGCTTTTAAGTGTTGTTTTTATGTCCTACTGGCTTGACAAGTATGTTTCTAATGTGACACTGCTGGGATGAAGTGCTGAGTCCAGGTCTAAGTTTGGATTTAAAGGGGTCGCCTTCTCTCTTTGACCTGGAATCCAGTTCCAGTCTGAAGCACCCAAGTGAAGCTTTTGCTCTCTAGGCTGTTAAATATCATTTGCATATATGTATCATTGAAAATGAATGGGCCTGGGCTGGAATTACCATTCATTGTATTAATGTGTTTAGGCATGTAATGTAAGGTTGTTACATTACTGAAATAAGTTAAATAAGGGGGATGCATAAGTGTGAAGTCTCATAGTTTTCTATTGAGTCTCACGTTTTTGGTGAATTTTGCTAGGTCATGGCTGCGAGAGGTAAATCTCATGGGTTGTCATGTGCCTGAACCAAACAAATCACAGTGCAGAAGTCACAGGAGAAGTAATTGCAAGTTTTACTGTCGCCACGTTGACGATTATTACTCTTGCAACCACAGCAAGTTTAAGGGGACCCCAAATTTTTTTGATGGCTCACTGTTCTCAAATTTTACAGGTTTACCGTCGCATATTTTCACTGCAGCTAGGCTGACATATACACTATATGGACAAAGGTATTGGGACACCTGGTCATTACAACTACAGGAACTTTTATGACATCCCATTCTAAATCCATAGGCATCAATATGGAGTTGGTCCCCCATTTGCAGCTATAACAGCTACCACTCTTCTGGGAAGGCTTTCCATAAGATTTTGGAGTGTGTCTGTGGGAAGTTTTGCCCATTCATTCAGAAGAGCATTTGTGAGGTTAGGCACTGATGTTGGTTGTGAAGGCCTGGCTCACAGTCTCTGTTCTAGATCATCCCAAAGGTGTTTGATGGAGATGAGATCAGGGCTCTGTGTGGACCAGTGAAGTTCTTCCACACCAAATTCACCCAACCATGTCTTTATGGACCTTGTTTTGTGCACTGGGGCACAGTCATGCACTATTCACCTCAGCACTCAGCGACCCCACTCTGTTACTGTACATGGACTTGTACTTCGCTGCTGAGTTCCTGTTGTTCCTAAATGATTCCACTTTGCAATAATTCCACTGACAGTTGACCATGTGATTTGTCACTCCACAGAACACATTTCCACTGTTCCAGAGAATAATGGCGGCATGCTTTACACCACTCCATCCGACGCTTGGCATTGCGCTTGGTGAGGCTTGCATGCAGCTGCTCAGCCATGGAAGCCCATTCCATGAAGCTCCCAGTGCACAGTTTGTTTTGCTGGGGTTAATGCCTGAGGAAGTTTGGAACTCTGCAGTTATTTAGTTGAACAGAGAATTGGCGACTTTCATGCAATATGCGCTTCAGCACTCAGCAACCCCACTCTGTTACTGTACATGGTCTGCTACTTCATTGCAAAGTTTCTGTTGTTCCTTCCACTTTGCAATAATACCACTGACAGTTGACCGTGGATTATCTAGCATGGAAGAAATTTTATTAATTGACTTATTCCAAAGGTGGCATCCTATGATAGTACCATGCTTGAATTCGCTGAGCTCTTCAGAACGACCCATTCTTTCACAAATGTTTGTAAACCTGACTGCATGGTTAGGTGCTTGATTTTATACACCTGTGGCAATGAGTCTGAATGAAACACCTCAATTCAATGATTAAGAGGTGTGTCCCAATACTTTTGTCCATACAGTGTATGAGCATGACCCGAGTATGATGTGGTCTGGTGATACTTAAACATGTCAAGGAATTCACGTCACCTTAAAGCTTGTTCAAAAGTCCTGACCCTGATGTGCATGACACCAAAGAAGGAGAACTTCCCAGCAGAATGGCCCAGGTCTTCATCTATGGTAGTTTCTTATCTTTCCTCAGTAACCCATTATTTCAGCAGGTTCCTCTCCTAACCCCTCTGTACGTGGGTCACACGGATGCCTGTTTGTTTTCGTGTGTGATGAACACTCAGACGGAATCTACATGTCTTTAGCATCAGTTGTGAGAAACACATTTTTCCTGCTAATGAAACAGTGACTCTGGGTGGCTGGACAGGACTGATGAATCCTGAAGGTCACAGCTCAGCTTGTTGACATCTGGGGTCCCTGAAATGCCTCTCATTCCTCCTTATCAGTTGCTCATGTGAAGCACTGTTCTTGTCTTGCCACACGTGTTGTCATTTTTGAACCTTATTACTGTTATGGCGACAGAGCATTGTGCAGGCAGGAAAAAGGTGGATGATCCACTTGCAGCTCAGAGACTAACTAGGGAAATGAACAAGGGCAGGCCAGGGACCAGACAAAATACACAAGGGCCTAGCATGAAAACAGAGAAGGGAACAGTATGGCCAGCAACACCTGCTGGCCAAAGGGGGAAGGGACATGAAGGGCAGGGACGGACAGGTATCATTTGTTCCTTAATACATCTGCCAATTTAGAATGTTGTCAAATATCCCTGGGCCAATTTAGATTTAAATATCTTATTGCAATGGTACTTTTTGAGTGGCTTCATAATTGTTGCAGTATGTTTCAAAAAGCTCAGCTGTGCTGTTGTCCATCTTAAAAGGAAAATTGCTTACTGATCCCCAAACAATGAGAGGGTTATGGAAAGTTTTTGGGTCACCTTGAAGAATGGCATGGTCCTACACAGATGTTTGTGATGGTGAAGTAAAGGCAGGGGTGTGTGTGAAAGGTCTTTTACTTCATTTTGTGTATTGTTACCACATCAACTTGTGAGGTACATTGTTTTCATGGGGGCAATGTTCAGAGAGCTGTACCAAACAAGGTCTGGATGTTATCCCTGAGACCTGGATTAGGCAGGCAGCCTCTGCATTCAGTGCATCCACTACAGCCAAAACAATCAAATTATAGTACAGGACCACAGAGCATTTAACTGCTGGTGATGAGAAATGAAATTGATTTAGGAATTTCACATGAACATTTTAGTTTTCCATGATCATGCCATATTATGGAGCATACCTCAGGCTTTAAGGAATACAGATTTAACTCTGATCTAAAGTGACTTACAGTTGAGGGAAAGGTTACAATTTGCGTGTGCTCCCTGGGATTTGAACCCCTGATCTTTGCATTATTAGCAAAATGCTCTACTTCTTTAGCTTCAACAAATAGAGTCATTTATGAACGGTCAGAGCTCCAGCATATGGCGTCCCACTGAGAATGTGGTACTGAGGTGGGCGTAAGGGCCAGTCCAGTATCCTGGCATGTGGGGCTATTGAGACTCGAGACTGACATCAGCCACTCTCATGCTCATGAGCCATCCCTGAACTTGTGCCAAGTAAACGACATTCCTCAGTGGGTTCTCTGAGGTATCTGGCCCGTCTCTGATACATGTGACATTCACTCAGTCTTTTCTTGGGGGTCATCTCCTAGCCATTTTTCCCCCCTTTCTTATGTTCAACCTCTGATGATTTATTACATACTATAGGCATACTGTTGATTACCATTTTCTGGCAATAATGCAACCAGAAGTGACTGAAACAAAGTTCTATTGTGATTAGTGATTTGTAACAGAATTAGGGTGTAGAATATTAAACTTATACATAAGATGTAAATCTGGATGCTGGTGGTACAAAAGCCCCTGGGTTTATGATGTTCATCAGGAAACTCAGGACAGAAACTTCTTGAAATACTGGTTAGTCATATTCGAATTAGTCTGATGATGAGACCACCCTGGCATTTGAAAATTCATCTCAGTTTTCATATTTGTCAGGCTGTGACTGTTTATTACATTCCAAGGTTAATAGCTCCTCCGGGGGATTCTTTGTCACTCTCAGACTTTTCGACTTTTAGGTTCTAGCCCATTCATGATCATGTATCCTACACATAAAAGTAAGTCGGTTCCGCCAGCTGTTCTGTGGACCCAGCGGAATCCGTCCAAATTGTGAAACCATCTGCCTGGCATCTCTGGGGAGCCAAGCTCATTAAGAGAAAGGCTATGTTTGTCACCAGCGAGCCTGAGAGCCGTGGGGCTCTCTCTGATTTCAGGCCTGACGGACAGGCGCTCCTTGCCTCGGTTTCTGTGGCAGTCCTCAAGGATTTTGCCAGAAACAGCACACACTTTGAAGTAACTGGACCTGCACCAGTAAAAAGTGCAAGAAATCCACTTTTGTTCCGGTAGCCCAGATGCAGCCACCATTCTTTGGGGGAGGGGGGTGCTTTTAGACCTTTAAGGCTACTCCATCCTCACTCTTCTGTGGTGATGAATGTCATCCCCAGAGCTCATCAACCTCACTAACAGACACAAGTGACTCCAGGCTTTCCTCCCAAGGGATGCAAGGTGAGAGAGTCCAACCAGTCATTCAATACAGACTATGCCAAACTGAGCTACACATAAAAAGTTACATTTACAATAAATTATCAGACACTGATATGACTAACACAAGCAACATTTTCAAATATAACTTTAAAATGTAATTTAATTTTATCTCAATATGTGCCCTGCAATGGCTTGGCAACCCATCCTGGGTTATTCATTAGCTTGTGTCTGTAGTGTCCGGGGTAGGCTCTGGACCCCAATCACCTTGCATATGACAAGCAGGTATAGAAAATGGATAGAGGCATGGACGAACTTAAAAGTAAGATTTAATCCATTACACTTTTTGTCACATTCAGCAAATGTCACCTCAAAGTCAGTTCCGTGTCAGCCCTGGCTCTGTAAACGGGGAGGAAGCACAAAGTGATTCAGACTGAGCCATACAACCCAATCCCATGCTTCAGACATCCCTCTGAACCCACTCCTCCTCCTCCTTTCTGCTTCCCTAAGTCTACCCTCCTCTATCTCCCCTTCCTCTGTTCTGTGCATGAGCATGAACGCCCTCTGTTGCTGATTGCCTGGAACAATACTGTGTGGTGCCATCCAAGTCGTTTTGTTTTTTTCCCATTTACAGACCTGCTGCATAGAAATACTGGGTTTTATTTCAGCACGCACACACAGAATGGACACCTAGCAAACTCTCAGGAGAAATTTGCTGAATTTGACAAAAAGTGTATTAGAATAAAATCACATACATTACCTTTAATGCATTCAAATTGCATTTCCATCTGACCAATAGGGGGTGCAATTGCTAACATGCTAGCAGACTGATCTTCTCACACAATCCTCATTTCCTGGTATAAATGTCATCTTCCTACTCTACTTATATATACCCACAAGAAATAATCAAATGTGTGGAAGCTTTCCAGTTAACTCAGACAGAATGGCCTGTATGCAGTCAGTACCAATGCTTGAAAAGTGGCCATTAACACATACAGTCATGTGAAAAAATTAGGACACCCCATTAAATATTTAGTTCTTTATTAAGAAATATCAACATCAAATCTTCTTTCAAATCATATCTGTAGATAAAGGTGATGCAATTGCATCACCTATCCAAAAACAAGAAACAAATTCACTGTATACATGCAGATACTAAAGAAGCAGTCTTTTTAATGGGATGTTTGGGCATAATACTCTTAAATCCTTAGTACACAGCTATCATCCTCTAATCAAATCTGTTACAAAGTGAGGTTTGAAATTCATACAGAACAGCACAGGCGAGATGGGTGCATCCATCATGGTTTCCAAGTGCATGTCTCGCAACATATTCCGCACATGGAGCTGTCCCTTAGGGGCATATTTCACTTCTGTGGTCCTGTGCCTGTTGGGACTTTTTTCCCCTTCTTAAACTAAAAATCTTGGCTTCTCAAAATGGAAAATATCACCATTGCTACCGTGCTTCTGCCTTCTCCTATGGCCATCCTGCCCTCTTGTAATGCTTCCATGTGGTTGCTTTCTTTGTGTCTCCCTCTGCTGGAACAGGTGCGCAAGCGCAGCAAGGCATGCCGGGCAGGTCTCCGCGAGGCTGATGAGTTGGTGTCCATCAATGAGAGCCCGTGTAACGGACTGTCCCATGCCCAAGCCATGAACCTCATCGATGGCTCCCCTGGGACACTGCACATGCGAGTCAAAAGGTCAGAACTGGGCGGCTGAGTGCCCGGGAGACATGGGCAGACATCTGACTGGGCCAGAAGTAGGCTTCTCAAGAAGTCATCCCAAATTTCATATTATTTATGAGATATTAATATTCATATTAAAATTATTTCATATTAATATTCAGAGTTTAACCCATTTTCTAACCAAATTTCTGAAGCTTTTCAGAATTTTCAGAATTAATAAAAAATAAAAGATGCTTGTAATTTATTATATTATAATGATGCTTCATATTTATCGTAATATAATGCCTTCTAGTATTAATGGTATCTTGTCTTGGGTAATGCTTAACAATTAATGCACAGCAAAAATTGAATATGGTGAATTTTTTATTTTTTATTTTTATTTTTACGAAATACAAATGCTATTATTTGTACAGAGACCGTATTTTAACATTTTAAACCCTCCCCAACCAACCCACAACATACTGCCTAACGTTTATATTGATACCAATAAGGATACGACAAAGACAAATGTACAATGATGAAAAATTATAAATAAATAAATAAATAAATAAAAGAACTCAAAGGGAAAAGAATTGGAATAAAATAAGTAAATAAATGAATAAACACAGGAACAGATCAATTAAACTGGGTACTACGGTCAAGAATATCACGATGTCAAGGAAGTACCTTTATGGCAGCGAAGTACAGCAACAAGGGTTGCCAGACATAAGAAAATTTATGAGAACCTCTAATTGAATATTTAATCTTTTCTAGATGCAGGAATAACATCAGATCTCGAAGCCATTTCGATGCTGTGGGTGGATTTGTGGACTTCCAATGAAATAAAATTTGTCTGCGAGCCAATGACATTTAGTTGTCTTTGAGTCAGATTTAAGTCATCACCTGGAACACCGAATAATGCAGATTCTACACATGGCTCCAGCGGAGCTCCACACACTTTGGAAAGTGTAAAATATGGTGAATTTTTACCGTGAACTTGCACTTTGGCTCACAAGTTAGCTTTCTCCACAGAGTACCAGTGGGATTCCAGTCAGTGGTGCTGTTGACCCGGGCTCCATCCCCAAGGATTGACAAGGAGTATAGGGCCTCCCTAAGGCCCAAGTCTCCCAAACCCCCCCAGCTAGTGTCAAGGGCGTGCCCCAAGTCGGGTAGTGAGAGCTGGACGAGGCAGGACTTCCCGACCTCCATACAGGGCAGTGAGGCCTACTACTGTGAGACAGACAGCGACGTGGATGTGACACATGAGAAACAACGAAGACAGAAGCGCCGCAGCCCCAGCACCATGCCGGCCAGGACTGCAGGCAGGGAGTCCCCAGAAGAGACCTCTGAGATGAGCGGGTATGACAGCGCCCCCGATGCCCGCACCTATGTTCCTGCTCCAGGGAGCTGCATGGCCAATGGCAAGGAACCCATATGGACTTTGCCACCGGGGAGCCTTCCAGGTGTAGCACAAAAGGAGGTGGTTTATCAGCCTGAGCCAGGGGAGTGGTCCTTCCAGATGGAGACCTCCAAGAACACTTTGGTGAACACAGACGATCAAAACCCACAAAACGGAAGGGCAGAGGTGGACAGCGGCTTCCAGGAGCCCTCCACCCTCCCACCATTGGTCTCGCCTGAGCGGGCCAGAGAAGCTCTCCAGCTGGCCTCCAGCAAGCAGCTGGTGCCAATGGTGGGGCCAGTGGACAACCCTGTGGATGAGGAGCTCACCATCACCTACATGGACAAGGCGAAACAAGCCAGTGAGTACCTGCACTTCTGTCACTGCCACCTGCACTTGCCACTCACCTGGCCTCCATAGTGCAGGTCCGTAGGGAGGTTTGTTGAAGTTCCTTTGAAATACACTGATAAACTAGTCATTGTTTGACTTTCAGAGGATGTTCTGAATATTTCCTCATTTACATGGTGGGAGCAGCGTGGTGGGGGTGGCTCAGTGGGCTAAGCCTGTAATCACAAGCTCACCGGTTCAAACCCAACCACACCACATCTGTGGGTCCTTGACCAAGGCCCTTAACCCCCAGCTCCCTGGGTGCCCCAATAGGGCAAAGAGCAAGTTGAGGGAGGCATAAAGACAATTTCCCCACAGGGATTAATAAAGTACCTATTATTATTACATAGTGTGGTGCAGTTCCACATTCCTTCAGGCAAAATGGAAAGACAAAAAGATTCTGAAACGCTCAGTCCGTTACACTGACAATACCGGAAAAGGGTGGCAGCAGTAACAAATCCCTTGCGGTTTAAGCCCTTGCAGAGGTGCATGAGTGAAGCCCAGCCCTTTTGCTTCTCCGCCAGCGTGGTAGGTAGGGAGTGGTAGTAATGTTTTCTGAGAGAGATCTAGGCTGTCAGCACCTGGAGTGAGTCCACTGAGAGAGTCTGCATCTGCTCTCTGGTGTCAGGTAGAGCTATGGCTTACCAGCTCCTGTGCTAAGACTCGTGTGTTGATGCACACATGTCCATGTCACATGACTGAGGGCAGGCCTGCATGCTGGTTTGGATCACGCGGCAGAGATGCAGGAGACGTCTATGTTTACAGGTGTCAAGTGTCTTATTTACGGGTTTTCAAGCTAAATAGAATAAAATGACACAAAAGGGAATGTTTATTCACAAGTTGTTCAGTTATGAAAATGAGGATTCCCATGCCCCATTTCTGCTCCTGCATCGGACTCCCTTTTGCTGTGTGGTTCGTCTGAGAACAGAGGTCTGGGTTGTGCTGTTATCAGCAGCGACTGACCAGCCAAACCTACCGGTTCGTATGTGTGAGCTGAGGCCAGAGGAAGTGCAAAGGCTGCTGTTTGTAGGATGCTATACAAACAGTGGCACTATTTATAAGTCACCCCTGAGAGGGAACGTGGGGACACTTACGTTGTCAGCAACACATTTATCTGACTGGATGTTTATTTTTGATCAACAGCACCATCAACATCGATCAACAGGTGCTTCCGCTGCTCTGTGAAATAAAAACCATATAAGCATTAAGCAAGTCATATCATTAATGTCAAGTAGATAATAAACTGGGGCTTTTCCAGGACAGTAAAGTTAATTGTGAACCAAAATAAGAATACTATTAAAGCAAAAAAAACGTTTGGTAGTAGTATTTTTATTTTGGGGTTATGGGGAGGACAGTGGTGTATGAAAGGTAAAATCATTGGATGAGCACGTATAACATATAAAAATAATGTTAACACTAAAAGTGAATATAAGGGGTCTAAAAACGTCAGTAAAAATTCCCTGCCCAATGAAAATTAGACTAAAAGAAGACATAGAAATTGAACTGGAACTAAAGAAATAATAACAGTATAATAAAATAACCACGGTTACTCACTAAAATGAAAGAAATTCACACAGCTGACAGTACTAGTTACTAATTTGGGGGGGGGGGTGTATTTCTGTCTGCTCTGTGTACCTGCTACCATGGTGATGTCTCATTTGATATCTTTAATTCTGCTGAAAGGTTAAAGTTATTCAAATATTTCAGTCTCCTTCCTCACAAAGTGCCTTTTAGAAAGAAATATCACAGAAGTCAGAAGTCACAGATGCTGCCTACAGTCATTAAATATGTGGACAGTTACGTGAGCCATAAAAACGCGCAGAAGATATTTCTAGTGTCTGACCTCAGCAGGATCTCAGTTTAAAGGTCAGATTGGTGTTGTTTGTCGATGACAGAACTCTGCGCACCATGATCATTCACTCTATCTACAGCGATGATATAAATGTCTTATTAAGTCTCTGTGATTATTTTCAATAGCCTCCTTTAAGGCATTCACACTCTTTCATACAGTAACATTTTATGTACTGTAGTTGAGTATCCCACTTTGGACTGGGCAATATGTAGAAAAATAATACGCTATATGGACAAAAGTACTGGGACACACGTCCTAATCATTGAATTCCAGTGATTCATAAACACCTATTGCCACAGGTGAAAAAAATACCAAGACATTTTGGAGAATTATATGCTTCCACCTTTATGTGAACAGTTTGAGGAAGGCTCTTTTCTGCTCCAGCATGACTGTGCCAATGTGCCCCAGTGCACAAAACAAGGTCCATAAAGACACGGTTGACTGGCTCATATAAAACCCTGACCTTAACCCTATCAAACACCTTTGGGATGAACAAGAACGGAGATTGTGAGCCAGGCCTTCACGTCCAACATCAGTGCCTGACCTCACCAGTGTTCTACTGGATGAATGGGTAAAATTCCCACAGACACACTCTGAAATCTTATGGGAACCCTTCCCAGAAGAGTGGCAGCTGTCATAACTACAAAGAGGGGACTAACTCCATATTGATGTTTGTGGATTTAGAATGTAATACCATAAAGGTTCCTGTAGGTGTAATGGCCAGGGGTCCCAATACTTTTGTCCATATAGTGTATGTGATATTTTTATTTAAAATGCAATGACGCACCAATATGGAAATCTCTGTCCGACACTGATAGCCAATTATTTTGAAAAATGACACCAATACCGATTGTTTGGGAGATTCAAAAGGTTGCTTCACCTGCTGCATTGCCATCTTAGGTTGAAGGGACACTCCACCCAAATAAATAAAAAATGAATTACATTCTAAAAATATGAATAAGTGTTTACGTTTTGGTAAGAAAACAACAACTCCCTATCATTTCTATCATGGTATTGATATTGTATACACCTAGTAGCGAAATATGTTCCCTTATATACGACCTTTAGTATCTGTACAGGGGTTTCGCGAATATTCTATAACTTAATCGCTTCCTCTGCTTTAAGAATTTTATCTATTCTGGAGTGTTATTAGGTTTCAGCTCTATTTAAGATCCTCAGACCCCACTTGGTTTAAGGGAGAGTATATTACCAGAAGTTATACTGTAGGAATAGTTTTAAACCTGCAGTTTGCCCCAGTGAGGAGATCAAGTATAGGTAGAGTTCTACTTTTATTTCCGTTTGTGTGGGGGGTAATGTTTATGGTTTGGGTTGCTCCTGGATTTTTGCCGTTAGCTCTGTTATTTGAGTTTTTGAGGGATCACATTTTCATCACCGTGTAAGTTGTTACAATCACTTTATTTATGTTAAAGGACTTAACGGACTTGTAAAAAGAGGAAGAATATTCAATCACCTTAAGCATTTAAAATCAGACATCATATTTCTTCAAGAAACTCACCTGTTGTTGAAAGACCAAGTTAGACTTGGGAAACCTTGGGTGGGACAAATTTTTCACTCTAGCCTGAACATTAAAATACGTGGCACAGCAATACTGATATATAAAAAAATTCAGTTTAGCACAACTAACATTACCTCATACTCTCAAGGTCGCTTTGTTATTGTATTAGGACTTCTTTTCCACAAACCTGTTGTTTTAGTTAATGTTTATGCCCCCAATTGGGATGATGAGAAATTCATGCGGAGAATTATTTCTTTAATACCAGATTTGAACTCTCGGCAGCTAATTTTTGGAGGTGACCTAAACTGTGTAATAAACCTGATTTTGGATCACTCTAATCCTAAAAATATAACCCCATCAAAATTGGCAAGATGACTTTCAGTTTTTATGAATCAAGTAGGTGGTGTAGACACCTGGCGCTTGGTCTTTCCACAAGGCGAAGTCCTTTCTTTCTTCTCTTCAGTACACCACTCGTACAGTAGAATTGACAATTTTTTTATTGAGAAAACTCTTCTCTCAAACATTACTATATTAAACATTACTATATTTAGCTATAGTTGGATCACGCAACAGTAAAGCATGACCTTACATTCTCTCTCAAATTCATGCATCCTCCTTGGAAGCTAGACACAACACTATTAGCTGATAAAGAATTCTGTAAACTAATATCTGAGAAAATTGATGAATTTTTAAAATTGAACAAGAGTGACGGTGTTTCCCCTTCACTCTTATGGGAAACACTAAAAGCGGTACTTCGAGGTGAGATTATCTCCTACTCAGCTAGGATTAATAAAATGAGAAGACTCAAACAGGACCAGCTCATATCAGCAATAGCTAATGCTGATGCCCAAACTCCATCTCCCCATCTCCCGAACTCTATAAAAAGAAACTGGATCTCTAAACCCAGTACAACCTTATATCAACTGTTGAGACAGAGCAAATACTACTGAAGTCACATGGTTATGTTTACGAGTATGATGACAAAGCTGGCCGTCTTTTGGCGCACCAACTTAAGAACCGCTTGGTGACTCAGCAAATCACACAGATCAAGAACCCTGATGGAGAACTGACTATTGATCCAGAGGAGATTAATGAAACTTTTGCCACTTACTATTCTAACTTATACACATCACAATCTGCTAGTGGAGTTAATATGGAACGTTTTTTCAGTGGTCTCCAAATTCCTTCTATAGCTACAATGCTTAGGACTAGAAGAGAACTCCCACTGCAACAAACAGAAATTATTGCTGCAATAAATTCAATGCAAAGTGGTAAATCAGCTGGCCCAGATGGCTACCCGATTGAATTTTTAAAATCATTCTCAAATATGTTATCAAACATCTTTCTTGATGTTTACTGGCTCTCTCTCTTGTGGGTCATTACCCAAAACACTTACTGTACTGAGGCATCAATAACTTTGCTGTTAAAGCCTAGTAAAGATAGCACAGATTGTGGCTCCTATCGACCCAACTCCCTCCTGAACTGTGATGTAAAAATTTTGGCAAAGGCTTTGGCCCTTCGTCTCGAAACTACAATGCAAGAAGTGATATCTGCTGACCAAACCGGTTTTATCAGGGGCAGGCATTCATTCACTAATATCCGCCGACTTTTAAATATAATCTACTCTGCCGCATCTGATAAGGTACCAGAGGTGGCTGTCTCACTGGACGCGGAGAAAGCTTTTGATAGGGTCTAGTGGGAATATTTGTTTGAATGCTTTAAGAAATTTAGATATGGCCCCAGTTTAATTTCTTGGATTAAGCTTTTATATAACTCCCCACATGCCTCTATAGTCACAAATGGTCAGGATATTTTAAGCTCTCTAGAGGGACTTGTCAAGGATGCCCAATCAGTCCATTGCTATTTGCCCTTATCTATCACACTTAAATCATTGTCATCTGTAAGTGGACTCTACAGAGGCGGGCAGGAGCACAGGCTTTCCTTGTACGCAGATGATTTGTTGTTATTTCAGACCCTATTTCAAGTATCCCCCATATTGTCCATATGCTAGAGACATTCGGCATGTTCTCTGGGTACAAACTTAATTTTGGTAAAAGAGAATGTTACCCAGTCAACGATCTGGGGTGAGTTTCCCGAAGCCTTGCTATGTCGTTCGTAAGTTCTGTGTTAAAAGATAGAACTAATGAACGACGTAGCGTTAAGAAGTCTTCAAGAAACTCACCCCAGGCCTTCAAAACACAAGATAACGCACTAGCATTCTGAATGGCCAGGACTGGCTTCAAGTATTTGGGCAACAATATTACTAGAGATAAGCAAAGCCTTTTCCAGGAAAACTTTTCGCTCTTATCGAGAATATTAAGACTGATTTTCAAAAATGGAGAGTACTCCATCTATCCTTGGCAGGAAAGGTGAATTGCATAAAAATGAATGTGCTCCCCATATATCTGTATCTATTTCAATGTATTCCACTATATCTCCCTAAATCTTTCTTTAAACTGATTGATAAATTATTCACCTCATTTTTATGGGATGGAAAGTGTCCCAGAATACGTTTAGAATTATTGCAGAGACCTAAGCGTCAGGGTGGCGTGGATTTACCTAATCTTTGCTACTATTATTGGGCTGTAAACATTCAAAAGATTCTTTATTGGCTTCATAGCCCAGATATGAGCTGGTGCCATTCAGAAGCCAGATCTTGTATTTCAACAAGCCCATCAGCCTTGGTCTATTCCAGTTTGCCCCTCTCAGTCTCATGTCTTACTAACAATCCAATAGTTACAAATACCCTCAGAATATGGTCCCAATGTAGACCGCATTTTGGGTTTAAGGCTTTTCTTTCTTCAGCCCCAATATGTAATAATCACATCCC
This sequence comes from Mormyrops boulengeri, assembly GCA_026781065.1. Classification (NCBI taxonomy): domain Eukaryota; kingdom Metazoa; phylum Chordata; class Actinopteri; order Osteoglossiformes; family Mormyridae; genus Mormyrops; species Mormyrops boulengeri. Next base: position 19,131,173 of record JAODLD010000069.1, on the reverse strand, counting down.
TACAAAACTGGATTCAACATATTCCCCCTGGCAAAGAAACAGGATCTCCACGTTTAAGGACATGTACGTAGATGGTGTAAATGCAAGCTTTGATGAACTCTCACAGAAATTTAATTTACCTCGGTCTAACCTATTTCATTATTTTCAACTTCCCAAACGCACCTTCAGTGTCAGGCATAGATACAATTCTGGGGATTCCATTCAATTTAAAGGGGCTCATATCAAGAATACACAACCTTATAACTTCTCTCAAGACCACCACTATCTCGAAGATTCGGGCAGATTGGTCGGATGAGCTAGGGATGGACATTGATGACGACGTTTGGAATTATACTCAACAAAGGGTGAATAACAGTGCCTCCTGTGCTAGACTCAGTATTATACAATTTAAAGTATTACATAGAACTCACCTTTCAAAAGTGAAATTGCACAAATTCTACCCTATTCTAGATACTACCTGTGATAGATGCCATAATGCCTCCGCTAACTTAACTCACATGTCATGTCCCGCCCTGATAGCCTATTGGGCTGGAATTTTTGAAGTATTATCGACCGCTCTCAATGTAAACCTTCAGCCTGATGCATTCACAGCTATTTTTGGTGTCTCTGATGTTAAGTGTTTAAGGAAAAGATATAAAGACATTATCGCATTTATAAATCTGTTAGCACGTAGAAGAATATTACACCACTGGAAATCAGTAAACCCTCCCAGATTGTCCTTATGGTTAACCGATCTGTCACAATTTATACAATTAGAAAAGATCAAATATTCACTTAGGGGGTCTGGGGATAAATTTTTCTCTTTTTGGGGTCCGATTTGATCTTACTTGGGTAAGACTAAAACTATGTCCAATATACCATAATGGTATATTTTTCAGGATGATGGGATGTATAGGATAGGATGTGTAGGATGATATTGGAGAAGTTTATCTCCTGCATCCACTTAGTATTTATGTATTTTTACATGTATATGTGTGATTATAAATCATAATGCACATCTTTGTATATATGCTTGACATATAGGCAAACGATGTATGCGGCTTACCTTTTAGTTATTTAGCTCTGTAATCTTGTACCGTTTTTTTGGCCCATGTGAGTGAACCCTATGTTATGGGGGAGGGGTGAGGGGTTGCTTGTTGGTCATACAGTGTTAAAGGGAAAATGGGGAAATGTCTGCCAAATGTTCATTGAATTTACTCTTTTTATTGACATTTCCAATAAAAAAAATATATTAAAAAAAGAAAACAACAAGTCTGGAAAACAACGACAGTCCCAGAGCACTATATTTTATAACGGTATACATCTTATGTACACTGTGTACAGAATTGGTAGGCAAGTACTATTCTTGGAGATAATTTTACGCAGAAGTTGGACAGACTTATAAAAGTGAATTCAAAAGTTTTCTTTTGCTCCAAGTAAATTTACTTGAGAGAAAATTACTTTCACAAACAAAAATAAAAGAAAAACGCTGGACTATTAGTGTGCACAATTATTAGGCAATCATAAGCTAAGTGTGTTTTCTCTCTTCACCATCAACTGAAATGATAAGAAACAGTTTTTGTTATTCAGTATATATAAAGATTAACAAAAATCTGTTGTTCTACACAGCCCTTCTTCACCAAGTTTAATATCCTGCATAGCTACCTTTCTTCTCAATGACCATCATGAACCTGTTGTCCATTGGACCAATCAAGTTTTTGATTTGATCCCATCTTATATTAATTGAGGCATCTACGACCGCCTCCCAGATGCTGCTTTGAGAAGTGTACTGCTTGCCATGTCGGTAGATGTCACACTTTAGTAACGCCCAGTAGTTCTCAATGGGGGTTGAGTCTGGTGATGAAGGGGGCCTGGTCATAATTCAATCACCTTTCAAGCCTTTCTTAGCCAGTCTATGGGATACTTTGATTCATGGGAAGGAGCATTGTCCTGTATGAATATCATAATTTTTTGAAAGTTGTTGACTATTTCTTGTGCCAGTGTTTGAAGAAGGTATCTTCTAGAAATTGACAGTTGATCTTGCCGTTAAATTTTAAACCATCTGCAAGTCAGAAAGGTCCAACAAGTTCATCACTGATAATAGCATCATCTCTCCTCCATCCCCTTGTTGGTGCTTGTAGAGGGTGTCCATCCACTAGTCCATCCATCTGCTCCATAAAGAGTCATATCTCATCTGTCCACAAAACCTTTGTAACATCATTCTTGAGACGTGTTCATGCCGAGTGTTAATTATTTATCTTGTGTACGTTTTTGAGTGGAGGTCATGTTTCAGCCTTTGTGACCTTAGCGATGCCACGCAGCACACCGTACGTGGTACTTCCAGAGATTCCGTTCAGATTGCAGTTTTGAAAAATAATGGCAATTGATGCTAAAGGGCTTCTGGAAGTCTCTTTAATTTGCCACAGATTTTTGGCGGTTAATTTGTGTCTTCTCTCTATATGCTTCTTCAGTCCTCTTTGGCTGTTAGACACAAAACACTTGATTCTGTTCAAGTTTCAATTCAAGTTTTAATTGTTTTGCATCCCTCTGACTGGTACTTTACTATTTTGTTTTTTTCTGCTCTCTGAAAGGTCCTTTTTGTCTCATTTTAATAGTAGTAATAATTTGCTTAATAATTCTGCACAGGAAAGTATCTGTCATGATCACCCGTACGGCCCCCATGTGGACCACGCCCCGCTCGTTTACCTCGTGTGGAATCCTTCCGTCTTACCTGTTGTTCTACTTTTCCTGCCTGTAGTCTTGTGTATTTAGTCCGCGTTCTACTCAGCTTCCCCAGATCTGTCATTGATGTTAGTCGATGTTTGTGCCGTGGATTCCCCCGTCTGCTTGTTGCCTCCCGAAATAAACTCCGTTTCTCCCGCATCCACGGCTCGCTCGCCTGTTTCCCTGCTTGCCACTCGCCCAGCGTGACAGTATCTATGTTTTCCTGTTTTTCTCCAAACAGAAATAACTCAGACCAAATTCTGAACATGCTCTGTTTTTAAACAGTTCATTCTCAATTATACAACAGACCAAAAAATCTGTTTGGACAAGATGCATTCTGTGAGTGCGGTTATTAGAGTATGTGTCCTCGTGCCCACAACCCAATCACAGCCGTGATATATTGGCGTAGAACCGCACTCCATCTCGTATGTTATTGCTTAATTAGAGATTCATTTGGACTGAAAATATTGGTCGGTGTACTTGCTTTATTTATTCTTTATTGGAACAGATTTGTTTTTCAGAAACGCTCACTCTCAACCTCATACTCTTCACTGTTTCACCTTAAGGTGAGCAATCAAATTTGTTGTGTTGAAATGTTAACTAGTATATCCTCCTTGTGAAAATTTAGCAGAGCAACGTTTGCAAAATGCATTACTAATGTTGTCTTCTGTAAAATAATTCCATACAGCAGACATTTTTGTAACTGTATACAGGTATGCAAAGCAATATAGGTCGTCATTTTAAAGGGAGTTATTGGTGGGAAATATTGGCTCATTTTCATCCATCGGCTGATGCCCTATTGTAGCAATTGTAGCTGTATCAGCCAGTACCAATTGGTGCACTTATAGATAAATGATAATATAGACTCTTCCAACAGACCCCCCCCCCCCCCCCAGGGGGGTGGGGCCGGGGGGGAGGGGAAATAATAGGGAGTGAGGGGGAAAAAAGGAAAAATGCAGAAAAAAATCTACAAGCAAAAAATGGTAAAAG
>JAODLD010000069.1:19116863-19127470 GCA_026781065.1 Mormyrops boulengeri | reverse complement strand
ACCCCCCCCCCCCCCCCACAGGTGGGTGGTACCTTGCGGGAGACTTAAATTTCTTTAGTCAGAGGAAAAACTTGAAAGATGCATAAAAAACGATACATGGATAATCTGCTAAACGGCCAGATCATCAATTTTTTTTTAGTCTCTGTGGAAAATGAAAAAATTGGTGGGCCAGATATTATTATGATTTAAAAACATGGACAGTCTTAAAGCACCGGATTCACAAAACTTGCAGTAAGCCCTATCCATGTACTACTATGATGAGCAACGTGTACATACACTGATACCCTTGCACACCATTCAACAGTTGAAACACAATAGCAGTGTGTTTTTTTTTTTTGTCAGAAGTATAGACTAGAAGACTGAACTGGAAGTGACATCATAGATCTTTTTTGTCTTGGTTAAAAGCTTAAAAGCATATTTTGCCAAAGAAGACAATAATTGCCAGTTAATCACTGTCAGATATCAACACAACGTTACTTGTCCAATATTGTCAATTACCATTAATATCACCATATCACCCAACCCAAATCCCAGTTGTGTAGGAATTAGATCAGGTACTGTACTGTCAGGAGGAGAGCTCTGAATTGGGTGGAGGGTGGACTGAAATGTAATGAAAACCCTGTCCACTTTCAGACCCACAAAGGCTTCTACCAGATCAGGGGTCTCATTTATAAAACTTTGCGTGGAACTCATACTAAAAGTGTACGTGCGCTCAAAAGACGAAAATGACGTACGCAAAGAAAAAGTCAGATTTATAAAAATGTGCACGCGCTTGCGCATACGCTTTATAAATCGCACTCTACCTGGGATTGTACGTATGTGGATTTGCCGCATATTCCGCCCTCTACATGCCCCCGTTCAACCATACATGGTCAATGCAAATCACCTCATGCATATTTAAGCCTCCGATATAAACCTGAAAAACTCATGGCAGCATGGCAATCAAGGGGAAAAGTAAAAAGCGAAATTTTTCTGAAACTGAGATAGATGTGTATGGAAGCCCGTTTCCGCCACCATGGAAAAAAAAAATATAATTTAAATTGAAATTTTGACTTAATATCTCGAAATAACGGGATAATTAAGTCGAAATTTCAAGATTAATTTTTTTCCCACAGTGGCGGAAACGGGCTTCCATATAATTTGGCACACTTTTGGGGGATGGTATAATAACTGGCCACATGATGTGTTTAAACATCGCATTCTGCATTTCAGAAGCCGATCGCACGCCCCACAACGGTGTGCGCACGAGCGTGAGCATCGTTATAGCGATGTTCCTGTGTGCTCTGGGGGTTTGAAAGGGGGCTGTCATGCCCCGCTCGTCCTGCCCCTTTGTCGACCACGCCCATTCGTTAACCTTGTGTGGATTCCCCGTGTTTACCAGCTGTTTCAAGTTGTCTTCTTTAGTTCGGTGTATTTAAGTCCACATCAAAGTTTGTTTCCCTAGTTCTGTCATTGTATTGTTACGTCTTGTTAGGCTGTCTGTTCCTTATGCCCCTTTGAGTACCTATTAAATCCCTTTATTTTGCCCCAGTCCTACTCTCTTTTGCCTGCTTTCCTGGTCCGTGCCGTGTCAGTCGTGACAGAATGACAGAGCTCTCGAAGAAGAAGCCTCAGATGTCAGAAGAGGAATACCTCGCCTGCACAAACGACGTGATATTCTGGCTAAATCAGCCCGAAGTCCGGGAGGATCCCCTGCTTCGGGCTCTAGCCCACTGGTGCAAGGATATTCTAGAGGAGATGCCCCTGTCCGGAGACACACACCAATCCGAGGAGGTGCGTGAAGACCTGTGGCGGCTGAGACGCAGGGTAGTTGAGGCGAAGTTAAAGCAGGAAGCCAGAGCTCAGGGCTTGCCTTACGGTCCTCTGGTGGAATCTGGAGGACATCTGCACTGAGGTCGGGTCCCATCCTCCCTGCCCCCTGGCTCGCCTTCGATCCTCCCGGCTTCGGCTCGCCAGTCGCCTTTGGTTCTGTCTGTGGTGCCTCGTCGGCCGGCTGCAGTCATGCCTCCGATGCCTCGTCGGTCGCTTGCGGGGCCACCATCTCCGACTCATCGGTCGCCTGCACCTTGGCCGGCAGCGGCTGTGCCTTCGCCTGCCGCGGCTGCTGCTCCCTCCCCTCCACCTGTGTCCCCTTCGCCTCCCTCCTCGGCCCCTTCATTGGTCCCTCCTGCTCCCTCCTCGCACTTGCCGAGGGTACCTTCGGCTCCGGCCTCGCGGTTGCCTGCTGCCCCTGCGGCTTCCGCCCCTCACCTGCCGGGCTTCCCTGCAGCTCCCCGTTTCCCCCCACCCTTCTCCTCCTTGCCCCCTGTTTGCTCCCTGTCCCTCTGTGTCTTCTGGTCCTTTTGTGCCCCCTGTATCTCCTCCCTCTGTGCCTTTGTTCCCGTCTAGTCCCTTCATGCCTTCTGTGGGTGTGCCCCCTGGTGTTGTCCCGTCACTGTCTCCCTCCTTGGGTTCTGTGTTTCCTTTTTTGGTTCCCTGTGGTTTGTCTGTTGTCTGAGGTGGTCTCCTTGTGCCTGTTCTGTGTGTCTGTGCTGTTCCCTGTGGTTTGTTGTCTGAGGTGATCTCCTTGTACCTGTTCTGTGTGTCTGTGCTGTTCCCCGTGGTTTGTCTGTTGCCTGAGGTGGTCTCCTTGTGCCTGTTCTGTATGTCTGTGCTGTTCCCCGTGGTTTGTCTGTTGTCTGAGGTGGTCTCCTTTTGCTTGTTCTGTGTGTCTGTGCTGTTCCCCATGGTGTGTTGATGTCATGCCCCGCTCGATCTGCCCCTTCGTCGAACACACCCATTCGTTAACCTCGTGTGGATTCCCGTGTTAACCAGCTGTTTCAAGTTGTCTTTGTTAGTTCGGTATATTTAAGTCCATGTCAGAGTTTGTTTCCCTAGATCTGTCATTGTATTGTTACGTCTTGTTAGGCTGTCTGTTCATTATGCCCGTTCGAGTACCCATTGAATCCCTTTATTTTGCCCCACTTCTGCTCTCTTTTGTCTGCTTTCCTGGTCCGTGCCGTGTCAGTCGTGACAGGGAGTGAGGAGCCAGCGCTTGAGAGGGTAGCCGCTGTCAATTGCATTTCATAACAGAACAATTCAATACATTAACATTGAATAGTTATAAATTACACAATGTTTTTATCACCTTACCAAGAAGCCAGCCATCGCACACAGCGCCAGCCTGCAGTCTGCTCCCTACACTGCTGTGTTCCAGGATAAACGAGTCATGTGCTGAACCAGGCCATCGTGCAATCACGTTAGTCAGGAGCATATCAGTGTCACAAATAACTTGCACATTTATACAATGCACATGTTTTCTAATTACATAAATAAATTTGTTTTCATATGGAGCCCTTATTGCAACGTGAGTGCAGTCAATTGCGCCGATTACATTAACTGCAAATTGCCTTTTGATGTTGGCCTGTTCTCCCACAGTGTAAGGGAACTTAATGTATCTACTAGTGATTTTAATAATCCCATCCAAAACAACAGGTATTATTGATCTTAGTGATGGTTGTGATATTCTAGACCTGGAATACAATTTAAAACAATTAGATTATTATTGTATTTCCTAAACAAGCTTTAGAACAAATTCACAATTTTATTGTTAATTATAACATATCTGTATACTTGTTGGCTAATTCCCGCAGGTAACAGCCAGTTGCAAGGAACCCCAGGGTCGTCAGTACCTGTATTTGTACCGGGATTGCGCGATTCCGTCGGGTTGGTCTCTTTAACATTGGACCCAGTTCAGCACATAGCTTCAAAAGCACACATCTAGGTAATCTAAATCGGCTTATGAGTCATCATCATGGGCCAAAAAATCTTCATGGTCCCTGAACACCCGTTCCCTTCTAATTCTGCCATTGGCGTAATCTTCTAACAATGCCAGCGTATCCATTATGTTATGTTGCGCACGAATGTGATCGCGGTATTCATGTGATTTCAGCAATGAGTTATTGTTTCACTCTGTGTCCAAATGACTGTTATAATCACAACCACCACTTATCCATCTACATTTCAACTGCTGCGGCGCATAGATTAGGTGTAGATTAAGTTAAGATTTGAGTCGGATTATATATTTTACTTATTCACTATTATAAATATGTGACTGAATAAGTGAAATTAAATGTACGGTGTATGACTCACTAGCACAAGGAATTATTATTTATGTACTGATGCCACTCATATTTTTGCTCACCCTCTTCACCCGCAGTCGTATGTTTTTCTCCAAAATGTTCGCATGCGTGGGTCAGTTGGCATACATATGCGCACATTCTGCCATCAAGTTTGTTTCTATAGATCGCAACGTTTGCGTAGAAAGAGACGTACGCATCTTTTACGTCCCATTTTGTGCGTATGCAACGATTATAAATGAGACCCCAGGTCTGTTCGGTGCTGGCTAACCTCACTGAGACTTAGAGAAGCCCTGCGTTTATTTTTTGAAAGAGGTTCCAGCTTCTTAGGCTCTTTGTCAGGAATTCATAAAATAAGGAGTGGCTGATAGTAAGCAATGACCTTTGTCTGTATTTTAACTAAGGCCTCTGACCTTTGCCCCTGTTGCCCACAGAGCTGCACAGAGGTGACACAGTACAGGACCATCAGGTAAAGGAGGCACGCACCAAATGCCGGACCATTGCCTCACTGCTGACGGATGCTCCCAACCCGCACTCCAGGGGTGTGCTAATGTTTAAGAAGCGCAGGCAACGCTCCAAGAAATACACGCTGACCAGCTTCGGCAGCGTGGATGAGGACATACTACGGGACTCGCATGAAGATGATGGTGTCCTGCCCGGCAGCGAGTCAGAGTTTGACGAGGATGGCTTCACCATGGCGCCAGACCCAACCTGGGACAGCGACTACCTGGAGGCCCTTGAGAAGAGGGGCGGAGGCAGGCAGGAGGGCATGGAGAGCCCAGGGCTGACAGCCACCTCAGGAAAGGGCGCCCGCCTCTTTGAGCAGCAGAGGAAGAGGGCAGAGGAGCATGTGAAGAAGATGGCCATGCAGCAGGTGCAGCAAACTCCACCTTCTCAGGAGTCCCCCTCTCCAGAGGCAGAGGCTCCGCCCATGCCAGCCCCCACCCTTCCTCTAGCCTCCAGCCACAATGTCACCACTGTAGGGCCAGTCACCATGAGCACAGCCTCTGTGGTGATGTCTCCACTGTCTATGGCATCCCAACCCCCTGTGGTACTAGAAACCACCCCACCCTCGATGCTGCAGGAGCTGCCATCACCCTGGCTCGCAGCCTTGCCATCCAGCTCTGTGGTGAATAGAACTGCGCGGCCGTTCACCCCAGGCTTCATCACCCACCGTGCCTCCACCGCACCTGTGGTGTTCCGGCCCCACGTCACCAAGCAGACTAAGCCCACCACGCCCTCTGAGGGCATACCAGCCCCTTTCTCCACCACCTGTGCTGTGTCTCCCCCTCATGTTGCTGCCCCTGCCACTGTCCCCCCATTCATTTTTCCGCCTGCTTCCTCTACAGGGGATGAGCCCTTCTCCCCACCACTCACTTTGGCCACATCCCTCCCTCCTGGGACAGTGTCTTCCCAGCCAAAATCCTCCAATCCTTTCACGAGCAATGACACCTCACTTCCTGCTCCAGTGAGGCCCTCCCACCTCATGTCCTGTGAACAGCACCCTGCCGCCCCCACCGGCCGCACCGGGATCCTCATGGAAGCGCACCGCCGGGCCAATAAGAAACCCCTGTTCAGCGGCCCTGAGGATAAGAAGACGGCCTCCCCCAACCCAGAATTACTCTCTCTGGTGCAGAACCTTGATGAGAGGCCCAAGGCAGGCCAGGAGCTCAACTATGAGTCCGGCCCCGATGAGGATGTGTTCAACCCGGATGGGGAGGCAAGAGACTTCACGCAGGCCCAGAAGCACAAGGTGCCCCCTCCGGTGGCACCAAAGCCACGCGTGATACCCGCGATCGTCCAAGTGCCATACGGCATGGAGGGCAAAGGCGCCGAGCTGTTTGCACGTCGGCAGAGCCGCATGGACCGCTACGTGGTGGAAAGCAGTGGCTGGCAGCTGCCGGACCTGCCCCGTTCAGCCTCACCCACACCCTCCCTCCCGGCACACTGGAAGTACACACCCAACATCCGTGCACCTCCCCCCATTTGCTACAACCCGCTGCTCTCCCCATCTTATCCACTGGGGGCGCAACGCAGCAAGGCATCCATGACCTCGCAAGGGGGTCACAACAGGGGAAACCAGCAGAAAGAGGGGATCCGTGCTCTGGATTTCATGAGGAGGCAGCCCTACCAGCTGAACCCCGCCATGTTTAGCTTCTCTGGCATCCCGGCCGACCAACAGCAGCAACAGCACCACCGCAGCGATCACATGACAGGCAGCACCCTCAGCGCTCCGCGGCAGATCCCCATCAGGTCGGTGGGTGTGCGCGAGATCCGCCGCTTTTCCACACCCACACCCATGTCGGCGTCCACCTCCCTGACGCCCACCGTCATCGCCCCCCGAGCTGCCACCACACTGGGGGAGCCCCTACTCTGCCCAGATGTTACCTTGCCCAACACTGCAGCAGAGTCCCCTCCACCACTTCCCACAGCAGCCCTCCCTGAATTACCAAGAATATCCAGTGTGCCCGTCCCGAGCCGGGTACGTGTCCCCGGCCCTGTTCCTTTCCCGGGCCCTGCTGACACTGGCCTCCAGGTGTCAAAGCTGTTCCTGAGTGCCCCTGAGCTCAGCCCCCTGCGCTCACCCACCATCCAGGCCCCCAAACCACGCTTCGTAGCTTCAAGAAAAGGGGCTCAGATGAGCATGTGGAGGCCGGGGGGGGCACGCACCTAAGGGCCTGCCCTCCTATCCCCTGCAATGTCACCCTATGGCAGCTTCTGTTATACCTTGTACCCGCAGCCGTGTGTCAGTCACATGCTTGTGGAATCAGGGTCTGTCAGAGGGTGCGAAAAAAACTGTACTTATCCATTCATGATATATATATATATCCATATATATGATATAACAACAAATAATAAAATCATAATCTAAGAATTGTAGGGGGACATATTTGTTTGCAAAAATCTTTGGCAGACATATTTGTTTGCAATAATCTTGGATCAAAAAAAAATAATTCAAAACTGGTTATATACAGGACTCTTCTCTGCTCTACAGACACCAATTTTCAAATTGTGCGCCATAACATTTGACGCTTACAGTAACAGGGTAGAGACACTATACTAATATGGTGTGCAATGTGCAATATTAAAATAGAATACCTTCTTGTGTATTATTATTCAAATAAAATACCTTCTTGTATATTATTTTAGCCCTGACAAGAATGTCCTAAAGTACAACAGAAAACCCTGTTTTACTTTTCATGTCACAGTATTTTTCTGTTCTCCCTCTAAATGATGCATGTAACCAAAAAGATCTAAACAATCTTATATTGTTGTATAGTGTTGGATCTGCTGTATTTCTGTATTACTATTAATACTGTATATCACTGAGATACAGTCATGATGCATCACCAGGGCAGAAACAGATCAAACATCAGAAAATTGCAAATACAGGCCAAAAAGATCCTGATGAATGTACACTGAAGTACCGTGCTCACAAAACTTGAAATGTGATTTTACTGCAAGTAATAATGAACCAAAACCTTACTTCCATTAAAAGTGAGTATGATGATGAGTTTCATAACCACAGCAGGGGAGTGAAGCTGGACCTATAAAGGGCCTCTTACCCAGGTAAAACGTACAGTCCTTTGTGGGGTGAGAGTCTGTTGCGTGGAAGAGGGTCACCCCCAGCTCCTGGGTAATGGCAGCTCCTGACAATCCCAGCTGCACTCATGTATTTACCATTGAGCCAGTGGGTCTCTGAAGCTCAAAAATGAGGCTACTGCGCTGGTCGGCCTGTTCACTGTATGCGGTTATGTGAGGGTGAGAGCTGCTTTCTGTTGATGTTAGCTTCACCCACTGCAATTGCTCTCCTCTTACGCTTGACCTGACAGCCTTCTGGTCTGTGATTGAATGGTTTGCCAGGTGCAGTGGCTCACATACCCAATGTGCACCAGAAACCTTGAGTATGAAAGCATACTGACTGTGGATGTAATAGAATAGCCATTTAGCTTTTTTTTATATATCACTGCTCAGGTTGTGTTGACTATAATAAAGTAGAATGTTTAGTGTGTTCTTATTTTCTTTATGTTGATTTGAAGATGATGCAATCAGTGTGCCCATGTGGTGACCTAGATATGCTTCACTGCTGGCACCCCCTGCCTCTCCGGTCAGTACGCTCTACATGCTCCTCACGTTGGGGGGGAGGTGTTGAGGAGGAGAGGAAACTGGGGGTTTGCTAAGTTGCTAAGAAGATAATGCCCCAGACGGCTGCCTGTGTTGCCTATTGGGTTGACCCGCCCTGGATGTAACAGTGAGTCACCGGTGCAGGAGTGTGTGATCCTAGAAGAGACGCTGAGAATGTCACTGCTGCCGTGAGTAGTGAAAGCCTTCATTGGTAGGGGAACAAGGAAAATTGTCAATAGCCCCCTTTTTCTAGCCTTTGTGGTTATGGGGTGTACCGATTTTCAACAGAGAGCAGGGGGATGTGCTTTGGTGCCATTCTACTTGAACTGTTAAGTGATGATGACATGAGAGAGATCCCCATAGACTGTAGAGATAGAGAGAAAGTGACTGAGCAGGGATGGGAATGGGGCCTAGCTGTGGAAAGATGATCTAGTGCACAGGTGTCAGACTTCAGTCCTGGGGGGCCAAAGCCCTGCACATTTTTGGGTTTCCCCTCGTTTAACACACCTGATTCAACTTCTTGTGCTAATTACCACATAGCTGTTGAGCTAAATCATTTGTAGTGGAACAGGGAAAGAACAAAGCTACACAGGGCTCCGGCCCTCCAGGACTGCAGTTTGACACCCCTGATCTAGTGGGTAGGTGGACAAGCACAGAAACTCCTGGCACTGGTGTCTCGCTGCCTGGATTTGGTGAAATTGGCTGAACAGATAAGCTTGCGTGTCACATATTGACTGTGTTATGTCCTGTTTTTGCTTTTTAAAATTTAGATAACAGGAAATAGCAGAAGTCTAATACAGAATATGTCAGTGTGTACTTAATCTCCAGCTAAGGGATACTGGCTCAGCAGTGGTTCTACTTGCCAAACAAAGTTTTTCAAAAATAAACAACAGTTATGAAAAACCTCCTGGGTGTCTGTGTCCTCTAAGTCAACACTGCCATCCCATCTATTTGTGCTCATTATCCTGGCGCGTTTCTACAAAGATGGTGCTTTCAGTTCCAGTACAGCTCGGCAGTGGTGTTAACTCAGGGGTCCGATAGATCTCCTGTTCTCCCCTCCGCAAACCTGCTCCTTCTCCTTGCTCCATCAAATGGACTTTAGGCCAAAGATCTGCTCTTCAGGTTTCACTTTCACATGAAGAGGATACCACAATACCTTACAGGCTCTCAGTAAGTATAAGAGGTGATGCCTGGGAAACCAATGCAGTGAATGCACTACACTACCACACTTCCTATGGGCATAATTGGGATATGGAGATACATCTCAATAAACTGAGTTATGAGCCCGAAACAGCTACACCCTACATCACAGCAAAATGACGTACAGAATTTTTATGCAGTTCGATAGCTATTCTAACCAGTTTTTCCTTTTGATGCTGTTAACTGCATACATTTCACAGTGTCTATTGCGTTTTCAGTGTTTCAGCTGTCCTAACCTCCATACCGCTCAAATCATGACTGGCTAGGAATATAATTAACGAGTCCAGTGAAAAGATTTACTGATGACACACTTCATCCAACCTCCCAGCATTCAACGGTGCAGCCACATAGTCATCCGAATAATGTTTTGATTACTAATTTGTCCTGTCAAAACAAAGTATTTGCATGACTGCCTTTTCTGCACAGAAAATGAAACAGTGTTGTTTTCATGCTCTAGTAATCATAAAAATGTATAATTGGAACAATTTCTATATACTGTATACAGCTGTGGAAAAAAATTAAGAGACCACAGCACAATTTTTTGTTTCACTCATTTCTCAATTTATAGGTGTACATGTGTGTGAATAGTATATACAGTGGTGCCTCAGAACTCGAACTTAATCCGTTCAGAACTCGGGTTTGAATCCTAAAAAGTTCAAGTTCTGATCGAATTTTCCCCATTATTTCTTTCCCCAAAAGAAATAATGGAAAACCAATTAATTGGTTCATGCCCCCAAAAAAATACACCTAAATATGTTTTTTTTTAGCATTTAAACACAAAATGAACAGGATAATGTCACGATCGTCCGTTCAGCCCTCATGTGGACCACGCCTTCCTTCTTAACCCCGCATGGAATCCTTCCGTTTACCTGCTGTTTTACATTTCCTGCTTGTTATCCTGTGTATTTACTCCGCGTTTTAGTCCGTCTCCCCAGATCTGTCATTGACGTTGTCTACAGTGTGTACCCCGTGTTGCCTGCCCCCTTCCCCGCTTCCTGTCAGCTCGCTCCCGCACGGATCGTAACAGATAAAACAAGAAGAGCATATACTAAACCAGGGGTGTCAAACTCCAGTCCTGGGGGGCCAGAGCCCTGCACAGTTTTTCGTTTACCCTCGTTAAACACACCTGATTCAACTCCTTGTGCCAATTACAACATAGCTCTT
>JAODLD010000069.1:19106102-19116763 GCA_026781065.1 Mormyrops boulengeri | reverse complement strand
CAACACTGCGCCAACACTAGACTATGCCATGCGGTCCATTGTTTATTTTTATTATTACTCTGTATTCGTTAATTTGTCCGTAAATCGCAAACTTTTAGGTTGTAACATTTGTTACCCTTTGTTTCTGCTGAGAGACGTGCCGCGTGACTCATTTTCCCGCGCGTAAGTTATCTTAGGTCGGCGTTCACGGTTCCACTTCTGAGACTGAGATCGAGTTCTAGGTCATTTTTTTAACTGGTTGGTTCGACTTTTAAGAAATTCAAGTTCTAATGAGTTCGAGTACTGAATTACCACTGTACTATTTTTTTTTGCTAACTGCAGCCTAGTTCTTCCCTGTTTCTCATTATTGAAGGGCTTCTTCCTTGTTTTATGGGACCTCAGTCCTGCTTCTAGGAGCCTGATACAAACTATCCTAGCAGTGCACTTCACACCTGCGCTTAATGTTGCCCATTCCTTTTGAAGGTCACTTGATGTCAACCTACGATTCATAAGAAACTGTCGGATAAGTTAATGGTCATTTCTGGCATTAGAATGTCGCTTCCGCCTTTTACCTGGCTGGTTTCCGGTCGTTCCCAGTGTGTCCTACTTCACCTTATTTTGCGTACTGCTGTCTTGGAAACTTTGAACCTAGAAACATCCTGCTACTCAGCGTAGCCTTCTGCCAGCAGAACTACAATTAGACCAAGATTTAAAAATGCAGGTTTGTATAGTCGTCTCAATTTTTTCTGCAGCTGTATATATCATTTTATTAAAGTTACATTGAAAAATTATATAATAATAAGCATAATATTTTACCTCACAACCCTGGCCATAATATGAATGGATGGATGAATATAATGTTACAAAGTTACATAATTTTGAGTACAAGTGTTTATCACTACCCGTGCACTCAGCAGTCAAAGCCACTCACTGCTACAGGTATTGCTCACATAAATCCTGTTTGCAGCCTGCGCGCAGTTATCAATATTCACCACAAGATGGCGCTCGTGTATTATGGAAGTAAAAACTCAGGTATAATACCGACTTCTGTGCAACGCAATCGTGTATCCAAATTTAGCATCATCTGGTTAAATTTACTGAGTTCATGTGTTATATAAAGACTGAGCTTGACTTTCATCTATAAAAAAGTTATTAAACTCAGCTCATAATCTTAGTGTACTGTCATAACCGTATGATTTTTGGACTAAGAATACCTAGGAGGATTTATCTTGAGCGTAAGACAGCCCTGGACAGAGACGAGCTGACACAGATGAATCAGGCCATGCCACAGTTTTCACATTGCAAATTCTGTCTCCTAGTGACAGGTAGTGGGATTGCATACAGTGTAGTGACTTTTCAGCTGGCACCGTTCTCCTTCAGCACCCCCTCACCTATATTTAGTGCTGTTTATGTAGAGACATTTTCAAGGCTTTCAAAAGCTTGGCTTGTATAGTCAGATTACAAAGCTGCCACAGCCTTCAGGATGCCGAGATGCCATTGTGGAATTGGGGGTTCTAGTCTGGGGTCCAACTTGGCAGAGGTACCAAGGACATAGTGGTGGTTCTGCCAGCTTCTGCTCAGCGTTAACACCCTCTGAATAAGAGAGTGAAAAGTTTCATTTTCCGTTCATTGTAAGATGCTTTCAGATGATTGTCCAGCGACTCTTTCTTGCCATTTCACATCTGTGCACCTCTGGTCCGACTCCTGGAGCAGATACAGTCGAGGAGAAGTGTTTCCCACAGATTATATGTGGAAACAGACAGACCCGTGGTCAGTGTCATATTTCATGACTAGTATGTATTATTTATGTGGAGTGAATGGCTTTGCAAGCAGATTAGGTTCTGCCCATCTGGAGCGGAGCATGATAAGCAGAACAGTCCCTAGGAAACTGGTCACTTCCACCTCCCCCAACTCCGCCCTCCGCTCCTCTGTATTACAGTTTCCCATTTGCTGGATGTCTATGAGGAAATTCAGTTGTGACTAGCATCCACTTGCAGCGACCAGTCTGGACAACAGAATGCTCCACAGTGAGATTCACAAATGTCTACAGCCAATGAAAGGGTGCAAATCCAGCCCAAAGTTTGCTAATTGATGAAGACCAAGTAGAGAGGTCAAATCAATTAGTTGTAATTCTGCCTGCAGCCCTAAAGGGGGCTATCTGATAACCCTCCAGACTCCTCACTCCCCTAACTTCTATATATAGATCTGTGAAGCATCTGCAAGAAAGTCAGAGCCCCCAACAGCCCCGCACTTTGCATCGACACTCTGTCCCGAGCAGAACAGGGCACCCCCTGACGACGTGTCACCCAGCACCTCCCTGCGTTTCTACACCCTGGGATGTAGAGAAGCTGCAGCTTCCAGAACAGAGAACCTGGAATTTGCTCAAGCCAGAAGCCCCCCACCCCTGACAGCACAGACCCTCTGAGTTCAGGTGAGCGGGTCAGCATGGCGACCGTCTTCCACAGCGGTCATCGTGGCAGATCTGTATGACCGCACATTGCATGGCAAGGTGATCTAATGTGCGACGGTCAGCGATCTGGCCATGGGGGGCCATCTCTAAAGCTGAGGGCTTTTGCATGTATCTGGGTCCTGCTTTCCCCGCAGCAGGAGGTGACCTTCCGTAAATCGACGTCAATTCAGGCATGTCGCTTTTCTGCATTAAGTCTCTGAATACAGGCTGATCTTGAGAATTTGCTGACCACCCCTCCGCACCTGCCCGCTTCATGCTTCGGATTTATATGGCCTGCTATACCAGGAATACTGACACGGGAAACCTGAGCTGTGAGGCTGGGGGTGTGATGTTTATATAGGGCGCCTTCTCTTGCCAGGGCAGCCTGGAATCCACTGTTTCCCCCTCAGAGCCTCTCTGGGTGCACATTGGAGCGGTGCTGCCGGAGCTTGGCATGTGTGTGTTTCTGTGCATGCATGTATTGGTCCATGAAGCCATCTTACGTTCAATCCAAGACCCATCGTACCCGCCCGTCCACCCAGCTTGTCGAAAAAGGTCTCGCTTCAAAATGGCGCTTAAAAATAGCCATGAAGATAGAGTTACGGTTTTGCAGATGCAGTGCAACTTTCCTTGTGTCCTTAAAGGAACTGGCAAGCTACCACAGTGTCCAGGCTGGTGGTGGGATCATGACAAAGCACCAGAATGCAGCTGCTCAAAGACAGAAGTTCCAGAAAACCTCAGGGGGAGGGGTATGCACAAAGAGGGCGGGGTGCCTTTGTAGGCCAGATTCGTCTCACTATCTCTACCTAATTGCGAGGAATTGACCTTCCATATCTCTGGGTAATTGTGCTTAATTTACACACCAGGAAAGGGCAAAAAAGACTCACATCTCTGTTTTTAAGAAGTTTATTTTTGTTCAAAGACCAGGAAGGGACAATAAACTCCCCAAACGGTGTCTACAGCCTTCATGTTCTATCAGCCTATCAGTTGCCTCCATCTCCATTTAACCATAATATTCAACATGCAAACGAGGTCAGCCGATCAGAATAAGCCATGAATCAGACACACTCTAAGTACGACCCATTAAGTGTGAAGAGTTGAAGGTGGGTACATGATATGTGGCATGTGTATGCTCAATCGTATAAGCTAAAACACCACTGCTTAAGCAGGCCATGAGACATTAGGCTGTTGTGAATGTTCAGTCAACTGTGTCTTTTCCTTCCCTAATGACTGATCTGGGGTGAGTTTCCAGAAGCCTTCTTAATGCTATGTCGTTCATAAGTCCTATATTAAAAGATAGAACTTACAACTGCCGGAGCATTAAAGATACTTTGGGAAACTCACCCCTGAACATAACCAGTCACAGTGTGTCATTTTGTTTGAATTCAAACCTTGCTTACCGGTGGTGTTATCACAGGAGAGAATTACACTGTGTGTGGCATATTTCCATACCGCTAATTAGCAACATTGAAGGCTGCAATTTGCTTCCCCCACCCCCTGGAGGCATATCTAATATGTAATGAGGCCTAGTCTGAATAAATTAAACCTGTGGAAGAGAATTGTCTGTAATTTTTGGGCAGGTTTAAGGACAGGTTGGTCACATGGGGGCAGTGATTCTTGTGGGCCATCGGAGACATCCCATCTCTCTCATGCTTCCCCACTGATGGTGTTGCATCTCCTCAGCTTCTCACCAGAAACCATGCCACTGTCTGGGACACCCGGCCCCAACAAAAGGAAAAAGTCATCCAGGATCATCACAGACCTCTCCCTCATCACACAGGAGGGTAAGAAAGCCCTGAATGGCTACCGCACATACCTTCATCATCTCGCTCTCACGCTCACTCTCCCATAGGCTTGTGAGTGAAACCTTCGCTGCACCACCCCATCTCGGACAAGTCTCCACCCCGAAAGGAATCACGCCTCGCCTAAGTGACACGTTCTCCAGTCGCGTGCCTCTCACCTTTCTGGTTCAGGAACACGTGTCTTGCATGCAGTGATGGGTGGTTTGGAATGCTGATCCACCTTCTAGTGTCTCAGTCACTTCAGCACCCACTGTTCTCTCTGAGCCGCTCCCAGGGGTGGATGCTACTGCCCTGAAATGCAGCTGCAACGCCCCAATCAGGTTCAGCAGCGTCTCAACAGACAAAGCTGGCTCCAACAGCCAGCGGCGCTCTGTCGATTCCAAACTTGTGAATCTTCCTGCTGTGACATTTTAGGGCTTATAAACGGCTGGGCATGGCATCTCAATATTGTAAATAATCCAGCTCGCTGGACATTGATCGCAGCCTCAGCCTCTAGGCCAGCAGCACTACTGCAGGTTTGAGTGTTTAAACACTGTCATATCCACCATAAGTGCCCCATTTAGATGGCCAGAAGCATTTGGCACATCTTTGACAATTACTTATAAATTGAGTAGCAAGGATTAACTACTGACAGCTTAACTGGGCAGGCGTTTCCGCACTGTGTACGCAAGACATGTCAATGACACGCTCAGACTGCCGACCCAGCTGTGTGGGGCTTAAAAGTGAGTTTATTGACAACCAGGTCTGGAGGCTCTTCTGCTTAAAGTAGTTTGGGAGTGATTTTGCCTTGTCTCAAAATGCTGCTGAATAACATGATTTTTTAAACACCGTGGGTATTTCTGCTGCGATGTAGAACAACCAAACACAACCTTACAAAATTCATGCAGAATCACAACAAAGGGGTGAGGATGAAACAACGTGATTAAAGTAAAAACAAATAAACACTTCAGACATAAAATAGACCCTAAATAGTAGTGATTTAAGTAATAATAACAAAATAACAAATATAAAACAAACATAAAATAGCAGGGCTTTCATATCAGCTCTAATCAAATACAATCACAGCCTGGATCAGCTGGCCGGACAGAGTCAACAGTTAGCTATTTACCTCTGGTAACAATAAAAACAAAGAATCATCCCAGCCAAGCCTGGGCATTCTGGGTACCATGAGGCTGTGCTGGCTACCTAGTACATTGCTTTCAGTCGGTCCTTAATGAGGCCATTAGTAAAGTAAGAAACATCTAACAATCGTTTAAACAAGCTTGAAATCAGAGGTTAAATGTCCAGTTAACAGTCACAGTTCATGAGGTACATGCCAGGATGCCCCTTAGGTGGGGGCCAGTTGACCTGCGTGACTGGACTCTCTGGATATAGT
This sequence comes from Mormyrops boulengeri, assembly GCA_026781065.1. NCBI lineage: Eukaryota > Metazoa > Chordata > Actinopteri > Osteoglossiformes > Mormyridae > Mormyrops > Mormyrops boulengeri. The sequence continues at coordinate 19,111,158 of JAODLD010000069.1, read as the reverse complement.
GGAAAGAGGAGAAATATAGGGGGTATGGGGTACATGTAAATACATGCATGCATCTGACCCTGAGCCTCCCCCAGCGCACTTTGCTGTAACTATATGTCACCAAAGCAGCTAAATTTAAATAAAAATGACCCTAAATTTGTCACCCACCAGTTCTGGAAAACTGAGATCTTGAGCCCCGTGCCAGTTTGACGGCTGCAAAGCCTCAGTCTGACAAAGTTCATTAAGGTTTCTGTCTGCAAAACACGAGTGTTCGGGTGGGGGGCACTGCGTGACCACCCAAATAGTATCAAGGTGCACACTCACAGGGACTGCTGTGGTGAATCATCCCCTTTGGCTATCGACTCGGTGAGTTACAGTACTCCACAAGAGCTGCACTCACATCACCTGAGTGAATGTGTGATGTAAATTACACTTCGCCATGGCAACCGAGCCAAGCTAACAGCTTGCCCACCTTTTGTTCTCATCTCACACCCACTTTGCGGCTCTTGCCTTCCAAAGACCTGCCTGCAGTCATGTATGTTTAATCATGAACCATCATCTCTTTATACATACATAACTTGAATGAAATATAGGAGCAAAACTAGGGTTTGGGCAAGATGAACCTATCCCGTTCCAACTATTACTAAAAAATAAATATGAATAGTGAACAAGACTGCTAGAACTACTCCTGGAGATATGAAAAAAGGCAGGGAATGACTGGCATCGTGGTCATCCTTGAGGCAACAGACGGGTGGTCTCAGAAGTGGAAGTAACACTTGTGCCCAGACTGTCGATGTGTGTCAGCTCTATCTATCTGAAAGCCCTGAGAAGATCCATGCCCTACCCGAAGTCTATCCATGCCCTACCCGAAGTCTATCCAAGCCCTACCCGAAGTCTATCCAAGCCCTACCCGAAGTCTATCCAAAAGCCCTGAGACAGAAAGCATGCTGGTGTGAAAAATAAATGCGTGCTCTTTCTAGGAAGCCTCTGTGCTCATCTGGGATACTTTTAACACAAGCAGTGGCTGAAGTGTCACTTGAGCTGTTTAACATTTGTGGGCCAATGAGCCAGTAGCAAAAGAGCGTAAACCTGAGAACTGAAGCCCTACTATCTGCAACAGATGGGACCATTTTTATGAATAAAAAATAAACTTGAATTTATTTGCATGTGCACGTGTGGCACTAAGTATCTCAGGGCCAGATGAGAAAAAAATAACCACAGGTCTCAAGGGAACAAAAATCCTCTTACAAAAGAGATCCTCTTACAAGAGAGCAGCGGGAGACATTATCTCTATAACACTTGGGATTTCAGACCCTCCACCTGAACTCTGACACTGTCTGCCCCTCCCCACCGCCAACAGAACGTGAGTCTGAACCTGATGCCTCTACATTAGATCTGGGGACGAAGATCAGAGCCCCCAAAGACATCATGCTGGAGGAGCTGTCCCTGCTCAAGAACAAGGGCTCCAAGATGTTCAGGATGAGGCAGCAGCGTGTGGAGAAGTTTGTGTATGAGAATAACCCAGACCTCTTCAGCAGTGAGTCTATGGTAAGGCCACTATGGGGAAGAGGGCTGGGACCTTAGATGAAAAATGTCATGTTAAAGTCCATGCAATGGCTACACCATCCAGCTGATGCAATCCAAAAATCATCATGTTATTCCATCTCATATAGCCTTAGATCTAATGAATGTGAAACTCAAATAATCACTGTAGATCGTTGCATCTTTAAAGCAGGGAGTAAACAAACTGAAACCCTTTTTACTGATCTTCAGGAGAACTTTCAGAAGCTGGTGCCCACTCTTGGAGGACAGATGATGGATGTTGGTGGCCATGTGTATGGGCAGACGATGTCTCGTATTGGCAGGCACGGGCAAGCCCCAATCCCTCCTCCAAAACCTGGAAGCCTGGCAAAAGGAGCGATCGCCGGAGGTGCAGGAGGGACCACGGGGGTTGTTGGAAGTACATTGAGCACTGGTGGTGTCAGGGGTCTTGCAGGTGGTGCTGGGGGGGAAGGTCTTGAAGAAAAAGGAGAAGGAGACAGCCAGCAGGATCATGGTATGTTTTAAATGGGGCAGCAAATGACACATTCTCCAGGTTCTCCTGTACGTCCAAGATCTCACTGCCTTCCCTCTGCTCCCTGACTCCAGGTGGAGCTTTGATCAAATCTAAAAAGAAGTGCGAGGTAGTGAAGACATACCTGTCACCATGGGAACGGGCTATGAAGGGTGACAAGGAGCTGATGGCCACTATGAAGATTCAGATGCCAGGACCTATTGTGCAAAAGGACATACCCAAGTACAAGTGTTTCAACAGGTGGGCTGTTTCCACTCACCCTCTTCAATTTAATCTGAAACTCATGAGCAAACTGCAGGTAAGGTAAGGCACATAGTGGACTTAGCATATGGTAAATGCTGTCTATTTACATAATCCTGATATTCTTAACAAAAGAAATTAAGTAGACTACAGTATTTATACAATTGAGTTGAAACATGGAAGCAAAATGTTGTTGGTTGATGTTGTCTCAGGAGTGCAATGCCTTATGGCGGCTTTGAGAAGGCCTCCCAGCTCATGACTTTCCAGCTGCCTGAGATCGAGGCAGCTGTGGAGGACCTGGAGCCTCCTGTGGTGTACCATCATGACATCGGCTCACGACCCTCCTTCAACCGCACACCAATTGGATGGGTGGGCAGCGGGGAGACTGGCCACATCCAAATGGAGCTGGACACCATCCCCTTTGACGGGGAGACCGACGATCTGTGAAGGAGCCTCTGATCCCCCCACCCCCAACCTGCTACTACCCCCCAATGCAGGCACCACACAGCCATAGCTCAGTCCCACATCATAAATCCAGACACAGCCCCGCATCCTTACCATACGCACTCAAACACACATATACACTCACATGTCTAGTCACATAGTCATCACGATAACCAATGATTCAGGCGGCTTTGGTCTAAGCTAATTGATACATTATTTAATCCTAAAAAATAAGTCATTGTTGAGAACCCTCACCTCTCTACACGTTGGGTGTCTTGACAGCAGGAACTGGGAAAAACTGAAAAACAAACTGGACCCCTTCACACCAAACAAAGCTCCATTTAGATCAAGTAACAGAAAACGCAGCCTGAATGCCCAGGAACACTGATCTGACCAGCAAGTAATTTCTCCCCCAACCTCCTTCTCATAGTCATTTGTTTCCATTAATGGCATCGACTTTTCGGCAGGGATTCACACATAAACACTGAGCATACAGTCCCCCCCCTTGCTCCAAGAGTGAGGAGCGCATGAGTACTGCTTGATGGTGATGGCAAAGAACAGAGTGGAACAGGAGTGAGGATGACACCCAGTTACTTTTGCTGTTTTTTCTTGTGTATGCGCATCCTGAAAGTGCATAGCTGTATCGCTAATTTCATTTGACTGAGCCTCCTATGACCCAGTCTTGGATTTTTTAACAGGGCTTTTCCCATGATGCAACAGACAGTGTTTCAGAAGACAACTTCAGAAGGCATCGCCTCACCATAGCTAAGAGTACAACATTACTTGCCCCCACAGTTATCCGAAGTTTACTTGCCTGCTTCCTTCTTTGTAACTAAATCAATGCAATAAACTTTTACGAGCTAATTCAAAATGGTCTCACCTTGTTTTGCTGGCGTGCAAACTTACACAACACACAAACAACACAGCAGACTGATAAAAACCTTACGAGAGGGAGAAGCCAGACTAGTGCTGATGGATGGGTTTGCCATTGACGAAACCCAACTGAAACCACACACAGTAAGGTGTGATGGTGTGCAGTGTACTTTAGCTATGTCTCACAAGCATTTTTAGACTGAATGGAATGTGATTATCCTGCAACAGGCATTGGTCAGATGACACGATTCCCAAATCTATCACAGCTGGTGATGGCACCTGGGGAGGGCAGGTTTTAGGACTGGTTATGGCAGAATTTTGGCCACACCTCCCCCCAAGAGAGCTCTGGCCTTGTTGCCACTAACAGCTAACACATAGTAAGACTGTCATCAATCATCCACACGGGCTGGTGTCGCATCACCAAGCACTGCACTCTTTCCTGAGAGGGGGTAGGGGAAGGTGGGGACTTGGACTAACAGAACTGTGGGCGTCACTGGACATTTCCTTAGGAACACTGCACTGCTCCCCAAGAGGGAAGGAGCCAATCAAGGTCGAGGAATCCAAAGTTAGAGATTCATTTGGGCAGCACCTACACCTGGTGTAGCTACAGTCCTCAGCTAGCTGGCCAGTGGAGGCTCTTCAGCTGCAGTATGGCCATTTAAAAGATGTTTACACTTTTAATTACCTTAATGAATTCAAATTTTTATGGCGATGTGATGAGTTTTCCATCAAGGTGCCATTCCTCATGATTCAGGCGTAAACAGGGGAGGACGCTGGCGTGCTGTGTCACCGCTGTCATTGACATAAGTACTCATTTACTTTCCGGAACCTTTGAGCATGTCGATTAACTACACCGCTGCATATCTCCGGAGTCTGGATACATACAGCCGGCCGGCGTGTATGTCTATTATCAAGGAGCTTGGACTTCTACGCCGACCTCCTTACATCCATAGAAGCTCCCGGAGAAAGTTTTTCTACTACCATCATTCGAACTACGTTGCCTCAGGAATCCCGGCTCTCTGGTCGACAACCGGCGCACGCTGCACACGTCATCAGAACACTCTCGCGCGTGATGTATGTAACATGGATGCTGCTGTGAGATGGCTGCCCCCTGGGCCTGGCCAAAAACCCGGAGCACATCGGAACCGCGGAGTGGATCTGACTGTGCTACGGCCGTTACTACAATCTGCTGTTCCTTTTTTGGTCAAAATTTAATTATTTAATACAGTCATTGTCAAACAAAGCATCCTTCACACGGGATCACATTACTGAAAAGGAACTAGATCTCCTCTGCCTTACTGAAACATGGCATGAGCCTGGAGTATTTCTATCTCTAAATGAAGTCTGCCCCCCTGCTTACTTTTACATCGAGAAGGCACGCAGCACTGGTCGTGGAGGTGGTCTTGCTGTCATACATCGTCAGGACCTGGAGTTTTTCTCCTTTCC